>JAEIHA010000140.1:5767500-6167500 GCA_018904595.1 Zaprionus indianus
ATTTGTTGTGTAGTTGAATGTATATTCCAGATTGTTGTCTCGCTCACTCCAGACCAAACGCAGATAACGTATACGCTCCCGTGGCTGCTGCTGTTGTCTGTGCTCATAATCATAGCTGTCGACATAGGGGGGCGTGGTCGAGCTGCGTCTATAGTTATTCTGATACTGCTGCTGTGGATTGCGATAGCCATAGCCATTGTTGGTGTTCCCATAGATTTGTGTATCCAGCACCTGAGCACGCACGAATTTCATATTTTATAAAAAACTGAATTGTAGAAGAGTAACAATAGAGAAATATTTGATTCTTACCTGCTGCGTCACATCGGTCAGATGGATAATGACACATGAATCGTACTCGTAGACGCCGGGAAAATCTTGACTGTGTATGATGATCTCGCTGCCATACCAAAGACCCATTATCTGCCGGGAGAAAATGGAAAGGTCAAGAAAGGCGAGTTGAATTTGATTAGAATTAGGTTATAGTATAGGAAAGTATACTTGTACAATAGTATATGTCATGCAGTTAGTATACATATAAGAAGCACTGGCACACTGGACTGAGTGTGAACAGACGATTAATTTAATAATTTCAATCAATTTCATTTAAAATCAGAAGGATCTCAACTAATATTAATGCTCTTGTCAGGAAGCTTAGGATACTTGCCTATAACTCCTGGAGTTGTTCTTAAATCATCTCAAATTTGACCCATTACAAAAAAAAATATATATTACTACAAATATTTCCTTCTATAAACTCAAGGAATTTAGTTAATATGGAAACTTTTCTCCTGAAGCTTGGTAAGAAAATATATACATTTAAAAATTTCCGAATAAATCTCAACAAATGAAGCATCTTATTTATTCTATTCTAATCTCAATGGAATCAACCAAAACATAAGCTATAGTCATCAAACTTTGCTGAAGCTTCGCTCTTATATTAATCATTCAATATTTTTAAAACGAATTAACAAAATAATCTTTTCAAAGAAATACAATATATATTTCCAAGAAACTAAGCTGTAAAAAGGCCATATGTCAGCAAGTTTAACACGCAGATCCGAACTGCTTGTCAAAGATCTTATATTAAAGTAGAGTTCTTATGATTTTGGCTTCTTTCCAATTTCCATTTCACATTATCACAAAGTAAACACAATAGTTGCACGCGTATTATTTCTCAATTCTTGCTGCCTCCTTCGTTCGTTTCATTTAGCACTCAAGTGTAATCATCATACATTATGGGCACATATACAGATGTATATAGAATATATATATACATATATGTACATGAGATTTGCATACGCCACGAACGATGCGATGCCATGTGAACTGGTTCAATTAGCCCGCCCGCATGCAATGAAAATGACGAGCCCCAACGACGACCCCAACCAAAGGGGGGTCACAAGGGGTTAACGAGCACAAATCGTTGGTAATTTTACACTACTAGTTCCAGTGTGCGTAAGTACGTTCTAGAAATCTCTCTCTACGCACCTGTTCCAGATCAACCGATTGTTGTGGATTCACACCGAGGCAACGCAGGGCGGCATTGTAACGCGCTGTTGTGGTGCTGCTGATGCTGCCATCATCCAAGGTGCCATAGACACCGTATTGATCCAGTCTATTGGCAGCTGCGAGACTGCAGCACAGGCCAAAGATCAAGCATAGTAAAGTGAATTTTTGAAACATGATGAGGCTTAGATTGTCTCTTTCTGTTTCTTATCAATCTCGACTCGCGATCGCGTGCGTTATCAGTGAGAACACGGCTCAGAACGAACTGCGCTTTTCGAAATCCCGTAAACAACTGCAAAACTTGAAGTCAGCTACAAGCTGAGTGAGAGACTGTGTGCCAGAGAGCGGGAGAGAGAGAGAAAGAGAGCGAGCACGAGTGAGACATCGAGTGAGAGTGACAAGTGAGAACAATTCATTAAAGCGACATTCCGGGGATTGGGTAAGGGCGAAGGTTGAGAATGCACTCTTTCACAGCTCAAGCTAGAGAGAACAACAGCAACAGCAACAACAACAACAACAGCAACGAGAGAGGCAGCAACAAAAACAAGAGCAAGAATAAAAACAACTCGCGTACATTGCGTAGCCGTAGTCGATCATTAGTTAATTAAGTTAATTGTTGTTGCTTTTGATGATCCACTCGCGCGTGCAACGCCCGCACAATGCGCAAGTTAACCCCTCCCACACCCCTTTGCCAGCTACAATTGTCAATTGAGCACATGCTGCGTGTGTGAGTGTGTGTGTGTGTGTGTTTCTGCCTGCCTGTGCGTGTTTTTGCTCGAGCTGACCATCAATTGGTTGAGCCACTAAACTGAGTAAATTGCGCTAAACCGAGCGAGGATAGTGAGGTGAGGAAGGGAGAGGGAAGAAGGGGAAAGAGGGACGGTGAGAAAGGGAAGTGGGTATAAAATGTAGGGGGGTGAGGGCACAGGAAGCTTTGTGAATCAACATTTCGAACTTGTAAATTAAATTTACTTCTCACAACTTGCCTCGCATCTTGCCTCCCCCGGCTCCCCTCCCCTTGTGTTGCCACTGTTGTGCGTTTTATTAGCATCGATTATGATGCGTAATCTGCGCTGTCTGCTGTTCGAAACGCCGCTGTGGTCTCTGGCGAATTAATTCAACATTTTAATACCCTCGGACAGTTGAAAATGGTCTACAATAGGGTATATTGGCTTTGTGCACATATTTGTAACAGGTAGAAAGGATATTTAAGGGTTGCTCTATTTGGCTGCCTATCGAGTATCTTCTTTGCACAATGCCTCGATGTCAGTTTTTGTTTTCCAACTTATAAAAATGCTAGCTAACTTAATTTTTTTTTCACCGGCTAACTGTAAAATTTGAAAGCTCGTTTTTTTTTCACTATTCACACGATCTCGAATTTTAAGAAAATGGAAAAATAATGCAGATATCTTGCCGATGCAGCTAACTATCGAACTGCAGCTAAGCATATTCTCCAGATTATAGCCCCTGTATTTGTTTTGTGCAAACATAAGAAATGGCTCGGCGGAAGAGATATTGTAACAGGCAGAAACAAACGACTATTTGAGGGCCTTCAGAGAACCTATTTTTTGGAGGAGAGGAAAACCGCTAACTAACTGTTTAGAGTAAAAGGAGTCTATCTATATACATCTCTGTTTCTCCGTTTGTATGTATGTCTGCCTGTTTATCTTTTTATCTATCTTTCAATTTATCTTGATTAGGTCTTTAATAAGTCAAGCATAATACAACAAAGAAAAGAAAAGAAAGTAAATTCATTTCAAAATTGAGCAAAGGGTATCTCACAGTCAACTGTATTTGCCTAGTAGCATGCTTCACTTGTTGTTGCATACTTTTGGGCGGCGCATCAAAAATGCACAATGCACAGCACAAGTTCACAGGAATTAAAACTCGTTCCTTCACACTGCCCGCTCTGGCTATTTCCCTCACACTCTTCTCTCTCTGACCCCCTCTAACACTTTTGCTCCCTTGCCAACTCTCTCTCCCTCCCTCTAACCAACTCCCCTCAACCAGTCTCGTTATTACCCCACAGCTTATGTGCGTAATCTCTTTCGGTCTCCATGGAAATTGCCAAATTGCTGCATTCAAATTTTAATCACACGCTGTGGCCCAGAAGCCAATCCACTAGGCAATATTAGATAAATAGCTTAAGCTGTTAATAGACTCTCTCTCGTTTTGATTGATATTTGGTTAAATCAATTCTGGTTTATTTACAATAATAATTTTCAATTTATGTGTGCGTAAAATTGCGAATTAAAATTTTTGTTGCCCATTTTTGAGTGCTGCATAAATTGGCAACTTGTAGCTGTGCACAATTTTCATGGCCTACTTTCGACTGCTGCGTTTCATGCGTCGCAAACTTTGATTGATCTTCTCGTAGATCCAATCAATGTATTGACAGACACGCACATAGACGCCCGGACGATTGCGGAAGCCACAATGCTGTCCCCACGAAACGATGCCATAGAGTGTCTCGCCATCTGTGAAAGAAGGTTGAGAGAAAGTTAAGGATTAGTTGCCCGGATAGGTAAGAACTTCATCTCAGCCTTACCCTCATCGGAGCAGACAAGTGGACCACCCCTATCACCCTCACAGGCATCGGAGCCGTCGACCATGGAGCCGGCGCAGAACATGCCTAAGGGGAAGAAGAAAACCACAGTCAATCTATCAATCAATCAGTGTGGGAGTGAGTCCATCCATCACACTTACCGCCAGTCATGGCATCGCCATAGACGTTCTTCTGTTTGCACGTCTCCATTGGTAGAATGGTCAGCTCAGCGGCGCGAAGTTCATGGGAGGGAGCTATAAAAGAGCAGGAGGAGGAGAAGAAGAGTAAGTAGTTTAATCCCGGCAAGCCTCAATCTTATACTCACTTGACATCCCTGATTTGATAGAGCCAAAGCCGGAGATGGTGCACGTGCGATTCTCCTTCAGTGGTGCACCACGTTCGGGCAGGCAAATTGGCTGCACATAATCGTTGAATCTCAGTGGAGTCTTCAGCACCACGAGAGCAATGTCGTTGCTCATGTGCGTCGGCTTACGGAACTGATCGTGTATGTACCAGTTCTCAATTTGCGAATCCACCTCAGAGTTCTCCGCAATGTCGGCATAATGATCACCCACGCGCACAAACAGTGAGCCTTTGGGTTGCCCATAGACGCACGCGGCAGTGGTAAGCAGATGTCGCTTGGAGATCACTGTTGCACCACACCAATGACTGGACATGCCACCGCGTGCACTCTGCCTCAGAGTTGCCTGCCAGGGATGACGGCCACGTCTTGCTGCATTACCCTGCACCTCACGCTCCTCGGTATGCGAAAGCTCATCGATCAAGGCTTCATTGAAGATGCCACAACGACGTGGAGTATGCAATGCTTTGCTTGTTCTCTCCCACAGTCCAATGTCCGAGAACGTGGGCCGTGAGATCGACTGTGTCGCTGCCTCTGTGCGCAGTTGCTGTCCCACGGTGCAACGCAGTCCCACATCCTCTTCGTGTTTACAGTTGTGCACGCCCCAGTTAAAGTGACTGCACTTGTCCAGACTTGTCTCGTTGCCCCGACACATGACCTCATCAAGCCAGATGGGTCCGCTGCCAGGACCAAAGGTTTTCTTATCAATTTTCTAAAGAGAGAGAGAGATAAGGAGAAAGCTTTAGAGGTTTGCCTTGCATGATGTAACGCTGCCACCACTTACCGCCACGCCGTAGTAGCCCAGTGAGTTGCAGGCAACCTGCGCCGATCCCTGATTGAAGTCATCATCGCAAACGGTGCCCCAAACGTTACGGTACTTCACCTCCAAACGACCCTCGTTTGCGCTGCGTCCGCCCGCCAAGCGGTACTGCGGGGGAGCCTAAAAGAGCAAGAGGGAGAATTAGTAGAGCCCGTAGAACCTTAGCACCTTAGCACCTTCTCTTACCTTGCACACGGCATCACTTTCATCTGACTTGTCCGGACAATCATTGGTATTGTCACATACATAACGCATTGGAATGCAGTCCGGGGTGGTACTGCAGAGCCAAGTGTCCGGCGGACACCTGAGCGTGGGCACCCTACAGACAATGCCTACCACCTCATGCAAACCGCAGCTGTGCTTGTTCCAACCCTTGAACTGACAATCCTTTAGCTTCGTTTCATTACCCTGGCACTGCACCTCATCCATGACGTAGTTGAAGTTCGCCTCTGGCGGCTCATAGTGTGAATGGCCACGTACCTCAACGGCACCTAGCTTGTAGCCCAGCTCACGGCAAGCCACATGCGCTGCGGGCAGCGCAAACTTGTTATCGCAAACGTAGCCCCATTTTTCATTGACTAGATAGAGAGAGAAAGATTTAGTTGACAGATTTAGTTGATTGCAACCTGGTTTAGTTTGCCACTCACTCTTCACTTCAATGCGACCCATGTGCGGCTGCTCGCCTCCACGTAGTCGCAACTGGTAGCCCAAATGCTCGCACTGCTCCTCATCCTTGCGCGTACTGCAATCGTTGACGCCATCGCAGACCTGTGAATTCCTCACACAGTTTCCGTCACCGCATCTGAACTGACAGCCGCCGCCAAAGTTATTGCGAAAACCAATCAGTGGACCATCACCTGCTGGGGGACCGTACTTGGGAGTATTTGAAGGTACTGCCGCACCTTCATCAGGAGTGTGTGACGACCAAGGCTCTCCAGATGGATTGGGTCCATAGCTGGAAGAAGGGCCCAGCTCTTGGCCTGGAAACTGATCGATACTGTACTTGGGCGTAGTCGACACAGTCACGAAAGGTCCTTCCCTAGATTTAGGGCCCAGACCTTGCCCT
This sequence comes from Zaprionus indianus, assembly GCA_018904595.1. Taxonomy (NCBI): domain Eukaryota; kingdom Metazoa; phylum Arthropoda; class Insecta; order Diptera; family Drosophilidae; genus Zaprionus; species Zaprionus indianus. Next base: position 5,773,799 of record JAEIHA010000140.1, read on the forward strand.
GGTATATGATTGGGAGTATTGTGTGGGAAACGTGCGGGGGGCGTGTTAGGAGTGTCTATCCTTGTGTCTAAGCCTGGCTGCTGACTTTGTCCTGGTCGCTTTCTGGGTGGAGTTGGTTGCGGATTGGGCCATGGATATTTACCAGATAGATTGGGTATAGTTTCGGCCTCTGGTTCCACACTAGGTGGAGTGGGAGCAATTGTTGGCTTGGGCGGTTGCCCATTTCCTGGCTGCAGTATCTCAAACTCATTTTTAGGATCATCGTTTCCTGGTCTTGGTTTCGGTGCGGTAGGATTGGGTTGGAGCTCGGGGTGCGGCTGATCCACTTGACCTGGTTTTCGTCTTCTTTCTGGTGTATATTCAGGCTCTTCTTTTGGTCTCTGAGAATACTCATCGTCAACATCATCTTTGGGATTTGGCGGCACTTCTGGTTCTGGTTCCCGTCTTGGTGGATTGCGTGCAATGCCAATTTCCGGCTCTTGTCTTTCCTCCGGCACCTCCTCCTGTCCTGGATCTTGGTTATTCAAATCGAAGTTGTAGGGATTATACTCAACTCCCTCAACTTCCTCCGGCACTTCCTCTTGTCCTGGCTGCTGTTTTGATGGGTCAAGATCAATCGGTTTATACTCCACCGATCCATCAGCATTAGGTGAAGCCTTCGGAGCCTCGAAGGGAGTTGGCAACTCGGGGTGCTTGGCGTGGAACTCGCGACTGTGACCTGAGTAGGGATGGTGATGCTTTGGAGTACTGTGACTCTCTGCCTTGAAGGGATTGGGGAACCAAGGACGTGCGGCGTGGAACTCGGGAGTGTGATGATGATTAGGACCATAGTATTGTCTGGGCTTGTCAAAGGGATTGGGTAGATTGGGATGATTCTGATGGAACTGGCGACTGTGACCATGTGTTAGCCCCCTTCTGGTAGGAGTGGGATTGTAATTGGGTACGGTACTACTGTCCTCGCTATCCACGCTCACCAAACGCCGGGTGCTGCGATGCAAGTTGTCCGTATCGTAGCTGGATGCGTATGTCGTGGGATTCAGTGTCTGCTCGGTGCGCGACGTCTCACCCTCATCTGGAACGAGGTCATCGATGTCAGTTTCGTTGAGGCTTGCCTGTTCGCTAGCCACAATCAGTTCCACCTCATCGTCCGGTCGTGGTTTGCGTGTCGTAGTCGTTGTCCTAGTCGGGGAACTATTCGTTGTGGGAGGTCGACTAATGGCCGAGGCGATAGCGGCTTCAGCTTGCTCCGCCATGGACTCAGGTACACTATGATTCAAATAGGGATGCAGCAAGAGACGCAGTGCCTGATTGAGTGCGTCCTTGGTAATGGCATTGTCGCTTGCAGGGCTTCCACTTTGTGTGGGATTGTAGAACTGATGGTCAAAGGGAGGCGGCCTTAACCCATCTTGGGCTGTAGTAGACTCAACCTCAACCTGATCATAGTCGTCTTCATCATCCTGGGGATTGAATGCATCTGGGGCTGCACGTGCTGGCACCTTTGCCCAGGAACTGTTACGTGAATGCGCTACACCTGAGTAGGAGGGACTGTAGTGGGGTGTCTGACCCAAGACAGGATAAATGGGATAAGTGCGCAACGAAGATGGTGTCGTAGTGGACGCAACCTGATGGCAGCGGTGGCTGCAATCCACCATAGAGATTGGATTCGTCAGCAGGAGGACGATAGACTGGCCTATGATTAGCAGGAACTGGCGGTGCAGGCGGTGCAGGAGGGGCAGGGTTTAAAGGAGCAAGGTGACTTAACGGCGGCTGCAAAGGCGAAGGTTGCGTCGATGTGGTTTGTGGGTTAAGGGGAGCAAGATTGCTAAGTGGGGGCTGTAAGCCAGAGGGTTGCCCCGCTACAGGAGGTTGGAAGCCCCCGAAGGGATCCACTGGTTGCTGTCGCGAATCACCGCGTTGGTAAAGAGGTCTAGGAGACGGATCTAAACGGTCTTCAGGCTGATAGTCAAGCTCAAGTGGTCGCTGTCCTGGTTGGAAAGAGGAGTCGGGAGAAGGAAGGGCATGCAGTCTACTCTCATCGGGCTGGTAGTCAAGATCTAACGGTTGCTGTCCTGACAAGGAATTGGATGAAAGGGGATGCGGTCTAGAGGGCTGCAGGTTTTCGTCCGGTTGATAGTCAAGTTCGAGTGGTCGCTGTCCTGGCAGGGAGGAGGAGGAGGAGGAGGAGGGTGGTGGAATGGAATGGAATCTGGACGGCTGCAGAGACTCATCCAATTTGCGACTGAAACTCTGACGCGGCCAACTGCTTGTAACTGCAGGCTCCTCCTCCACAGGCTGCGCGTAGTAGACGCGACTCGCTGGCGTCGTGGCCATCGGTGCCAGAGGTGCATGATAGATTGGGCTTGTAGCCTGAGACTGTGTATAATTACGCTTCGGTTGCAGTGAGCCCTCCACATAGAGCACAGTCTGTGTGGGCGCTTGTTGATTGTACGAGGTGCCCTCGCCGGACCAACCCGCTGGACGTGTGGAAGCATAACCAATGCCCGCCGGACGCTGCATGTTCATATTGCTCCAGCGATCACCTGCCTGGCCTTTGGGTGTACGTGGTCTTAATGCCTGATCCGCTGGCATACTGATCGTAGCCCCCTGTATGTGCTTTTGGCTCGCGTTGATCTGCAAGAGAATCAAGTTGGATTAGCGAAAGGACGTTAGGTCTAAGGGGGATAATGCAGTGGGTTAGTAACCATGACGTAGATCTATCCAGGCATGGCCAGAGTCAGAGCCAGAGAAGGAACCCGAGCTGGAGTGGGCGCCTAAGCCGGTAAAGAAACCTGAGTTGGAGTGGGAACCGGAGCCAGCAAGGGAACCAGAGCCAGTAAAGAAACCAGCGCCAGCGAGGGAACCTGAGCCAGCGAGGGAACCTGAGCCAGCGAGGGAACCTGAGCCAGCGAGGGAACCTGAGCCAGCGAGGGAACCTGAGCCAGCGAGGGAACCTGAGCCAGCGAGGGAACCTGAGCCAGCGAGGGAACCTGAGCCAGGGAAGAAGCCGGGAGGGAAACCAGGTCCGTGTTGGAAGCCGAAACCAGGATGGGGACCAGGATAGGGAGCCGTGTTGGACGCCGTGGGCAAAGTGATCGCCAAAGTGGGCACCCTGATGTTGGGCGGGAACACACACACGACGCCTCAAGCTAAAGAGCTGACCCGGTGGGCAATCAAAGATGGATCCTGTGGCACAACTGATGAACTTATGCTGCAAGGTGGGATGCTCGTAGTCGCCTGTCACACCGGGTGGACAGGTAACACTAGCAGAGGAGCTGCTCAAGCCCTTCAGCTGCTGCCACCATTCGTAGAGCACGCGCAAATCGCTGAGCAGTTGAGTGCGATCGGTTCGCTGCACTTGCTCCTTGTGAAGGCAACTGCGATGAGATAAACTGAAATGAGAACCCGCTGGGCAGGAGAGAAGGCGTGTTACGCCCGCCTCGCAACTGATATAACGCGTGCAGTCAAAGGGATAAGGATGAGCGCCAACTGCATCTAGGGGACAACCCACTGAAACAACAGGAGTACAAGAGCAGATCAGAGAGTGAAGGAAAGGAGGAAGAAGGGGCAACCCCACATGACTCACATTGATGCTGCTGCTGCTGCTGCTGGCCATAACCGAGCAACGTGACGCGATCCGTTTCAAGCACTTGCTCCGCCTGGTGGCAACAGCTACGCGACAGACTGAAGAACTCATTGGGAAGGCACTGTCTGATCTCTGTGCGTCCCTCCACGCAGTACAAATAGCTGCGAGCATCGAAGGGATGTGCATAGGTTCCATAGACCTGGCTGGGACAACTCAGTTGGAAACTGCTTTCTTGGCTTGCCTCGCTGCTTCTGCCCGTGCAATCCACCTGCTCTGCCAGAGCGCACTGACTACTTGTCCTGTCGAATGCCCAGCCGGCCTGGCAATCCTCCACCAAAGTCTTTCCATTGGCGCAATTGAGATACTTGCTGCAGTCAAAGGGATGCGCAAAGTGACCCTCTGTGCCGTGTGGACAAACTAAGCTGCCAACTCCCTGAGTCCATCCCTGCTGGCTAACCTCCGTCCACTGTTGATTGCCTTGGTGGATTTCGAGTTGGGCTTCCGTTAGGTAATCCACGCGATCGTAAGCTGCCTGCAGCTGTTCCTTGGCCAGACAGATTCTCTGCGAGATGCTGAACACCTTGCCTTGTTCACAGCTTTCGATATAAGTTTGCTGATCGCGGCAGATGAGGTACTTGGTGCTGTCGAAGGGATGGAGATAGTAACCTTGTGCATTGCCAGGGCAGAACAACGACGTAAGCCCCTGTATTGAGTGGGTGGATAAGGGGGCCGCGGTGTAGGCGTAGTCTAGGTATTCATGGGAAACCAATTGATTTCTCACTTGGCAGTTCCGCTTGGCAAGACTGTAGAAGGTGCCAGGTAGACAAGTCTGCACCTGCAAAGCGCCATTCTGACAGACCACATAGTACCCAGGATGAAAGGGATAAGCAAAGCTTCCCTGCAGACTGTGTGGACAGGAAGTCAGTGTAGACTGAGAGACGTAAATTTCCTTTCCTGCCCCTTCTCTATTGTTAGTCCCGCCTTGATTCGTATGTTGCCAAGCTTCGTTTCCTTGGGAGTATCCGTGTTGGGTTTCCGTGAGGTAATCCACGCGATCGTAAGCTGCCTGCAGCTGTTCCTTCACCAAGCAGCTTCTCTGCGAGATGCTGAACACCTTGCCTTGTTCACAGCTTTCGATATAGGTTTGCTGATCGCGGCAGATGAGGTACTTGGTACAGTCGAAGGGATGCAGGTAGTAACCTTGTGCATTGCCGGGGCAGGTTACTGCCGTAAGACCTTGCACAGAGTAGGTGGACAAGGGCGCAGCTGTGTAGGCGTAGTCCAGGTATTCATGGGTACCCAACTGATTACCAACTTGGCAATTCCGCTTAGCAAGACTGTAGAAGGTACCGGGCGGACATGCCTGTATCTGCAGGGCCCCAATCTGACAGACCACATAGTAACCAGGATGGAAAGGGTAAGCAAAGCTGCCCTGAAGACTTTGTGGACAAGAAGTCAGTGTAGACTGCAGGACATGAATTTCCTGTCCTGCCCCCTCTCCATAGTTATTCCTGCCTTGATTCGTATGTTGCCAAGCTGCGTTTCCTTGGGAGTATCCGTGTTGGGTGTCTGTGGGGTATTCCACACGATCGTAGGCTGCCTGCAGCTGTTCCTTGGCCAGACAGCTTCTCTGCGAGATGCTGAAAACCTTGCCTTGTTCACAACTCTCAATGTATGTTTGTTGATCGCGGCAGATGAGGTACTTGGTGCTGTCGAAGGGATGGAGATAGTAACCCTGTGCATTATTTGGGCAGACCAACGTCGTAAGACCTTGCACGGAGTATGTGGACAAGGGCGCAGATGTGTAGGTGTAATCCAGGTATTCATGGGTACTCAACTGATTGCCCACTTGACAGCTCCGTTTAGCAAGACTGTAGAAGGTACCGGCCGGACATGCCTGTATCTGCAGGGCGCCATTCTGACAGATCACAAAGTACCCAGGATTGAAGGGATAAACAAAGCTTCCCTGCAGATTGTGTGGGCACGAAGCCAGTGTTGATTGAATGCTATGAATTTCCTTTCCTGCGCCCTCTCCATTATTATGCCCGCCTTGATTTGTATGTTGCCAAGCTGCGTTTCCTTGGGAGTATCCGTGTTGGGTCTCCGTGGGGTAATCCACACGATCGTAGGCTGCCTGCATCTGATCCTTGGCCACACAACTTCTCTGTGAAATGCTGAACACCTTTCCCTCCTCGCAGCTCTCAATGTAGGTCTGTTGATCACGACAGATGAGATACTTGGTGCTGTCGAAGGGATGCAGGTAGTAGCCCTGTGCATTACCAGGACAGCCCACAGTCGTTAGACCTTGCATGGAGTGGCTAGACAAAGGAGGTGCGGTGTAGGTGTAATCCAAGTACTCATGGATAGCCATTCCTTGACTTCCCTGGCAGCTGCGCTTGGCCAGACTGTAGAAGGTGCCGGGGAACAGGGCAGCACCTGCAACACACCATTCTGACAAACCACATAGTAGGCGGCACTGAAGGGATAGGCAAAGCTACCCTGCAGGCTGGTGGGACAGGATGTCAGCTTGGACTGAGTCTCCGAGTAGCCGTAGCCACCACCCTGCACACTCAACTCCGCGAAGAACTTGACACGTTCTTCTCGCCTGACCTGATCAGCAGGAAGACAAGTGCGTCGGACATAACTGTAGGCTGAGTTCTGTCCACAGCTAACTATGGACAACTGTCCACCAACATCGCAACGCACATAGTAGCTAGCATCGTAGGGATAGGGATGATGGCCTTCAGTGCCAGGTGGGCAACGCGAGAGTTCCAAATCTACAGTAGCAAACGGGTTATCAATGGGAGTTCGAAAGGCTGCCAGTCAGAGAAGTGAACTTACAGAACTCGGACTTGATGTAGGTCACATAGTCACTGGTGATCAGCTGTACCTTGGGCACACAATACCCCTTGGACAGGCTGAAGACGTTGTCGGTAATGCAACTCTGAATGGCAACCTTGCCGGCTTTGCAATTGAGGAACTTTGTCTGGTCGAAGGGATGGGCAAAGAGACCCTCTATTCCACTGGGACAATACAGATCTTTTAGTGGTGCAGCTATTGGCGGACAAAAAAGGCAATTACTAGGAGAACCAAGTCGGAACTAAAAGCGAATGATGGGCAAGAAATGGAGCAAGCAACCCAAATGAAAAGCACATGAAGTAAGCAGAGAAGACAGCGCAAATTTGAACTTACAGGGTACCCCTTGCGCTTCCTTAGAGGGAACACAAACCAGGCTGTGACCATCGAAAATCTTTCCAGGTGGACATTGCTCCACAATGGGCTTCACTCCTATTCCGCAACGCAGATACTTGTGCAGATCACTTGGATGAGGATGAAGACCTCGAGTGCCAGACGGACAACTAGGGCCAGCGACTGATGCAGTTGAGTGTTCAGTGGATCCCACGGAGATACCCACAGTCCAACGACGCTCGCCACACTCCACTTGATCCTTGAATGTGCAGATCAACTGGGAAGCACTGAAGGCAGTGCCAGGAGCACAATCCTGAATGAATGTCTGTCCGTTAACGCAGCTCAGGAACTTGCTGCAGTCCAAGGGATGTGGCAGTAGACCTTGGGAGCCGGGTGGACATAGCACCTCTCCATCGTTGGTCCTGCCTGGATTTGTATGTTGCCAAGCTGCGTTTGCTTGTGAATATCCGTGTTGGGTCTCCGTGAGGTAATCCACACGATCGTAGGCTGCCTGCAGCTGTTCCTTGACCAGGCAACTTCTCTGCGAGATGCTGAACACCTTTCCCTGTTCACAGCTTTCGATATAGGTTTGCTGATTGCGGCAGATGAGGTACTTGGTGCTGTCGAAGGGATGCAGATAGTAACCCTGTGCATTACCAGGGCAGAACACCGACGTAAACCCCTGTATCGAGTGGGTAGATAAGGGAGCCGCGGTGTAGGCGTAGTCTAGGTATTCATGGGAAACCAATTGATTACCCACTTGGCAGCTACGCTTGGCAAGACTGTAGAAGGTGCCAGGAAGACAAGCTTGCACTTGCAAAGCACCATTCTGACAGACCACATAGTACCCAGGATGGAAGGGATAAGGAAAGCTTCCCTGCAGACTGTGTGGACAAGAAGACAGTATAGACTGAGAGACATAAATTTCCTTTCCTGCCCCCTCTCCATAGTTATTCCTGCCCTGATTCGTATGTTGCCAAGCTGAGTTTCCTTGAGAGTATCCGTGTTGGGTCTCCGTAAGGTAATCCACACGATCGTAGGCTGCCTGCTGTTGCTCCTTGGCCAGACAGCTTCTCTGCGAGATGCTGAACACCTTGCCCTGTTCACAGCTCTCGATGAAGGTTTCCTGGTCTTGACAGATGAGATACTTGGTGCTGTCGAAAGGATGCAGGTAGTAGCCCTGTGCATTACCAGGACAGACCACAGTCGTAAGACCTTGCATGGAGTGGCTGGACAAAGGAGGTGCGGTATAGGAGTAATCCAAGTACTCAGGGATGGCCATTCCTTGTCTACCCAGACAGATGCGCTTACCCAGACTGTACAAAGTGCCGGGAGGACACGCCTGCACCTGCAGCACACCATTCTGACAAACCACAAAGTACGCCGCACTGAAGGGATAAGCGAAGCTTCCCTGCAGGTTGGGTGGACATGAAGTCACTGTAGATTGGAAGGCATGAGTGTGCTTCCTTTCGCCGTCTTCATTGTTAGTCTTGCCATGATTTGACTTCTGCCAATCCTCGTTTCCATCGGTGAATTCGTTTTCGATTTCCGTCAAGTAATCCACTCGATCGTACGATGCCTGCAACTGATCTCTGGCAACGCAGCTTCTCTGAGAGATGCTGAACACCTTGCCTTTGTCACAGTTCTCAACGTAGGTATGCTGATCGCGACAGATGAGGTACTTGGTGCTATCGAAGGGATGGAGATAATAACCCTGTGCATTACCAGGGCAGAACACCGACGTAAGCCCCTGTATCGAGTGGGTGGATAAGGGGGCCGCGGTGTAGGCGTAGTCTAGATATTCATGGGAAACCAATTGATTACCCACTTGGCAGCTTCGCTTGGCAAGACTGTAGAAGGTGCCAGGAAGACAAGCTTGCACTTGCAAAGCACCATTCTGACAGACCACATAGTACCCAGGATGGAAGGGATAAGCAAAGCTTCCCTGCAGACTGTGTGGACAGGAAGTCAATGTAGACTGGAAGACATGAATTCCCTTCCCTGCTCCCTCTCCATAGTTATTTCCGCCTTGATTCGTATGTTGCCAAGCTTCGTTTCCTTGGGAGTATCCGTGTTGGTTCTCCGTGAGGTAATCCACACGGTCGTAGGCTGCCTGCTGTTGCTCCTTGGCCAGACAGCTTCTCTGCGAGATGCTGAACACCTTGCCCTGTTCACAGCTCTCGATGAAGGTTTCCTGGTCTTGACAGATGAGATACTTGGTGCTGTCGAAAGGATGCAGGTAGTAGCCCTGTGCATTACCAGGACAGACCACAGTCGTAAGACCTTGCATGGAGTGGCTGGACAAAGGAGGTGCGGTATAGGAGTAATCCAAGTACTCAGGGATGGCCATTCCTTGTCTACCCAGACAGATGCGCTTACCCAGACTGTACAAAGTGCCGGGAGGACACGCCTGCACCTGCAGCACACCATTCTGACAAACCACAAAGTACGCCGCACTGAAGGGATAAGCGAAGCTTCCCTGCAGGTTGGGTGGACATGAAGTCACTGTAGATTGGAAGGCATGAGTGTGCTTTCTTTCGCTGTCCTCATTGTTAGTCCTGCCATGATTTGATTTCTGCCAATCCTCGTTTCCTTCGGTGAATTCGTTTTCGATTTCCGTCAAGTAATCCACTCGATCGTACGATGCCTGCAACTGATCTCTGGCAACGCAGCTTCTCTGAGAGATGCTGAACACCTTGCCTTTGTCACAGTTCTCAACGTAGGTATGCTGATCGCGACAGATGAGGTACTTGGTGCAGTCGAAGGGATGCAGGTAGTAGCCCTGTGCATTGCTGGGGCAGTTCACCTTAGTAAGATCCTCCATAAATTGGCCAGATAACTGTACGTTGGTGTATGAATAGTCCAAGTACATGTGGGCAGCTAATTGATTGCTCGCCTGGCAGATGCGCTTTGCCATACTGTAGACAGTATTTGGGGGACACGCCTTAACCTGCAGCACGCCATTCTGGCAAAATACATAGTACCCAGCATGGAAGGGATAGACAAAGTTGCCTTGCAGGTTGTGTGGACAGTATGTCAACTTAAACTGGAAGCCCTGAGTCTCTGAGTAGCTGTAGACACCAGACTGCAGACTCAACTCCCAGAGGAACTTGACACGTTCCTCTCGCTTTAATTGATTGACTGGACGACAAGTATGCTGGAAGAAACTATAGGCTGAGTTCTCCCCACAGCTGACTATGGTCAACTCTCCACTTTGGGCACAGTGGATGTATTTGCTTGCATCGAAGGGATAGGGATGAACACCATCAATGTTGGCCGGACAACGGTCGAAAATAAGTGCTATAAATGGGGCACATCATCACTAAGGGGATTGACGGGGAAGGACCAGGTATGACTTACAGTACTCGACGCTGATCTGGGACACAGTGTAGGACACGTACTCGTTGTGCGCCAGCTGCGACTGGGGCAGGCAGTAGCCCTTGTACAGGCTAAAGACATGACCGACATGACAGCTCTGGACAGTCAGTTTGCCGGCCTTGCAATTGAGGAATCTCGTGTTGTCAAAGGGATGGGCAAAGAGACCCTCCACCCCACCGGGACAGTATAGACCACTCAGACGGGCGCTTGCTAAGATTAGGCATTAGGATTATAGACTAAGAGCAGGCAGAGAGACATAAAGAAGGCAAGCTGAAAGCGCATGAGAGGCAGAAGGGATGGAATATAAAACCCAAATGAGAAGCGAATGGAGTAGAAAGCCAAGCACAAAGCGTAGATAGAAAAGGCAACTGGAACTTACAGGAGACGTGAGCGCGCTCAGCGAAGATGCCACTCGCAATACAGATCAATCTATGGCCATCGAATACCTCACCCAAGGGACACGTTTCAACAATTGCCGCCACACCGTTGCCGCACTTGAGATACTTGTGCGGATCATGGGGATGGGGATAGAAGCCAAGTGTGAATGGAGGGCAGCTAAGGCCACCACCACTTGCACCACCCGATACTGCTGGTTGTGTGTTAGTAAATATGCTCTAAATGACAATCTCTAACTTCGACTTACCTTGCGTCAATGCAGCTCCGGCGCCAACGTATCCACAATCGACCTTGTGTTTGAAGTCACAAATCTGAAGGCTAGGACTGAAAGCGGTGCCGGGTCCACACTCTTTGATAAAGGTGCGTCCATTGTCGCAATGCAGGAACTTGGTGCAGTCATAGGGATGTGGCTGCATTCCACTGGCACCTGGCGCACACCTAGGCTCCAATGGTTGCTCCTGCAAGCGCGAAGAACGTCCCGAGTGCACCGAATTCTGACTCTGCTCACACGGCACACTGCTCTCGAAAGTCGCATGTTTGGCTCGCCACACTGAATACCGTGCCCGGGGCACAGCTCTGGATAACAGGTCGCCCATCTCCGCAGTTTATATAGCGATGACAGTCATAGGCATATGGTTTCAGTCCGCGAAAATCAGGCGGACAGGCCGCATCGCTGTCAAAAGTCGCCGGGCCGTGCCCGTGGCCGTGCGATAACCCGCCGTGATGTCCAGCACTGTGCCCACCACCACCACCGTGATAAGCGACAGCATTATTAAGCTGTGTCGCAATTAAAAAATTTCATAACTTATTAATATAATATATATTGTAAATATATTATAGACATTTCTTAGAACGATTTGGGTTCTTCCTAGTTTCCAGGAATTCTCTTTAAATTGATCTCAATTGAACAGAGTAAACAAGATACTTACGACTAGCACAAGCAGCGCCAGTCCCAGGCACAGACGGTGTCTGCCAATCATTGGCAATATACACACTGTATATATGTATATATATATATATATATAAATATATTCAATAGATTTATTATTAATTAAACTGATAGCTAAATTCCACGAAAGTTGTCTTCCAATTTAGATTGCGACTACACGACCGACTTCTTCAAGCGCTGGGAGTGAACTGGGCGCAGTAGATGCGATGATGCTGCGAGGAAGCATTGTCAATTGATGAGTGTGTCTTATCTCGTTGGAGGGGGTCTGGAACTTATGCCGGCGTCGTCTTATCATCTCAACTCTCATTTGTTTATACAATTATGCTATGGGGTTTCTCACAAATTTGTTTTCTGTACGGCTGCAGTTGCTTCAAATTATTTATGATGGTGCTCTGCACTTTGTCTCTCTCTATTTACAATTAAAGCCTCTCTCTTGTTTTTATTTGCTCGCCTCCTCATCAACCTTTTTTGAGTCGTTACTCAAAAACTTGACGCGCTCTTGTATTTTTAGCCAGATGTGATCGTACGGCTCCAGCAGCTCTGTCTCTGTCTGGGGAATGCCCACTATACGACGTACTCGTGGCGACAGCAACAGCAGATTCTGTGACAAGGCGCAGGCACTGGAGGTGACCCAGTAGATACACAATGCTGAGGGCACTGTACAGGCAATGGGCACCATGAGGACGCTCATGCCACGGAACACATGATTCGCATAATGCTGAAGTTGTGTCGGAGGTCGCGTGCGTGTCATCGATTGCAGCTCAACGATGGCCAAATTGATGAGGCCCAGTGACACGGGCAGTATGTAGGAATCATCGGGCACTGTCAGGTTAGGTACCCAACCAAAGCCACCTAACGTCAGCTCTGTGACAATGATTTGCGCACGCAACAGCATCGGATTGGGCAGCATGTAGACAAGATTGCGCAGAGCAACCGACTGAAAGATCCACAAAGGTATTTGACCCCATAGCACTATGACGGTTTTCAGGGGATGGCAATTATCACGTACTATCAATTTTTGCCACTGCTTCTTTATCTGCAAGAGGGGAAAGAAGGTAGATAATCATTGATTGCTTCTTAGTGTATTTGTGATTGGACAAACCGAACGCCTGTAGACGACTTGTATCTGTTGATCAGTTAATTTGAATTTCTGCTTTGCCATTGCTGCTTCACGTTTGAGTTCCTCCACTATTGCTGGCATCTCTAGCGCACATTGCTCGATACGCGCCGCTATCTTGTGTTGGTAGACGGTAAGGGGCAGAGTGACAGCACTACGAAACAGCACTGTGGACAACGCTATGCTTGCCCACCAGGGCAGTCCGGTCTTGTCGTGTATTGTAACCAGCGCTTCCTGGACGACTGCAACAGGTGTACTATTTGAAAGGGTCTGCCAGATGCCGACGAGACCGCTAGCTCTGGCCAGATGATCACCGGCTGCTGCTATCGCCACTGTGGCGTCTGTTGATGACGGACGATATTCATGTTGCCATGATGTTGCTGTTGTTCTGCCACGTAAATACCCATTTGCTGTGGCTATGACTGTCTGTGGGCGCCTACAGGCCTTCTGAAGCAATAACATATTTTTCAAAACAAATGCAAGTTGTTACCACATTATTTTAAGTGTGACCGAATCTGGCGGAATAAGTGTAAGTAAAAACGTCCGTTCATTTGGCTCGTTCATTCCGTTCCGATTACCGTTGAGCGAGCGAAACAGTGGTTCATTAACATGTATCGATAATACTAGCTCCTGTTAAGCAACAGCAAATGCATCTGTTATTGCAGAGGAGTACTTAACAGTGCTGTATCTTAATTGGTCGATGTTGCGTCGTACTTGCGTCGACTGCACAAAAAGTAAAATTAACAAGTGCTATAAAAAAGTAAAAATACAGTTATTTCGGTATAATAGTAATAAAAAATAGTTATGAGTATACCCCAATGGCATGCATTACCAACGTTGGCACTAGATCTAATATTCGATTATCTCGAGCCGAAAAATCGCAGAACTGCGTCCAATAGTTGTTGGGCATGGAGACAACATTTTTTTCAAAGACGGTAAGTCCCACGCATATTTCAGTTTGGAGTATATATACCTGCATATATATGTGCAACATATAATAATGCAATGTATTCATGTATATATGTGTGTTTGTATGCCACTGTTTGTGTGGATTTCGCTTTTGCGTCTCAAACAAACAAATTCGGCTGCCCTCTGCTGCTGCGCTGCCACAGTGGGTGACGCACAGCTGTTCCTGGGCTGCCCAGCGGGACGAACAGTGGGACGAGGACAATTGTCTCAGTGTTTTTTTGCTTTTTTGGCAAGCCTTGAAAGACAACAAAGCATTTATTAATACGTGTAAATAATAAACAAAGCACAAAACACACACATTGACACAATGAAAATGTTTCTATACACACAGAGACTTTCACACACACACACGCACACAGTGAGCAGTCACACAGCTGATATTGCTGTCGAAGGCACAATAAGCAATAAAAGTTCTCGTACGCTCTATTAATTTTACACGATATTTTGACTGCGTTGGCAATTAAAACAAAATGAAAAGATTTAAGCAATAAATCAAACAAATAAATAAATTAATTAATCTGCTTATAAATATGTATGTCTAGTGTGGCTATACTTTTGCCACGCAGTGTAGCGATTTGAAACAGTTTTTGTTAATAGCCACATTTGTTGTTGACTTTCGCCACGACACCTCACAGCTACTTTAGGAACTTTCGCTTTCACATCGACGTGGCACAGGATGAGCAACTGGCGTTCTTCAATCGCACCATGTGCAACCTGGCCAAGGAGCTGGTGATTATCTTTGATTTCTACAATGCTTTCCACATTCAGAAGATGCGTCGCCTGCTCTACAAGTGAGTATTGAGTTTATCTACTTTATTTACTTTGTAATAAACGGATGTTTTCCCATTTATAGAGCGGGACGCTGTGACAACATTCGCTGCTTGCGTTTCCAGACAAACAATGTGGGATTGGTGGCTGCTGGCAACATGCACAGCGAGCATCTGGTGGCCATAGAACAGTGGGTGACACTACCAACCTATTCTCAACTTCCATACTCTATCTAATACCTTCCTCTCATTTTAGGTGTTTTGTTGAGCCGTTGAAGGTGTTTCTCAGTCGCAAGAATCAGCCGTGCCAGACTTTGGATCTGGGTGCCATTGAAGCGCTAACCTATTATGGTCAGGACTTTCTCAAGGCCATCTATAAGCCACAGGAACTGTTGGAGCTAACGCTGTGCAGCATTAAATACGATCCTAGTCACTATCCCATCTTGGAGTTGGACACGACACTGTTGCAGAAGTGTGCCGCCCTGCAGGTGCTCTCCCTGGACTACGATACACTAAGTGATGAGCTACTACACACCATACAGGTGCTGCCATTGCGCAAGTTCCTCATTGTAGTGCACGGCCTGGATCGCGAGGAACAACACGTAGGCGTGTCCGATGCTGCTTGGGCTAACTTCGCTATGCATTTCACTGAGATCGATCTGGTGCTGACACTTCTCTATGCATATGAAGCTGTTGAGCTGCTCGATAGACGCGTTGTTGGGGATCACATGCCTGTCACTCACATACGCATACTGTTTTGCGAGCTGATGAATCATGTCGCCCTGGATTGGATGTCCGTGACCAAATAGCACCACATTGCGCAGCATCTACTACATTGATTCGGGCTTCAATCGACATCATCGTTACATGAGTGGCAGCCGGGGACAAGATCCGTTTGTTATGCTGGCTTGGCGTTGCAAGAAACTTGAGGAGATTGTTGTGCATGGACACCCGATGGATCCTCATAATCTGCTAGGGATTGCACGCTTGCGCAGTCGACAGTTGCGTCGCGTTGAGGTCTCCCAAATTGATTGGTGTCCCAATCGCGAGATGCAATACGCCTTCAATGAGGTGAGTGCGAGGAATAGTTGTTGCTGCTGCATTTACTTATCTCCCTTTTATCTCCCTAGGAAATGCACAAGCTGTTGGGCGCACAGTGGGCACTGCTCGATGGCGATAAGCTACCGGCTGCACTGTGCTACGGTCCCGTCGATTACGATGTGCGCAATAAGTATGTGTACGAACTAATGCGCAATGATCTGTTGAGCAATCATTGAAGCACAAAAAGAGCAAGAGAAACAGAGAACAATCAAAAAAACCAAATATCGAATTAAGCAACAATGTCATATGAGACAAGAGCAAACAACAACAGAGTGTGGAAACAACAAAAACATCAAGCAGACACGTGATCAAATGGAATAAAGAATCGCATAGAAAGAAGTTTGTAGCGTTAAGTAAAACAACAACAAAACCACAACCTTAACGAACAAGGAAAGCGAACCCCTAAGTCTTTTCAGTTAAGAGTTGTGTGTATATATATGTAAACCGGTGAATATTTTAAAGAATATCAGGAAAAGATCCACAAAAGAACATGAGAAGAATTGGCAGCCTTTATACAACTAACGATTTCTTGACTATGTTTTAACTAAGTAAGCTTAACTCAAATTGAACAATTACATTTCACTTTTGTTTAGCCTTTGAAGAGCTAATTAAGAAGAATGCAAAGCAAAAGCAAACGAGTAGAGAGACTTGAGCACTTCAAAAGAACGAATACGAATATGAATACGATATGAGTATGAAAACATAAAAGAATTATAAACAATTAACGAGCACTAGAACAACAACTAGCTAAAGCGAAAAAAGTGTTAAACGACAGAAAGAAAGAGGGGGGATAAACATCATTTTATAAGCAACAAGAACTGTGATTTAAAAACAAAATGCAAAAGCAAAGCAAAAGCAACGCCAGTTGAAGCAGCAGCAGCAGGACAACAAACAAACAATTGTTAAGCAAATTGTCTAGTTAGCTAAGTAAAAATATTAACAAAAGATAATGTTGAATATGAGAATGACCAAAATCGATTGGCAAATCAAGAAACAAATTGTTAACTTTTGTAATACGCGAAAGATTTGAGAAATAAGAGAAATATTGTAATATGTATTGTGATGTTGGCGCTGAGAATTGTGATAAGACAACAAACAACAACAAGAAGCAAGCAACAAGAACAACAAATGTAAAAACAGAAGAACGATGATGAAGAACAGAGTCGTTTGAAAAGCGCCGACATTTGTGTAGTTTTCAAAGTGATATTAGCAGCTTATGTAAAGCAAAAAACAAAGAGAATAAATGAATGAGAATGTAAGAAGAGAGAGCATATTGTAAGCAAAGCAAGCACACGTCTCTGTATGTCAAGATCAATGTATATGTACGATATAAGTCAAGAGCAATTATATGTATATGTGTGTGTGTGTGTATACAGTCCAGTCAACACAATGAAACATGCGTTAGCCAGATGAAGAAGAAGCAGAACAGGAGAAGTAGAATTCAAGCAACAATTTTAAGCAAATTCAGCAACAATTCAATTCAATCAATCCAAGAACAATTAAGAAGCAACCACTTGAGTATTTCGTACAGCAACAGGCATTCATTTATATACAATCATATACTATATATATATATAATATCTATATATCTATCTATATATTTTACCTATGTTTGCACAAAAACACAACTAAGCAGCGCAGTTAGGAGAGACAGATACAGCTCCTACTCCTCCTTTGCCTCCCCCCGTCGTCAGCATTAGAAACGGTACCTGAAGATCAAAATGAGCATTTAGCGGAACAACTCACAAAACTAAGAACTTCTTTGCTCAAACAACAACAACAACAAAACAAAAGACTGAACACACAAACAACAACAACAACAAAAGAAACAACAACGCGTTGCAATGCTCAATTGCCACAGACGATGGGGGGAGGGCAAGATAGGCAGGCAGTTAGGGGTAGGTAGAGGCAGGCAGCTAAATGAAAATCCGATGCGATCTCAAAGACAACAACAACTCCCTCTATACAACATGTGTGAATGTATTAGTAATTTGTGTTAGTGAATTTTAATTTTGTAATCAAAAAGGGAAATAAGAAGCAATCTGTATGTGTGTGTGCATGTATTTGTATGTGTGTGTACATATTTTATGTAGAGAAAACATGAAACATTGTAATTAAGTTAAGCCTAGTACATACCAACAACAACAACAACAAACAAACAAAACAAGCAACAACTAAATGTGATAAACGTGTCATGCTGCTTCCAACAACAAGAACAACAAGAACAACAACCCGAAGAGCACCAAAGAAGATCCCCAACAACAGAACACACACGACACAACAACTACAAGAACGACAACAACAACAACAACTGTTCCAGTTCCAGCTGGGAGCAGAGTCCTCCGATCGATCTCCAATATCGGCTGTATATCTCCGCGTATATTCAATAATAATTTATTGTTTTACAATCATTAACAATCAACAACAAAAACATTCAGAAAGTATTAAGTGAAAGTAAAAGTCTTAAAAGTAAAACGCAAAACTGCAACAGCAACAACAACAACAAGAACAAACTGAACACTTCCAACTTCCAACGCTGCGTATGAGTAACGTTCTCTTTTTTGTATACAACTAATCGACAACAACAACCAGATATGTATGTAATCTGTATATATATTTTATATGCCATTTATTGTATTTAAATTTTCTCAATGAAACGAACAACAACAGCAACAACTGTAATAAAAAGAACACGAACTTTTTTGTAAATCATTCCACACATATGCGAAATATGCTAACGTATGTATTAAAAACAACAATAGAGAGAGAAGAAAGATGATGAAGAAGAGTAGGAGAAGAAACTGCATTAAGAAGAACAACAACTGAAACAACAACACAATTATAATATAATATATATGCAAGTTATGCTTAAAAACAATAGGAGCAAAAGTGTATGTAGAAAGAGAAGAGAATAGGAGAAGAAAGCTGTGATAACAAACGACAACAAAAGGCAACAAACAACAACAACAACTACAAATGTAACAACAACACACAAAACACACTACATCAACAACAACAACAACATGAATAGAATGTGAGAGAAGGAATAAAAGTAGAATACAAAACAACAACAAAAAGCCAATGCGAAACATATGCGACCAACCAAAGGTTAACAACAACTTTTGAAATAATATAAAGGAAGAAACGTTTAAGGACGAGTGTAGAGAGAGAGAAAAAGAGAGACAAAAAGCAGATCAGCCTAATCAAAACATGTGAGTGGCTTAAAAAAGATCTATAAAAAGAATATTAGATATGATTAAAATGAGTAGTTAATAAGCTTAGCGCGAAGAATCGTAGAAAGACAACAACAACAACAAACAACCAACAACAGCAACACAACAAGCACAGCGAGCGAGAGTTCAAGCCAAGAATTGAAGTGTTTAAGCAACAAAAGAGAATAACAACAGCAACAAATTAAAAAGTAGAAAAAGAAGAACTAGTAAAACTGAGAGAGAGAGAGAAAAAGAGAAAACTTTACTATGCAATTATTTTATGAAACCTATGCAACTAAATGAATTTCTATTTTATTATATTATTTGCTAGCTTTATTCAGTTGTGCAACACACACACACATCAATTTTATAAGCTTCTATATATCCAGAGAATGAAAGCCAATAACACAGGAACGGCAACATTTGCAATTTTGTGGCATATGCAATATCAATATACTTAAGCAAAGTTATGCGAGATTTCAAACAAATCTATATGTATACCATATATATCAACAGAACCCCCAAAAACCCCCAAAAAAAAAAACAAAATGAATTTGAAAGTAGAATTGAAAAATGTATTAAACGAAAAACCAATAAAAAAATCAATAAAAGCGTTTCAAATTAATAACTGATGAGTTTAATGGGAAAATGGTCAACGGAGGCAAACCTATTTGGCTTTTTTGACCACAAATTTGGGGGAATAATTAATGAATGTTGGAAAAATATAAGCTAACATAAGATGGCTTTTTTGGTGTTATAATATTATACTGTTATTTATTATACAATTAATATTTTCAACAATTATCAAATACTGTTGCGGAAATATGATATTATTTAAAAAATAGCTGCAATTCCATTTATATATCCTGCTCATTTAGCTGTTTAAAGCTTCAATTTCTAGCTATTTTTTAAATCAACTACCGCCAAAGCTGACATCCCTCAGGGAATTATCATTAGATCAATTTACGTAAGCATAAAACGAAGCTTGAGTAAATTTCATGAAGTTATGTGTGGCCCCAGTGAGATAATAAATAAGTAGGAAGTGGTGCCACGCCCCCCACTCCCCCACAAGTCCCTCCCCCACCTCTTGATTGGTGTCCTATTGTTGCCTACTTCGCAGCAGCAGCAGCTGTTACACAATCAAAACATCAACAAAAGAGTCTCGCACCCACTGTGCGACTTCCCACACACGCTGTGCGCCCCACTGTGCGCAGGCGCGAGCTTTCGCTGTGCACGGAAAAAGTCCTTGAACTTATGACCTTGTTTCGCTTATTATGTAAGCAGCAGGCAGCGGCAGCAGAGGAGGAACAGAGCAGCAGCAGCAGATGCCTTGTTATGCAACGCATCCGTTGCAGCAGCAGTGCAGTGCTTGCCAAACTGCTAAGGCTGAACAAACGATAAGACTTTCTTTCAGGTAAGGAGATAACGCCTACGCTTATCTAAACCACAATTTGTTTGGCTAGACGAGCGCAAAGGAAATGAGATACCAAAAAAAAAACAGTAAACAATTATTAGAGAGCAGTTTCAGCAGCACTGGGCTGCACCGACATAGTCGAGGCACAACGTCAGCGTGTGTCGCATGACTTGCATGAGTAAGTGTACTCAGTTTATAGAGTATGCCGAGTACTTAGGGTATTAGAGAGAGTATTAGATCTGGCTAAGGAAAAAAGCTTTGGCCTGCAGCCGCACACAGAGGGAGAGAGAGAGCAAACAAAGCGGCGTCGGCGCGCTCTCTCTCTGTCTGAACTGCTCTCTTTTTCGCACTTGGCTCTCGCTCTGTTTCTCTCTCTCTCTTTCTCTCTTCGTCTGCCTGACCGCTGCTGTCGCCGCTGGTTGAGCAGTCGTTTGATTTTCGCAGCAGTCGAAAAATCCGTAAGCAGAATCAACAAGAAGCGCAGCGTGGAAGCCTCGAAAAAAAAAACCGAAAAAAAAATTAGAAAACCAGACGAAAATTTTTGTTTGTTGTAATTTCGCGTGTGCATAGTATTAGTTAGTGGAATTTGCGGCTAAATATTTGGCTATTTTGTAGCTGCTTTTTAACTGCCTCAACACGGGAACAACAAC
Source organism: Zaprionus indianus (assembly GCA_018904595.1). NCBI lineage: Eukaryota > Metazoa > Arthropoda > Insecta > Diptera > Drosophilidae > Zaprionus > Zaprionus indianus. The sequence continues at coordinate 5,794,524 of JAEIHA010000140.1, forward strand.
AATAAGAAGAGCAACAAAAACATTGAGTGAGCCCGCATTTAAAACAAAAATAAACAGAATTTTGATACGATTTACGAGCATCCCCCACGAAGAAGCACCTTCCCAGTGTAATTATAACTGTGCAACTGTAACTAGCGCAAAAGGTGAGTGCACTCAGCAGGGGGGCAGAGGTGTTGTTGCTGCCTTGTTGCATGTTGCATGTGCAAGTTGCATGCAACGACGCTGTCAACGAGTTATGAGTGAGTCTCGCTCTCCCGCTCTGCAAGCTGCGTGACGTAACTGGGCGCGAGTGCGTGTGTGCGAGTGTATGAGTGGGTGACTATGTGCCTCGGCTATTGCTCATACGCCGCGTGTGCCAAGAAAACAAACAGCAACAGCAGGCAGCACTCGCAGTTGACGGGCTGCCCGCCTGCCCCTATGCCTTTCAAGCCTTTCGCTGCCCCGCCCCTTCATCTTGTTCTTCTTTCTTCTGCATACACTTTCAATAATAACGAAGAGCTGGGCGCCAAATCAATTGCGTTCTCTGCTGGCCCGTTGCCCAGGCAGTCGTCGCGACACTCACGTGCCCCGCTCTCCCTCTCTTCGTCCCTCTCCCACTCTCTCTGTTTCAATGAATTGCATTTTGGTCATTCAATTGGCAATCGAAGCAATCGCACACACACCACTCACACACAATGGCAATCGACTGTCGCGATTGTTTATAAATAAACGTGAAGCAGCAAACGAGGAATCAACAAAATATGCCGGCAAACTCAGCGCCGTATGCTAAACAAATGTTTTATTCCTTCTTCTACTCCGAATTTGCACATTTTGCTGTTTCAATAAATAAAATTCCGCACTTTTTCTCCGTCTCGCCGATTGCATAAGGCGCAGCTGACGCTGCTGCTGGCTGGCATTACTCAGCTAATTGTTGCGATTCAGTTATTCAGTAATTCCATTTCTATATCTATTTTAAAACTGCTTTATTTATCTTTGCAGGCAGCAGCAGAAACAACAACAACAACATGTTTGCACTGTGGTACCTGACGTTCGCCGTCGACGAAATACGGTGAGTATTACGACAGTTTGAGAAGCACTGCCCCGGCCTGGGCCCCGGTTGTGCAGCATACTTTCGCGCGCACTCGGTTTATTCCTAAAATTTCAATGTTAAACGGCGTTTTTGACGGCGCCACGCCCCCCTGGTGGGTTTGGGGGCGTTTTTCAAACGTTTTTTGTGTTGAAAAAATGAGAGAAACTGAAAAGACTGGCCTACAGTTTGGCGCCTTCTGCAGGGTCAGCCGTGCGCTTGACGAACTTGGCAATTTGTGGCTGTCGAGAGGAGGAGAAAACGAAGAAATCACCAAAAGACCGCAAGTCGCTAGCTCCGCTCGTTTCGGCGCAATTTCGAATTCTAAATTGGAAAAAACTGCCGTTATTCGAAAATAAAAACTGCTTGTTTTGGGGCTAACAGCGTGCTGTTAAACACAGCAGTGCAAGCAGGAAACTGCCTGAACTGCTTGCACGGCACAAACTATCCCCTTTGGAGGGGGGAGGGGACTTGGGCGTAATGGGGGCGGAATTTGCGCGAATCGTAAGAGAATTTCAGCGAAATTAATGGAAAAAGGGGTAAAAAAAACAGATTTCCACAGAAGTGAGAGGGGAGGGGAAAGAAAAAAGAAAGGAAGGAGGGTTGTGCTTTCTTTTCCAAACAGTTCCTTTGAATAAGTGGGCGGACATGTGGGCCAAATTGTATAGGAGCAGCCGCTGCTTTCTTCTTTCATTGCGTAATTTCCTCCCCATTGTTGAAGGGCTCAGTAACGGATGAATTGACTAAGCACGGCCTGAAAAAACAGCTGTGCCTCCCTTTAGGCTCCTTAGCCCCCATCTGTCTATTTGAATAGACACAGCAATGCTTTTGTGGCGTTTCGATTAACCGGAATGCCCCATGGGGCAATAAATAACTGCAAAAACTAAGCAATCTAATCGGGTGAAATGCTGTCGCCACTCAATCTTGCACCTTTTTTGGATTTGCCAAATGTGTTAACTACACCAGCTAAACACGATTGTGTGCGTGTGTGTGTGTGGGAGAATATACACAACATGCATTTAGCGACAGCTGTTGAATTCAGTGTCACATGATGATAATATTATTGCCCGATTTGTGTCTTACCGCCAAGAAAGCCGGTTGCCGGCTCTGCGAGCACCGGCTACACACTACCTACTCTAATATTAATGATAAGTGCAATTAGCAACGGGGCACACACACGCACACACACCTGCACGATGGGAAAGCTTGCGAATTTGGCGAAGAGTGGAGTGTTTGTCTGTCTTCATTCCATTTCTTTCCATTTCGGGGCTCTTATCGAATCCCTAATTAGCGAAATAATGTGATAATTGAAGTTTGTGGCGATCGGAGAGCCAACCCGGCGTATGCGTAATACATTGGGGTACTTAGCGTCTCTCCCTCTCTCTCTCTCTCTCTCGTTTGCTTATCTGTCGCACATACACGAGTTCTGTGTCGTTTTCGATTTGTTGTTGTTGTTCTTGTTGTTGGCGTACGTGACAATGGAGAAGCGTACGCTTAGCGAAGAAATGTGGGCGAGCGCGGTGGCGGTAGGGGCGTGGCACCATTCGCTGCTTACCCATTTCTAATGCCAACTGGCGAAATGGTCTTAATAATGATGATAATGTAGTTTGCTGATTGCCAAATGAGATACACGCCCACGCACACACAGACACACAGACAATGCAAAGTCTTGATTGCAATTGAACTGCCTAGCGAAGCGTTAAGCGTCATTTCCTGCCAAATGCACTATTTATTTTAGTTTTCACACACAATTTAAGTGCAATTTAATGTTATTTACTTTGATTTTATTCATTTCCAGTTCAATTTAGTTCACAATAGTTCGTTGCGCTATTAACCTTTATTTTGGTGACAATTTGCATAAGTATCGATACCGATAGTAGCTTGTTGTTACTTATCATGCCTACTGCGATCTTCCTCCCCTGTTTCTTTTCCAATGCAAATTCGCCTTTAGCAACGCCCCATTAAAACAGCAATTTAATTACCACTGTATCGCTTTTTATAGCCTAATTTAATTACGTAATAAATATTTTAATGTGATTTTAATACCAAATCACAGCTTTGCCTTGTGCAGCATACCGTCCTTCTTCTAATGCTACCGGCGGTGGGGACACACTGGTTTTTACTGCTTTTCTTCCTTATTGTGCGCGCACTTCGTTGAACGAGGTTCAGTCCATTTAAATAATTGAATCAAATCGATTAAGACATTGTTTATAAAAATATTGTTTGCTTTAACTTTTGTGCAACTGGGTAAGTTCGATTACAATGTAGAGCGAGCGCATAAGATAAAAACTAAATAAAAGAGCTTGCATTGTTCGGAACGAAAAGAGAAGAGAGACGGTAGAAATTTCTCGAAATTACGTTTGCGAGAAGAGAAGAGCAACGTGATGAAGAGAAGAGCAAGAGACGCTTGTAATTTGCCGGTTGCGCGGTCTTTATTACGTTTTATCTTTTTCATTCTTGATTGCATTTTCTTGTAATTCTTTTGATTATTTCTCGTGTTGTTTTTTCAGTTCGTTATTTCCCCCTTCTGCTACTTATCATTTCTTTTGTTGCATTTTTCTCTTCTTTTTTTTACTTTCTGTTCACGTAGCAAACGTTTGGCTTGGCTTTTTAGTCCCAAGAAGCCCGCGCCGCAGCAAGCGATAGAAAATAAACCGCAGCCTGCTCCAACTACACCCAAAGCCGCGCCATCATCTGCTCCAGCACAGCCGGCAGCCAAGCCAAGTACACCACCTGCAACACCAGCGAAACCAGCGGCAGCAGCTCCAGCCCCAGCGCCAGTCGTTGCACCAAAGCCCGCACCTGTTCCTGCGCCAGTACCAGCTCCTGTGGTTGCGCCTGCAGCCCCCGTCGTTGCACCCAAAGTTTCACCACCCCCACCAGTTGTTGCACCCAAACCAGCGCCACCAGTTACACCACCCTCGCCACCCAAAGCCGATAAGATGCCAATTCCATTGCCCAAATCATTGACGGAGGCCAATACCAATGGCAATGGGCACCACCAACACGACCTGGAGCAGAAGCTCTTCGATGCCTCGTTGCCGCCAAGCAGCAATGTGAGCAGCATCGATAAGGAGCAGCTTAAGGATGCCAGCAAGGATTTCATACAGGGCGAGGCGCAGGCCTTTGTGCAGTCCATCAAGGAGGCGCAGCAGGCGGGCGCACGGTAAGCTGCAACGAATTTTCATTTAATTTTGTATGCATTATTTTAAGTTTTCAATTAGTTGCACACACCACACACACACACAGCCAAGACATACACCAACTTCCGCATGGCAGCACGCTGAGATCTCTGAGAGATCTCTCGAGTGTCATCGTCGACGACGTCGTGTGGCGGCGGTGGCGGGTTCAATAAACTCTCCTGACTTCTTGTCGCAAAAATAGTTGCCATGTGGCGACAGCAGCCTCAGGCGTTGCCGGCGTTGCAGCAAAAAATGTATAATAATAATCAAGATGATGATGATGTGGGGATGATGATGATGATGTGGTGACGATGGCGATGGCGTTGAGGAGGTTGACAACGATGACGTTGTTTATTTTAGTTTCATGTTCTGTGCACGGGCGGACAGCTCAACTGACAGCAGACAGTCTGCTGTGTCTGCTTCTTCTTCTTCTTCCCCCTCAATTTTATAGAGTATTTGCCAGTGCACTCAATTGATTTTCCATTAATATTAATGGTAAACCTTGCACGCAAGCCTTGTCCTTGCCCAGGGACAGCAAAATAAACCCATCAACGAGTCCAAACACCTTTGGCAGCCTGCCTAAATTATAAATGTAGTATATACTGTGGGGTATATACTTTATAGTATCTGTATAGTGTATGTTCTGCACTATGCAAAATAAGTTGTGCCTCAACGTGAGGTTTGCAACGGGTTTGTCGCCTGCTGCCTCGTCACATGATCTCCCCCATGCCAAGTTTATATTTAAACGTGCCTGTTTGGAGACGCAGCCGGGCCAGGCCATGCCAGCCAGGCAGAGAAATTTACTTAGATTTATTTTATTTGATGATTTTTCCTACGCGAGATTTTCTTCTTTCGTTTCACTTATTGTTTGTATGCGGCAAATTGGCTGTGCAACGCCGCGTTGCAGGCGGCACTTGGGGCTTAAATTTAGCTACATTCACATTCACACACATCTCTCTCCTATATATCTTTGTGGATTATATTCATCTAGTTGCCGTCACGCCTCATCTCTAATTGCTGCACTGTCCCCTTTCATAATACCCTCTATATATAGTATAGAGTCGAGTCTCGAGCTGATGGACAGCGTCCCGTCAGTTCTTGATGCTGAACACACAGTGGTTGACGTGTTCATATATCCCCAACAAAACTATACATCATATACAGTATATTACACTACACAACAAAGAGATTTTTTGTGTACTAAAACTTTGCCTTTTAATCTATTGTTTTTTCTGTACCTTTTTCATGTATGTTTATACCTTTTGGTGTATAACTTTGTTGTTTTGTAACATTCAGTATCGCAAAATGGTACTGAACTCTCCCTATCGATAAATCTCATTTTTAAAATTTGATTTTGACTTAGAAATACTTGTCAAAAATGTTTACTTTTAAATATATATTTTTCCAAATTTTATATAAATTTTTTTTAGAATATGTTGATTTTTGGCTCACGCAGCGGCGTACGCAAATTGCTTTTGGCAAGCGTCGCGTTTGAAGATCTGCCAAAATATTGTTTAGCAAACAAACAACAGCAACAATGGAAAATGAGAAACACAAAATCAGGCGACACCACGCGCAGAGCTTTTTGCCGCTGGTATTTATCTATATCTACATATATATCTTTAGTATCTGTTGCATATGCTACAATAGATTTCAGGCTAATTCAGTTCGATAATCTGCTCCAAACTGGAGAGGGAGTGTGGCCGCAGGGGGAGCACATTAATTGAACTTGTGCTCGACTGCGCGCAAATTGGGCTAATTAATAACACATTTCTCAAATGATTTCACTAATTTCGGCATTTTCCAGTTTTATATGACCAGCAAATTGCTCTGCTGTACGTATACGTGTGTTTAGCCATGTATCCATGTCTGTTTTCATTCATTCACCAGCCCTGAATGACTAACTATACTATGTACAAGTGAATTGTGCTTATGCAATTCATATATTTCAAGTTCAGCGACTCGCTAAGTTTGTGTGTGTTTGACAGCAAGACACGCCCTCAACAGTCCAGCGAAAGTTACGACTGCACGGAAATCTACATTCATAAGCTCTGTCTAGCAACGTTAAGGGTATTCAAACACTTAGCCTAATCACAAAATGAGTTATAAAGCAGTGAAGGAAGTTCTTGGAGTAAAAGTAGCTTGACTACAGATTTTACTTTATATACCGAGTTTCAAATTTTATAAAATTATTAAAAAATAATGAGGTTTTCTTGGGTACAACTTGTTTATTCATCGTTTTGCCTCTTGATTGATTCTGCATTCAATTTTTATTATCATTTTAAAGAATTCAAATTTATTAATATGTTCCATGCCTCCTTGCAACGTTTTAAACAGTTTTTCACAAAATAAAATATTTATTTATCTGCTAAAAGTTTCGATTGGGCATGGCCAAACAAGTATATATACCCATTAAAAATATGTTCTATGGCACACTGTGGAAAATTACTGAATATCAAGGAAAAATATGCGGAATATTATGAAAAAAAAAACAAAGACTGCGCCCAGTTCAGATTTATTTATTCACTAATGTGTGAGTAATCAGTGTTTTATATCATTCTATGTTTAATTGCAAACAATGCCATCATCTATACTGTAATTCCCTAGATAGACTCTACAGATTTAAAGCTGGGGTACTATTAAACCCTTACAGGCCTCAAGCTATTGTTGCGAAAAGTTGCTTCCATCAGACGTACTGCTGTGACTCACAACAGTGCCTCTCATGAGAGTATGTACGTCAACTCATTGTCGCTTGCCTCAACACTACTTTGAATGAGTACACACTTCCCCCGAGACTAAAGTGCTTTCCCGTCGACTACATGTCGAAAGTGCCACAACAGTCAAAGCTAAAGCTAAAGCCACAAAAGTTTGTTGTTGTCGCCGTCAGCGATTTTCAAGGTCGACACCAACCCCTTCTGCTGTACTATAAAGTATATTTGTATATGTAGTTTGTTTTTTTGCGTATCGCCATGTTATATCTATTGTTCTACTACTAGGTACGCATGGGAGAGGAGAGGGGAAAGGGAGAGCTGCTGGGATTTACGTAATCTCAGCGCCACCACTCGACGTAGCACTGGCGACAGCAGCAATTGAAAACGAAAGCAGAAATTGAAAACAGCGAATGGGGCAAAGGAATTCTTGGATTATGTAAGCCATACATATCCCACCACCCACAACGGTCCTTTTTGTTCCATCTGAGCTGAAGTTGCTTCTGCCTTCGCTTGACATTGCAGAATGTCAGCAGATTTATCTTAAATTTTATATATCTATATAATTAATTTGAAAGAAAAGCAAAAGTTTTTTCCTACAACAAAACGAGAATGAAATAATACTATATAGTAGTCATGTATATATGTAGGATCTATATACATAGGCGCGATCTGTTGTGTTGCTTGCATAAAATTCTCCTGGCAAATGTTCAAAAATGTATGTGTGGTAGAGATATTTTCATTTCACTCAAATAACAAGAAGAATGAATATGTGTTCCCCCGTTCAATATCTAGAACTGTCTGTTTTGTGGGTATCTCTTATGTTTATGATCTGCGGGCAGGTTGTTTTTCCTATATTATATTCATATATTCTATATGTGTAGGAACAAATGTTTATGGCGCATTCACAAAATCAAGTTCAAGTATTTAGCTAAAAGTTCTACAGATATATCTAGAAGTAATATAGTTTTGGTCAGCAAGCCCATAGATAACATACTATATATCTATTCTATCTGTATAGGAAACTTCCTTGAGGGAAACCCAAATGTACTACGTGTATATGTCAACAGCTAAAGCATATGAGCTTTTCTTTATTTTTAAAAATTTTTTGCAGTTTTTGAACCTAAAATTACTATATATCTACGATATGTATATGGAAATGCTTTAATTTCTTTAGTACTTATAATCTGTACACGAGGATTTCTTGATTTCTTCAATCTGTATACGATAATTCCTTGATTTTTTACCTAAAAGCCCCAAAATTACTATATATCCACAAACTATACTAGAAAATTTCCTGATTTCTTAACAATTTCTGGCTAGGGCAACCCAAAGTTACTATATATTATATCTACAATCTGTATATAAGAATGCCGTAATTTCTTCATTTTTACATTATTTTATGTTTGATCGTCGTTGCCAAATCTTTTTTTCATATTTTATAATGAACAAATCAGAATCTGGCACGTCTTCAAACTAACTCGTAACGCGTTTCATTTGCTTTGCATATGTGAATTCCCAGGGCACCCCAACCCCAGCGTAACTCTCGCCTTCCCTTAGCCCCTTTTCCCCTGTCTGCCTGTTCTACCTGCTGGTTTTTGTTAGCAGTTTCTCGATTTGTTTGAGAGACTGCAAATATTTACAGTTAAGCTGGGAAAATAAATACTCATATGTTATGTACACTATATGTAGTTCTCTCTGTACCCTCGGGGGAGCGATCAATTTCGATTTACTTTGATTACTTTGGCGCAGGTTCGTCACGGGCGGTTCTCTGTAACTACTTCCATTGTCGAGTGTCGATATAAATTAAACACACAAAGTGCTCCTCAATAATTAAGCAATGTTTGTGTAGGGTGTGTGCGCGCCTCCAGTGTGTGTGTGTGTGCGTGTCATGTGAGGCGTCGTTGACTGCGCTGCTCGCCCCCATATGCAGTAGGCCTGCCATATATAATCCGTTGCAGTCGGCAGAGCTAACTGTACATAGAGTTGTCACTGTAACTGTATTGCAGTCAGTGTGTGTATGCACTTTGTTGCAAGGCGCCTCTTTAACTCGCTCTCTCTCTCCCACACACGCAGCCGTGTGGACACTTTCCTTTTTCACATACATTTACAGTGCACCCACACCACTGTGCATGCATGGGTCACACTGCTTCAACACGCGATGCTGCACAGTGTCACGAGCTTTCTCACTTTTGCTGGCCTGCTCTTTTTACTGAGGCAGAGAAGCTTTTCTTATTTTGTTCGTTTTTGTCATACGTCACGTCCTACGTCAATTGCCAGGCAACTAATACACGCACACACACACACGCATAGGCAGCGGCAGCGTAGCAGGAGGCAGGCCTCACCAATACAAACGCACAAAGCTTTTCGGGCCGTCTCTCTTGCTTGCTCTCTCTCTCTCACTCGCTCTCTCTCGTTGCGTGTTTAGTTTGAGTAGTTTGAAAGTGAAAGAAGAAGGGTGCCGCGTCGCTGTCGACGCAGCCGACGTTGGCAGCGCGCAGCAAGCAGCGACAGGCGCAGCCGACTGCAGCTGAGCCAAAGAACGAAACTTTCTGATCATTGTAACGTTGGACGTTGAATTCTACGGTTGCAAAGGTGAGCCGTTCTCCAAGAATTAATATCCATAAAAAACTGTGAATATTTTATATATATTGTGAATATATTGAATAATTTTTAAGAGTGTGATAAATATTTATTTAAATTTAAATAAATACTAAGTTGAGTGAAATACAAATGCAAAGGATGTGATGCTATGTGGTGTTTTGTTGTGTGTCTGTGTGTGCCCCGTTGAGTTTTTCGCTTGAGTCACTCAAAAATGCAGCTTGCAGTTTTGTATTGTTCACAATCGACAAACCGCAACGAAACCGGTTACCGGCTAAATGCAAAAAAAATGCTAAAAAAAAAGAAGCTATAAACGGTTTGCCAAACTGGTTTGGCACCCCTCCACTGCCAGCGTCCGTCTCTGATTGTCTGCCCGCCTCTCTTTCGATAACTATCCAATCATAAGTTATCTCTGCCCGATAACAGTAAATACAATGGTAATAATTGTGGCTAGTGGCAAAAATGCCTAAGCGAAGCAAAGCATTTAGATAAGAGCAGAAAATAGCTAACAAAATGTTGGCAGACACTTGGCGGGTTTCCTGCCACACCTCCCTCTGTTTTAGCTACTTGAATTACCTTCGCCTTCGCCTTGAACTTGTCTGGGCAAACATACAGTCGAGCCTCCTTGAAGTGAATTTGTTTGTGGCTAGCAAGCTGAAAATGAGAATGATTCTGAAAATAGATAAAAATAGAATATGTGGGAAATTTTCCGCTAGTAGCATATCTTCTACAATTCGCGGTCATTGCCAAGTGAAATTGCATAATCGGGGCACACTCGAGACCGCAAATATACAGACGCCTCTTTGGGCAATTAGTCATACTTTTGGTAACTGCTAACCGGCTAAAACGGTTGAATGAACTGCTGGCCAGTCTGGGTACGTGGGTACATGGTATTACATAAGACCCTGTTCTACAGTTTGACAATCCCTTGATATTTATATACGAAATGTTCTGGCTCTTCTCGCTGCTATAATTAGCAGCGACAGGCACAGGCACAGCAGCACTTCGATGCGAGGGGTCTCTTTTTCAACTTGATTTAATGCCGGCTGCTATAAATATACATATAGCCAGGCTACCTATACCACCCGTACTCAACTGAACCACAGGCATTCACATAAACAAAACAACGCACACACACACACTCACACTGAGTTAGTTATTCTTTCTAGGGGCAGCAGCGATTAGCGAATTGAATCAATACCAGGCGCCATGTATTTATAGCAAAAATACTGGCCAAATATCATGCTAAAAACTGGCTAGTAATATCATCCGACATGGAAATGCGAATGAAAGTGCTTTCTCAGTTTCGGATCTGTCCGGTTTTTCCTATTTATCACTCTGTTTATTTTTCAACAGAGCAAATCGCGCAAATTTGTTGTACAAATTGCTCTCTGTTGTTCTCCTCCTCCTCATCTTGCTCTTGCTTCTTCCCTTTCTATCTCTGGCACGTTGCTGTTAATTATTCAATTGAAATTCATTAAAGCACAAAAATGAATAAAGAGTGTGCAAGAGGAGAGAGAGCAGAGAGAGAGAAAAGCAGCTAAAAAACAGCTACAAAAAGTGAGAAATAAAAAGAAAACTAGGCAAAATACAGTAAAACTAGGTTCGCCTATAGAGTAAATCCGATTTTTCCCCATTTTCCAGCGACGAAACGTTGACAAAGCAACGCCCCCATTAAAGGGGCAAACAAAAGGTAGTCTGTCTGTCTGTCTGCCTGTTTGTTGATGTGTGTTGAGTTTGTTGCAAGCCTGTCAAGAGTTGCATAATCAAAGGGGTTGGGCTGGGGCTGCCTACGTATTCGATTCAGTTCAGTCAGTTCGTCGCTTCATTTGGCTAGACAGGAAATGAAATTGCAAAGCGAAAATTGCCAACTAGTCAAAATACTATTGAAAAATACACACATTTCTATTTAATGCCTGTGTGTGTTTGTGTGCGTGTCTGACTGATGATTTAGCTTCACAATTCATTGGCGCTGCCAACAGACACAGGGTAGAGCAAATAAACAAACTGTAATTTCAAGCGCAAAATGTAAACAAATCAAACTGAAATGCGCGCAGCAGACAGCACAATATTTTGACCGCGACTGTAGCCGCAGCAGCGGCAGAGAGGAGCAGGCAGCGACAAAAGCTTCGCACACAGCAAAAGCTTTTTGCTAGGACGCGCTTTGCGTTGACTGACAGAAAGCTGGCTGCGCTGTGACTGGCAAAGCTAACGACATTTAGCGACACTGTTAACTAACAGCGGCTGTTGCTGTTAGTGGACAGTTGCTGTTATTGTGACTGTTGCTGTTGTTGTCTGATCAAAGAGGATTCACGTTGGCAGCACTGTTGTTGTTGTTGCTGCAGCTAAATGACTGTCGCATTTTATGAGTTGATTGTCTTCGTAGACAGAGAATGAGAGGGGGAAAGAGATGGATGGACAGAGACAGAGAGAAGTTAAATCAACGACATCCGCTCAATGAGCGCAAAAATTCTAGCGAAATTTATATTTCCCCCAACACCAAGAAGATGTATGTGAAGAGGAGCCATCATAATAATCATAAGTCTCAATAGGTAGTCCCCGCCCCCTTAGTACCCTCTTCTCTAACCACTCTCTGCTTGCCTAATTGAACATTTGCCAAAAGAATTTTAATTAAATTAGCAGAAAATATACTCGAGCAAGAGATGGCATAGTGCGAAGCCAATTCTTGTATAATGCGGGTGCCTCTACAGAGCTCGTCTCTCCCTCTTCCCTTTCTCAGTTATGATTCCCTTGGGAACTTTAGTGCCTTGCCTGATTTCGGGGTTGGACTCCCGCATGAGGGTTAATCGTATTTATAACTGTATAATTGCCGCACTTTATAGAGTTTTATGTTCGATTATGTTTGCTTTTCTTTTTCCTTATGTTCGATTTGTGTATTTCCCTGCAATTCCCCGTTCGCATTCGCTCACGTCGATCGTCGTCGCTGCATGTCAATATCGTCGTTGGCCAATTTCCCCTGCACTAAAAAAAGTATTATATGAGACGAGATGCTCCCCCTTAGTTCGACTAGGTTATATCCTCTAAAGTAAATTGAGCAGTTCAATCTAATCAAGTTTTTTCCTTAAGAAATTGAAACATGAGAGGAACTTCAACTCGACTGAGCAGTATCCTGTAGTTGAGTGCCGCAGAACTTGAAGCTAGACTTTTTCTATAGCCAAAGCCAACTCTTAAGCTTAAGCATAGTCAATATATACCTTACCATGTCCACTCGACTACGCAATATCCTGTGATTAAGTAATTTATCATGAAATTGAGTAATATAACTTAATGAATTCTTTCCTTTATGAAAATCAACTCTACCTTACTGCTTTAAATACCTTAATTTACTACAATCTATTACAAACCTCATCTCAAATTTAGCATACCCCTACATGTGTCCGCACAGGGTGTATCAAACTAATTTCGCATTTTAGTCATGGCTTCAGCTCTGCTCGGCTTGCCTCGACTCGGACACAGACTCAGACTGTCTGCCAATTTCTTTGTGCAATCGCCTGTCCAAAATCGCAGCAAAGTTTCTTTGCAATTAAAGCTGTTGCAGCACACATGGGTGGCCAGCAGGAGGGGGGTTGTGGCAGCGGCGGGGCTTGACCAAGGAGACTGGTTCAATGACACGAGCTATAAAATTGGCTGCAAGTGCAAAGCGCGATTCTTTTGCAGGCTTTCGATTTCAGTGGAGCCACAGTTGCCTATGTGAGTATCCCTCTCTCTCTGTCTCTCTTTCCCTCTGTGTGTGTGTGCTGTGAATTTATGGCTAGAAGCAAAGACAACAACAATACATCTAATGAGTTTTTATGGGCGCACACACACCCGACATTATTTTATCCGCTTTCAGCTATTCGAAAGATCAACTTGCTGTGCCGGGCCCCAGCAACTGCAGCTGAAGTACCTCTCTCTTCCTCTCTCTCTTTTCTCGAGCTTATCACCTGACGTTCGCTGCTGGCCAATTCTCAGTTAACTTTTCTCTCACTGCCTCTCTCTCTCTCTCTGTCTGTCTCTCTCAGACTGTCTCCAGTTGTTTTAGCCCCGTTTCCATTTGCAAAAATAACTTTTGCTTGGCTTTCATTCCCCATTCGCGTATCAAAGTTAACAGCTAACGGTTGCGAATATCGCGTCGCGTTTAACTATATATATATATACAAAAAAAAAGTCGAGTGGGCTGTCAGCTATATAAAATGTGTAGTATCATAAATTAACACTTCAATAATTACTAGAAAAAGGAGACTGTACGTGACGCGCGTGTGGGATAAAAGTTTTTAAAATGCAAAACAAAGAGGAGGGTGGTGGTGGTCCTAAAAGACCTAGATGTGAACATCGTCGTCTACGTCGCTGTCGCCTTTCCGTTTTGTATTCTAAAGGATACTTCTCTCGTCCTAATGCAATGTTGCCTATTGGGTGAGAGGACTTCACATAATGAAATCAGTTTCTCGATTGTGTCCGAACCTAATTCGATTTGCTTTGCTTTCAAGTGACTAGAGGACACTTGAGTTCAGCTCACCTGTTCCCAGTCTTCCTCTCCCTCGCTCGCATTTCCCTCGTGACATCAATGTGTGTGGCGCTGCACACTCGAGCTAATTGATTAGTTAGTTGGGTGGGCGGCAAGAGCTCAAAGCCCAAGCAGGCTCCTTCAGTTCTATTTAGGTTATATCAGTATAGAAAACACCTTAAGTACCAATTAGAACACCCCTCACTCAACCGGTGCAAAAAAATAGAGCTTATCTTTATGGGTCTCTCTAGTATATCACATCAAATGGCTTTCATATGACTCTTTAAATTTTCCACACAAATCACAGTAGTAAAATCAATAGATAGACACAAAAAACAACAATGTTTCCCAATTTCAAAATAGACTCAAGTGGTTTGTCGCATGATAAGTTATGTAACTATCTATAGATATTAGTCTAGATTATAAAGTGAGCAAACCAATTTTAAAAGGGGAAATTTCCATAAAGATTATGAATGACAATTTGACAAGGGATGCAGAGGAAAAGTTAAGCGAATTTAGTAAGAATAATTTGAATTTAACTGATGTTATAAGAATTGATTGGATATGTATCTAAAGCAGTTTGGTACAATAGTGCTCTGTAGATAGCATTGAGAGAGATGATAATTTTGCCGTTCTAAAGAGTTTTTTTTTTGTTCTTTTAGTAGAGTGTCTTCCTTCGACTTTTACATTTCTGTTCCCCCTTATATCCTATCAAAATTTAAAAAAAAAATCGGATAAACTGAGAGCAACTAAGATTTTCAATAAAAAATAACTATATTCCTTGTGAACTAACAAACCAACTAGCCCTAATCTTATATTGTAATATAATATATTATATTGTAATAATACCAATATACTGTTAACGTATAAATCCTTCTTCATACTGAAGGTAACCTTCATTTTTTTGTTTCTTTTGTCACATTTATATTATACTTCAATATAAAAAGTTCCAATTAGTCACTTCCGAACAGTCTCAAGTTGCCAAGAGATCTACAAAAAAACTTAAGAGATTTCATAGAGAAAAACGAGCAAACCTGAGTTCCGAAAACATCTCACTTAGTCAGACAGAGCAACAAGTAAACTATATCTAAGCTCAGTTCGGAGAAAAGTAATAGCCATATAGTCATAAAGTGACACTACTCGAGTTGAAAATGGTTTCCTATGTAGAGCCAGAGGAGCACCGCGAGAGGGAGGGGAGTAAACCGACCGCGTCTGGCATGCAAATTATAGTTTTACAAATCAATATTTCGCTACACTTGCAGTTGCGGCTTTGCAGATTGGCGACTGCTGATTGGAGATTGGGGATTACTCACCCAGGGGGAGAGAGGAGAGAAAGGGGGAGCGGTAGCCAGAGCAATTAGTCAGAGGGGCAAACAGCACGAGCTGAGTAATGAAATTAGGCGATTGCGATGCGAAATACGAGCAGAGAATTGCAAACAAAATAATGTGGCACAGACATGCAATGCAGCAGCAGTAGCAACAGCAGCAGCAGCTTCTTCCGCTCCCCCTCTCTCGCAGCTTACCCCCTTTGTCTGCCTGAGTGTCTGCCTGGTCTGGTTACACGTCAGTGCACCGAGAGGCGTGAAAAGTATCTCATGGCTCGTCGTTTCGGGTGCACGTGCACCCGGCTGGGAATGCCGCAAGCTGGCCGTGATTTCAGCTTACTCTCTCCCTCTCACTCTCTCGTCTATCCCATTGACTGCTGGCTGCTTTGTCGTCTCACGCCTCTTGGCCTCATGCCACATGCCACTTGAGGCGCCGCACAAGTAGCGCAGCAGTCATGCCATTAGCAGCCCTCATTTCACACTCGAGCCGTCACTCCAAGTTGACTTGACCAGGCAAGGCAACGCAAGGCAGGGCGAGGCAAGGCAAAGCAAGGGGAGTTTAAGCGTGCCCCCGCCCACTTTTTAGGCGCAACAATTTTCAGCTGCCGCGTGCCATAAATTTTATCGATTCGCTGACGCTGCCGGCTTGCTCTGCTGCCTGCTGCTTCTTCTTTTGGTGCTGGTGGTGGTTCCTTGTTCCTCTAGTTGGACGCATCAAATAAATATATCCTTCCGCATTATGTTGCGCTCTCATCCGGCAACAGTTTTTGCCCACTGACCCTCCCATCCTCCCCCTTTGCCGGCGCCTGCGGCTAGGCAATGCTTTCAACCCTCGCCTTGTCCGGGGACAACCCTGCAAATCTGCTGTGCTCTCTCTCTCTCTCTGCCGCTGAATGTGCGCGCTGAATGCGTTGTCCCGGTGGGCGCGGCGTCGTCCCGTTAGAGTCTCAGTCAGTCAGTCAGTTAGTTCCTTTCACAACGCACAGCCGAGCCGAACAGAGACGCGCGCGCAAATAACGCAAAGCCGAGCAAAGCCAAACCGAAGTTCAAAACCGAAGTTTAACCACAGAAACGCACCCCGTTTTGAAACGAGACCGAGTCCTGGTGCCCAGAGTAGTCCACAGGAGTAGCAGTTGTAGTAGCCCAGTAGAGACCCAGTAGAGTCAGTAGCCAGCAGCCAGTCGAGCAATCACCTTCGCCAAGAATCGCGCGCGCGCTTCGCTCTCTCTCTCCACTCACTCACTCACTCACACATACACCTTACACACACACACACTCTCGTCTTTTTGCTCCCTAGTTAGTTGTGCTGTGTAGTCGCCTAGGCGCAGAGCAGTGTTGTAGTAGTCCCGTTTCGTATAGTATACCTTTGGGCGCGGCAGTAGCTAAAGCAGCAGTAGCAGCAGAATTATCATCTTTCATTATTTGAAACGACGAACAGAACCACCAAACAGCAAAGAATATAAAGAAAATAAAGGAAAATCAAAATCAAAGAAAAACAATCGTGAAAAACTTTAATAAATCAAACTAATAAGCAATACAACAATATTTAAGCGCGTGTTTCTCTCTGTGTGTGTTTGTGTGTGTGATCTACTATATCTATACATGTATATATAGCCAGAATTAACTGAAGGATTAGCCTAGCCCAGCAGCAGCTGCATTGTGATTTCATTTTACCTGCAAACGAAGAATCAGCAACAACAAAAACAAAAAAGCGACTTTTTTACATCGAATCGCTCTCTCTTTTACGCGTGACCAAGCCAAGGCCAAATTTTTGTAACATTTTACAAGACTTTATAAAGAAAAAACCACTTTAGACTCTATTTGAAAAAAACAAACACAAAAAAAAACATTGAAAATGGGTTTGTGCGCCTCCAAGGATAAGAAGGATAAAGTGATCGAGGGCGATGGCGCTGCCAATGCCACAGCAAATGGTGGGGAGCCAAATGGCACCGCCACAACGGCCTCTGCCGGCGAGGCAGCTGTCCAAGAAGGGTGTGTATACTCCACAGTGTGGGGGAAGGGAGGGGCGTCTGAACGGGGCTTGTCATAGGTCCCACAGCCATTGTCTGTCTCTCTATGTGTTTGTGTGTGTATCTAATGCTGACGTCAGACTGCCCAAAAAACTAAAGTGCTATAAAAATATTATTGCCCTGGTCTCTGACCGGGACCGGGAGCTGCTGAACCAGGCCGGGCCGGGCCAGGCCTCTGCCGGTCACTTTGAGAGTGTCCTGTCTGCACTGCGCATGTGCGGGCAGGGCGTGCTGTGTGCTGTGTGCTGTCTGCTCTGTGCGTATTCAGCAACAGCCGGCAAAAGTATTGCCAGCAAGAGCTCTCGCACCACCTCCCAACCCAGCTTAATGGAAGGGGAGGGGAGGGCAGAAGTGAACAGAGCAACCACCCAGAGGCGCGTGCTGGCGACGGGGTTAATGGATTGCTCTGAGAATTGCACAGTTGTGTGTACAAATGATCCCCGAGGCTTAGCACTTCGCCCACGTTGGGCGCCACATAAATAAATCCTTAAGAAAATTAATGAACAAGAAAAAACATTGTTATAGCAATAAAACTTAAACAACTTAATTAATAGCAAGCTTATAAACCCGTATCCAGTACTATATCTATCCAAATTCTAAAAAATCCAACTAACCCTATTCCATATGTCTACTTTCATTGCAGCAAACAAGACACCATGGTTGATGCCGCTGTTCTCGCTAAACTGGAGGAGGGTTATGCCAAGCTGGCTGCCTCCGACTCCAAGTCGCTGTTGAAGAAGTACCTGACCAAGGAGATCTTCGACAACCTAAAGAACAAGGTTACCCCAACCTTCAAGTCGACCCTCCTGGATGTGATCCAGTCCGGTCTGGAGAACCACGACTCTGGCGTCGGCATCTATGCCCCCGATGCTGAGGCCTACACAGTCTTTGCCGATCTGTTCGACCCCATCATTGAGGACTACCATGGTGGCTTCAAGAAGACCGACAAGCACCCAGCTTCCGATTTCGGTGATGTCTCCAGCTTCGGCAATGTCGATCCCACCAACGAGTATGTGATCTCGACTCGTGTCCGTTGCGGTCGCTCCATGCAGGGTTACCCATTCAACCCCTGCTTGACTGAGGCCCAGTACAAGGAGATGGAGTCGAAGGTTAGCAGCACTCTGTCTGGCTTGGAGGGCGAGCTTAAGGGTAAATTCTACCCATTGACCGGCATGGAGAAGGCCGTCCAGCAGCAGCTGATCGATGATCACTTCCTGTTCAAGGAGGGTGATCGTTTCCTGCAGGCTGCCAACGCTTGCCGTTTCTGGCCCTCCGGACGTGGCATCTACCACAACGACAACAAGACCTTCCTGGTTTGGTGCAATGAGGAGGATCATTTGCGTATCATCTCCATGCAGCAGGGTGGTGATTTGGGTGAGATCTACCGTCGTCTGGTGACCGCCGTCAACGAGATTGAGAAGCGTGTGCCCTTCAGCCACGACGATCGTCTGGGTTTCCTGACCTTCTGCCCCACCAACCTGGGTACCACCATCCGTGCCTCTGTGCACATTAAGGTGCCCAAGCTGGCCTCCAACAAGGCTAAGCTCGAGGAGGTTGCTGCCAAGTACAACCTGCAGGTGCGCGGTACCCGTGGTGAGCACACCGAAGCCGAGGGCGGTGTCTATGACATCTCCAACAAGCGTCGCATGGGTCTCACCGAATACCAGGCCGTCAAGGAGATGTACGATGGCATCACCGAGCTGATCAAGCTTGAGAAGAGCTTGTAAACAGTTCCACCAACTCAATCAACCAAGCAATCATCCCATTCTCTGTTTGGGACCAACAACAACCGGTTCCGAGACGGAGGTATGGATATGCAACCCCCCAAGCCCCCCTTATAAACGTTCAGCTCGTGCGCCACGTCATGTGAAACCTTTTGACGTCCACGGGTTGTGTTTGCTTTAGTTTGTAGTAGGATTTGTAGCGCTGCTCTACATATGTATGTGTGTGTGGCGCCACCTTCTGTTCTGTACTCGGGATCTGCCGCTGGCACTCGGCATTTCGTCTCGTCTACTTTGAGAGTCTCGCGGCGGGTTAATCCCACCCCGGAACAGATGTGTCCAACCAACAACAATAACACCAAACTGCACACTACAACAACATGAAGAACAACAACAACAACAATCGATAACTATTTCACAAGATGAATTTGCTTAAAAACAAAAGAATGTAAAACATTTTGGCATTTGTGTCAAGCAAAAACAACAAAAAAATCAAAAAAAAAAAACAACTTTAAATATTTTTATTTTAAGTCTTAAGTTTATAAAAGAATTAAAATTATAAAAAAATAAAAAACTACAAAAAGTTTTGTTTATATTTATTACAAATCAGTGCTGCCGATTCTAACTTTATTCTAGTCAATCTGACAGATTTTAAAAATAAATAGGAAATGTAGGATCTGGGGCAAGCGGAAATTCTGAATTTATTTGACACGACAATCATTTTAGCAACTTCGTTATTGCAGATATTTACTATACTTTCATTGTTGTACCGATATTTGCCAAAGTTGTCACTATTTAAATCGTGCGCAAAAATTTTATGAATAGTAATGGCGCACTTCAATTTATCTTGAATCGTTAGCCTGAATCTGATAGCTGATTTTACGAATATGTTTTGGCTCTGGTTGCATAGCCTTGTTTATCGGAAAGGTTGGCAGCACTGATTATAACTGTTCAGACTTTATTAGAGATGCAAGCGTACAGTTACTACTCAATGTAGTATCAGTTATCGATATCGATAAGGGTAAGCAGTAACATTAAGTTATAAGTGAAAAGTTGTTTGAACGAACACTCAACTCTGGGACATTTAAATGCCTTTCCGGTCAAAGCAGGTGTTCGTTCAGTTATTTTTGTTTTTAAATATATACACGAACGTCGCATCTGTCATCCTGTTATCTATTCATCCTTATCTGTCTTGTTGCAATCACAACAGTCATCAGTGGGATAATCTTGCTTATTACACCTAGAGCTGTTGTATTTTTTCTCCGATGAGGGACACGGCTTTACTTTTGGTTCCTCTTCTTCAGCAGCAACATTGTTACAACAATGATCCCTTTTCGTACCTCCGGGCCTTCTCATACGTGTAGCTTCAGCCACACACTCCAGCTGAACGATATGATCAATACCTTTATGGAAATTAGTCATCAAATTGTACTCTGTCATTCCCATTCGATACTTGTTTGATATATCATAGACATCGCATACTTCAGTTTTAGATATTTTAAGGCCAAACTGCTTGACCAAGCCCGACATCAAGGTTTTGTTACCGATCAACGAGGGCAGTTTCATCCGCACCGTGGCAGTTATAGCACTACCCAAATTAGCGGGATCCGTTGTCAAATAGCCCAAACGACTATCATGAGAGAATTTCAGCTGATGTGCCAATGATTCAATGCCTATAATCATTAGCTCATATGCTTTTCCAATATCACCTCCTTCATCCTTAGCAATTACACGTATATGATCCTCCTGATTGACCCAAACTATAAATGTCTTTCGCCTATTTATGAAGAGACCTCGACCCAGTGGCCAAAATCGAAGAATATTGGCAGCCTCCTGAACATCATCCTCATTATCGAATATCAATTTCTGTTTTGTCAGTGTGTGCTGCACACAAGGATCCATCTCGAATAGTGGCATATATTTGCCCCTATGCTGACCACACAAATTTCTGAGTGCTTCGACAATCAGATTCTGAAGGGTCGTGAAATGACATCGGGTCATGCGTGGCGTAAAGGGGAAACCTCTGATGTTTCTGCGACAACTTATTGATGTTGATATTACGAATTTTCTTTCGGGATCTACATCGGGAAAATCAGTACCATAACCGTAGCATGTACGCGGATGTGGCTTAGCATCGACGAGGCCATGATAATCGCGAATAATATTATTGAGCAATTCTCCAAATGTCGTATACGCCTCCGGATCCGGGGCAAAGGCTCCAATATCGGAGCAGGTATTGCACATACCCGATTGTATGACGTCCAATAGCGATGACCTGAACGTGGGGGTTAATCTTCGATTGATTTTTACAAAAATCGGGCTGGTCAAATGCTTTTTTAGCAACGAACACGATTCTGTTTCTTTGAATTTATTATATCTACATTCCATGTCCGTCAAAACATCGCATGCCACGACGGGTGGGGGATCTTTCTCACACTTGCTGTAGTATCGATAGGGTATGATTTTTGGCATACATATACGGACTAATCGCTGTGCAATCATGATGTATGTATGCGTGTTCAAAATAATCGAAAATAAAATCGCTAACTCAAAAACAATCCAAGAATTTTGCCTAAAGAAAAACCAAAAATTTAGTTGGAATAATTTTGAAATTTTTTGTGTGATCTGCTGAGGTGGAAGGTGGGAAATCGAGACTAATTTTATTTTTCCATTGATGTGGCAGCTCTGACACTGCGCACGCATGTGAATGGCAAACTAGATGACAAAGTTTTGCTCACACCAAAAACAAAGGTAGCACAGAGAATACAAAAATACAAAAAAATGGTTCAAGTTTGGTTTATGGACGATGATGTGGAGGGGGATCAGCGTTTGGAACACAAGCGCAGTCCACCCGCCTATATGGAGCTCAAGGATTTGTACAATAAAACCGGTGTGGAGTACTTTAAGGTAATGCGACCTTCATAGAAGTCGAGCTTATCTCTAATGGTTTCTCCCTCTCCCTCGCACAGATCAACGCCGACGATTATCCAAATGATAAGCTGCTGAACGAACTGCGCAGCAAACGTGGCTACACCTACGACGATGAGGTGAGCAGCTGTGAATCCTCAAATTAAGAAACCCTATCTATATCTTTCTCTGTTCTCTGGCAGATCACCTGTTCGGAGCAGTGCCTGCCCGACTATGCCAACAAGCTGAAGGCTTTCTATACGGAACATCTGCACACGGATGAGGAAATACGCCTGATTCTCGACGGTTCTGGCTACTTTGATGTGCGCGAGTGAGTAGAAGTTAAATTGGAAATTAGAATCTTGTTGAACAGTGTCTGCTAAACCCTTTCACAGTGCCGACGATAACTGGCTGCGCATTCAGGTGATCAAGGGGGACATGATTATCATTCCAGCTGGCATCTACCATCGTTTCACACTGGACACCAATGTATGTAGCAGGCGTAAACTAAGCAGGCGTACATCATTTGAAAATTTGTCATTTTGTTTAAATTTTTACAGAATTTTATTCGAACCCGTCGCTATTTTATCGGCGAACCTGTCTGGGCTCCACACAATCGGCCAGCAGACAACATGGACTGCCGCAAGGCTTACTTGCAGCAGCTTGGAGAAACTAATCAAAGCCTGATGATATTCACACATTTTATACAAGTGCAAATATATTTGTTATTGTTTGTTAATCCATGGAATAAAATCATTTTTACTTATTTCCATGTTTAATTTAGCGATGTGCGATAGTTGTGTGCTAAGTACTTTATAAAATCGCTGTAACTGTTACCAAGTCGCAGCGTAATTTGCACAATAAAAAAGAACTCTTTGCAAATCAAGTAAAAATAAAATACATATAATTCAACTATTAAAGATATTACAATGTGATATTAAATTTACTTTCTTATTAAAATCAATGAAATCCGGATTAAATAAGCACGCCAGTGTCCACACACTCTGAAATAACATTGCACGCGTGCTCCACATATAACATAACACAACTATGTTAATTAACATGTAGCATCGATACTTCTGTTAGGTAAACCGCAGACGATAATTGGTATTTTCTGCATAGACAGTTGCGGCCACGCTACCGCATTATTTTTAAATGTAAAGGCAGCCGCATTTACAAAAACAACATCGAGCGGGTTGGACGCGCTGCAACGTTGTCGGACAAAAAGAACCGTTAAATTATTTTATAATTACGAGACGACTTCGTTATTTGTTTACAAACAAAGCAAAGCCAGCATATAATAACAAAAACAATGCTGCACGCGAGTGTTACAGGTGTAATGCAGTAAATTGCAACGGTTTCTCATTCGTTTCCCCCCCTCCAAGTTTTCAAAGTGTTGTCTGTATGTATGTGTGTATATGAGATAAAATATATGCATGTGTATTTGTGTGTGTTTCTGAGGCTCATCGCATATTCGGGAAGAGTAAACACCAACTAATTGTAATAAACAAACGTGCAATATATAAATCTACATACGGAAAACAAATCAAGACTATTAAAAACGAAACGCGATTTGTGTGCGTGTAAAACGGCGAAAAAAAAAAATTGGAAAGCCGTAGAAGGCAACCCATAAGCAGCGCGGTCAACGACGACGCAGCAGCGGCAGCGCGTTCTGCAAGTGTATTAGTGTTGAAAGGCACACGGCAAGCGCACATATATGTATGTACGCACACATACATATGTATAACAGATAAATAAGTCAACGTAAATACATACATATGTACAAGTGGGTGTGCAGATAAAAATAAAAGTAATTAAATTACAGTAAATGTGAAATTAAAGCCAAACAAAAATTATACAATTTTATGCATTCTACATTGAGTGCTGCGTGTGTATGTGTGAGTGAGTGAGTGTGTGTACGTTTGAAAATTAGCATAAATTCCAAGAGGCTGGACGCCAACGTCGACGTAGCAGCAGCAGCAGCTCCCACAACATCGACAGCAGCAGCAAACAGATTAACGGATTTTCTACTCTTTTTTTCTTCTCTCCGCGCGGTAAGTTTCACATAGAAATAAAACAAAGCAAAACACGAAACTTAGCATAGTCATCCCATCATCACGCTGAAATTTTCATTACGTCGAAGAAAAATTCAATATGTATGCCTCGGCGAGCCAGCCAGTGTGCCCCCACCTCCTTCCCGTACCTATCGCATCTGCTGTGCTGCTTCCCCTATCCAATTTAACCTCAACCGGTCTGTCTCTGCTGCTGCGGCCGGCGTCTGCGTCGCGTGTGCATGTCGTTATATGGCTGTATGTGTGCGACTATGTTTGCGTGTGTGTGTGTTGGGTTCTCGTACTAGTGTGCGCTTGTCACTCGGCTCGTTAAAAGAGCCTCTGCTACGCTGCGCTGCGCTGCTCTGCTCTGCTGCGCTGAGGTTGTCGTCGACTGCGACGCGTCGTCGATGTCAGCGGCTTCTTCGTTATTTTGCAAGCTGTTGTTAGCGTAGACTTTTTTGTCGTCTCTGTGTTTCTATATTGACAATTTTTACAGCTTTTACCGTGTCCGGTAGGGGAGGCAGTTGACTTGTTGTTGTTGTTGTTGTTGTCAGGCCTGCGGCTGCGACGTCAACGATGTCGACGTCTCAGTGACGCCATACTTAGGCGCTGCTTTTATTATCTGCTGCTACTTTATTTTTTCAGTTTGTCGCTTGGCTACGTTTTTATGTTTGGCGACGGGGTTGCCGTTATCTATATACACAATTTGTGGTTGCCATATCTCAGGGCAATGTGTGGGTGTGTGGGTGTGTGTGTGAGTGAGTGTGGGGTATATAGAGAGAGGAGGGTATGCGTGTCTTGTTGTCATTATGAATGGCAGCGCGCCGTTTTTGACTGCATATTAAATTGTGTTAATGAACTTTCTTGGCTCACACACAGACACAGAAAGTTGCTGATATGCAAATTAATTCTATGCACTGCTTTTTACACTTGAATATTTCGTAAGTGACCCTTCGCACTCACTAACACACACACACACACACACACTTGGCTCACGCATGCACTTGTTCGTGTCCAGTCAGTCTTACTCACTCTTGCACACTGCCAGCCTGCTTTACCCTCTCTTCCCAATCTAACTCTCGCAATGCTCTCTCTCTCTCTCTCTCTCTCGCACGCATTTGCCAAAAGCACGAAAAGTTGCATGCTCCAAAATACGCACGCATACAAATGTTTGCGAATGCTGTGTGTGTGTGTGAGCCTGTGTGCATCTACTTCGATTCATGCTGCTTACTCTCTCTCTCTCGCTTCCACACGCACAATGGCTGCTGGCTGTCGTTAGTTTTAAACTTATTTTGGCGTTCTTTATGTGCTTGCATTCTCGCCGTCTCGTCTCGTCTCGATGACGACCCAGACCCGCATTTTCTAGTCGTTGCCTGTATGTGTGTGAGTGTGTATCGGTATCAGTATCGCTTGCGCTGTATACGTGCGCTTGTGTGTGAAGATATGCATGTGTGTGTGTGTGTGTTGGATAGAATCGGATAGAATAGAGGCGGGGGCTATCGAAATTTCCGTCGTTCTTTACAAGTGGAGCACCTGTTCTTACACGCATGCACACACCCACACCTACACACACTGACACACAGACATACCACACCTGTGTGCCCACTTTGAGCCAGTGTGTCCACCACGTATTTTGTCTATTTAGGTTATATTTATGAGTTTTTCCTTTGACCCAACTTTCGTATGTGTGTTTTGATTTTTGTTTTCGGTTGGAGATGAGACTGCATTCCCAGGGACGCGGGCAGAGGGCAGAGCATAGGCAGAGGTGCCAATCTCTGCTCTATTGCAGTTTTCTATTTCGTTTGCAAACGAATTGTTGAAATAACACTCACACGCACTCACTGGCTCGTATATACACAGACACATACATACGCAAGCTGAGAGGAAACTCTCTATGTGCAGAGGCTTACAACAACAACAACAACAACAGTGGCAAATAGAAGCAAATGCAGTTTAAAGCGCAACTAAAACTAAACAGGGAGAGAGAGAGAGAGGTGGAGGTGGAGGTGAAGAGAGGCGCAATGGATGTGGGGGATTTTAGTGTGTTTACATACATGAGTATATGCGCGAGAGTGTGAGGGCCTGTGTATGTGTGTGTGTGTGTCTGTTTGCATTTCTATGTGTGCTGAGTGGATTTTATATCAAAAGTACAGTCGCTTAGAGCAGTTGTTGTATTTCATAGTTGCAGGTCTGTCCGTATGTATGTGTGTGTGTGTGTACATAAATTGCATGTTCATGCTTCAATAGTTGCATGCAGCGGGGCCTCGTTGTACCGCACAACTACATACATATATATTAGAAATGTATGCATATCTATGTATATCTGCCTGTGTGTGTGTGTGTGTGTGTGTAGCTAAGCCTAAGCTGCTGCTGCAACGAGCGAGCGCCAAATATTGTTGACAACTAAAACAAAAGGCAAAGCTGCAAATCAGGCAGAAGCAAAAGCAGCGCTGCAGCAGCCTGAGAGCAGCATCTGAAATCATTGCGAGATCCCCATTAAGTGATTTCGATTTCCAACAAAAGAGCGCAAGAGAGCGATAACAAGAGAGAGAGAGCAAGTGAGCCCCAGGCAGCCCTCTCTCTCCAACACAGATGCATGTGTGTGTTTGTGGGTCCGTCTCCTCTCACATCACAACTTGCACTGTAAAATTGTGCGATTGACTATCGAAACTTTATGCAGCCATATCGATAACAAAACAGCGTGTCAAGTGTCCGATTGTCATGATCATCGGCGAAGTGCAAAGGTTCTTCTTGTCTGTCCTCATAGTGTTGCAAACCGAGTTGGTGATGGAGACGGTCAATTTTGGCAGCGCTGCCAGACATTGAATTTATTGTGTTGACTTTTCTAACTCTCCCCACCACATCCCCAGGTTGCTTGTTTTTTTTTTTTTTTTTTGTTTCTTCTTCCAAGTCTGCCAGTGTGTGTGTGTGTGTGTGTTTTCAGCTTAACTCTCGCAAGTCGTTGCCGTTGCTTGGCGCAGCTGCTGCTGTGCGAGTGAGCCGGCATGCTAAGTGCGGGCGGTGCGGTGTGGTGTGGTAGACGTGGTAGAGTGGTTCGGGGGGTGGGTTTGCTTGTCGCGTGTTGAAAAAATCGATTAAAAGACACGAAACTCTGCGTAAACTTTAATTTGGTGTTTTTTGAGACGGCGCATGATGATAATGGCGAAATATGTGTTGCGAAATGTGGTGAAAACAAAGTGGAGAATAACGGAATTTATTAACCCAAATAGAATGAAATAATTATTCAACAATGTGCGATGATTTTTAAAGCAAAGTGAGGGAAACTTGACTTGAAATGAAAATTTATTGATTTTACTAAATTTTTTTTTTTTTGCTGTTGCTGCTGTTGGTTGTGGGCGGGGCTTATGGGAGCCTTATGTAGCGAAGTTTTTTGGGCAACAACAACAACAACTAGACCCAGTCGGCTGCTGCATTAGCTGTGGACGGGGGGGAAGAATGAGGTGGAGGATTGGGCCGATTGGGTGCTCTAGTCCCGGGGGTGGACAAAGCTGTTGCTATTGTTGTTGTTGTTGTTGTTGTTGTTATTGGGCTGTGTTGGGTTAGTTGAAATGCACAGACGCTTTGCATTGTTGTGTAGTGGGTGTGCTGGGCGTGCTGTGGCTGTAAAGTGCCCCGAAACACGACTACGCACACACTCACACACAGACACAGACGAGCACAGTCTGTCCAGGGTACAGCTGTGTACAGATGTGTACATAAAACTCAACCCACCCACCCACACACACACACACACACACACACAGTGGCATGCAAAAAGCGTATATAGATATAGATACACACGCACACCCACATACACACACAGATTTATATATCAACCGTACGTATATATATTGTATATACAAAACATGGCAACATCCTAGGGTGCTGGGAGTTTTGAGGGGTGGGGGTTGGAGCTGACGCTGGCGCTTCCTTCCTCGCATAGTTCAAGTATGCATATAATATCCGGGGACTCTCGTCGTCGGTGCCGAAAACGAAGCAGCTGCAACAGCATCCGACACCCGACCGAGGCCTACGGCGACTGCGACGCGGACAGCAGCAGCGCAAAGCGTTGCAGCTGTGGTGGGCGGTAGGTGGCCTAGCCGGTGCGCTGGCCTGGGTTTGGTGTGCTCAGCTTGAGTGGATTTCGTTGCTGTGTGGGGGAGTAGGGAAGGGATTAATAGGAGTAGGAGAGAGTGAGTGATGAGAGTCGAGGTGGGAATGATGGCAGAAGGTAAGCAGAGAGGGAGCAATTCGCTTCTGTCGCTGGTCGTCATCGTCGTCCTACCGTTTTTGCTTCCTGGAGTGGCACAAATGTGTCGCGGGTCGCGAATCGTGTGGGATGGGGAAGTGGTAGAAGGTGCACGCTGGCATGCGGGACAGAAGTCATAGGGCCCCTAGTGGATACCTTCCTCCTATCTCCATGCTGCCCAGCTCTCTGTGCAATAGTTGCGTAATCTATGCGATGATATGCCACTGCTCGTATTTTGCCCATTGTATCTTTGTATGTGTGTGTGTGTGTGTGTATCTGCTTGAACTACGACCCGTGGGCGGTCATAACGGTTGGGCAGTCCCCGACTGCGTCCCGCACAACAGAGCTATGTTAGGCCATGCTAAGGGGGGCAGAGGGCAGAGCAATAGAACCTGTTCAAGCGGGTAGTGGGTGCTCAAGGGGTAAGGAGGGAGTTGTTTGTATAGTTGGGTTGAATGTTTCCACTACGGTTGGCTTAGAAACGAAACAAAAGCAACAACAACAACAACAACATCAGCAATGGCAACAACTGCCCCGAAATGCAAATTTGGAAACGTAATGCACACAATCCCAGCATGTTGTTGCTCCCTTTGTTGTTGTTGCAGCATCGACATATGTACTAGCTCATGCTACATAGTGAGGGTGGAGAAGGGGCAGTATGCGTATAGGTAGTTATAGTGGGTGGGAGTATAGTGCATTTTCCCAGCTCACATGAAATCGCATTACTCAATTCGCTAGCAGGGTTTTCAATTAAAAGTGAGTAGGGGGGGGGAGGTGTTGAGCCTCCACCTGTGCCTCCGTCCCTTTCTCCCTGCCTTCAAAAAAGATGCAAAACTATTACCAATACGTTATACAGTCGATATATCCCAGTTCTACTTCCGTTACGGGGCCCGTAACCCGTTGGCCGGAAATTGGATTTAGCCGGCAGTACCGTCCAACGAGTTCCGTGGGGGCGAAGGGCCTTCATTAATATTACCAAAATTTTAATGAAAATGCCAGGATAGCAGTCAGAACAATTAGCGGAAAGCTCCCTGGTGAGCAGTGACAGGTGAACAAAGGGAGAATAGAGATATAGAGAAACCATATACCATACATCGTAGCATGTATATAAAGAGAATATTCGACAGAAGCTGCGGAATTAATTATGAAATAGCTTCGACTAAACTACTCGACCGACGTCGCTATGAATTGCAAACGCAACTGTACCTGCTGCTGCTGCCGTTGCCGTTGCTGTATGTTTTGAATTGGGGCGTGCTCTAGGGGGCGGGGTTGGGTTTGGTGCTGTCGTAGTTCGTCGTACAGGGGTTGGGGTTGATGGCGGATGGCGTTGCCGGTTGTTTGTAGGGTTAGGCTGAGTGACTAGGCTACGAGAGCGCTGTGATGGCTGCGTGTGTGTGTGTGTGTGTGTGTGCGAGCCTGTTTGTGTGTGTCTGTGTGTGCGTGTGAGTTTGGAACTTGGCTTCGATTTTGCGCGTTTGGCAATTATGTGGACATGTGTCTTGACACCGCCTATAATATATGTATTTGTATATGTTGGCATATGTGTGTGTTTGTGTGCATGTTTATGTATACACAGACACAGGTGCAACCGACACTCATAGAAGCCTGGCCACGGCTAGCGACGTGCCTGACGCTGTCATTGCCTCCTTTCCTTCTCCTCCTCCTTAGGCTCTTCTTCTATGCTGCTATTGCCATTTCTCCTCCCTCCCTATCCTCTTCTCCGCCTTTGCTGCCTCTTCTCCTCTCATCCTCTTCTACTATACTGCTTCTTCTCCCCCTTCGCTGTATCTGCCTTCCCTTCTTCACTGCCTCTACCTTCCCTCCTCCCTTTGCTGCCTCTACTTCTTCTGCTCCTCTTCGTCCCAAGCCGCCCCCTGCAGAAGAGTTGCCTGCATAAAGTATTTTTCTAGATACACAATTTTTTGTTAGTACTGGAAAAAAACCGTTGCCCAACCAAGAGGGGGGCAACTGTATCTGTGTGTGTGTGTGCGGTGTGTGCCCAAAGGGGGCGGTTCCCACTTGCCAGACAGACAGACAAAAAGGACAGCACAGAGTTGTCGCTGCTTTTCTCGTTGGGACTTTAAAGGGTTTCTCGTTTCTGCTTAAAGCCTTCACACACACACACACACACATACAAGCACACAAACACACACAGTTGCAACTGTATGTGTATTATGTACCTACTTAGACTAAAAGTTTTATCTTCAACTCCCCCACCACATACAGCTGTCGAAAATAATAAACAACAACAACCGGCAGCACTGCTATCGACAGTGTTGCCACCCTGCGTTGCTCTTATTGCAATACACCATTGCTTCTTCTTCTTCTTTGATTATGCTGCAATTTAAGTGCGCTTTTTTATTTATTATTATTGTTTAAGTGCCTTTACAGCGCACACAAATCAAAGCAGGCACACACATTGACACACACACACACATGTAGTGTAACTAGCATACATAAGCTAAGTATATATGTATGTGTTTTATATACGTACATGTGTATATGGCTTCGCTGCTCACACGCGCGCTTATTCATTCTCTTCTTCTCAATCGCCCGCTCTCCCTCTCTCTCCCTCGCTCGCTCTCTTACGCCTCTCTGTCTCTGCTTTGCCTGCTAATTTATGCACACTGTCTCTGTGTGTGCAAAAACTTTTTTGATTGCCCATTTCAATATTTTATACACACATGCAGGTGTGTGTGTGTGTGTGTGTGAGTGAGTGCGTGTGTCGTTCTCATTTTTAAAGCGTGAAATTAAACATTTTACACCAAAATAATTTTCGGCATTTTGTTGCAGCAACAGCAGCGCTGCCTAGTCAAAGTCAACGTGGAAGCAGCCACAGCAGCAACAACAACAACAACAACACGAGAAGCAGCAGCAGCCGCTGCTCAATTTCATTTGCTGCTCTCTTGCTTTGAGCTCTGTCTCTCTCTCTCACTCACTTCTATTCGTACGTTTGCCTTTTTGCTTGAGGCAATTGACCGTTTAAATGAGTCGTTGTTGTTGTTGTTGTTGCTTTAGATGCTGTTGCTGCTGGTTGTTGTTGTTGTTGTTGGCACGTTGAAAATTTTTCTTATTTGGTTTTACACGTTTTTCATTCCGCGCATTTGTTGAGTTCATCACAGTGAACCCTTTTTCGCCTTCGTTGTTGTTGTTGTTGTTGTTTCCGTTGCCTTCACCTTTGTGCATGGCGTTGCCACCTTGCGAGGCGACTGCAGCATAGCGTAGACAAGTTTCAACTTTAGCAACTCCTTTTGTTGTTGTTGCTTTTGCTCTTGTTACTTCCTTGTTTGTGTGCCGTCATTCTCAACCCAGACACACAAACACACTCACAAATGCATACATATATTAATGTATATACATATGTACGCGTGCATGTGCGCTGCCTTATGTAACTGCGTCGCGGCAAAGAATGCGCAAGAGGGCAAGCCCCACCACCAACAGCGTAGTACATATGTATTTGCCTGGTGTGTGTGTGTGCGTTCATGTGCACGATTGTCAGTGTGTACATAAGCGAAAACTGAAAAATTAAGCAAGCGCAGCAAACTTAACTTTATTTTGCATTGATCTTTTCTTTGCACATTCGTTTTTCATGGTCGACGTTGACTAATTATGATTATCATTATTATTATTGTTATTAAGCAACTACGACAACATTGCCTGCAATGTCAATTTACTCAATATGCGAAGAGCGCTTCATCTTCTTCTGTCAATTTCACGCAAAACAAAAGCAACAACAACAGTAAAGGCGATGGCAAAAAAAAAGTGGCAAAGCTACTTTTTGTTGCTTCTGTTTTGTTGTTGCTGTTTTCTTTTTGGTTTACCTTCTTTTTTTACCTGTTTACTTTGGCATCTCCTCGCACTCACTCTCTCTATCTTTCTTTCTTTCTTTCTCTCTCTCTGGCAAACTCTTCCCATTGTACACGGACACGAAGCATATGCTCGCACACATACACACACGCACACATAGAGACTGTGAGGCGAACGCACACTAATGTAAACACGCGCGCTGTTGGTTACACGTCATTAAGTGCAAAACAAGAACAGCGCATAAAACAGTGTGGACACACTGCGTGTGCGTGTGTATGTAATGGCATTAATATTAGTTGTAGTAGTAGTTGTTGTTGTGTAGTAGTAGTAGTAGAAAGCGCTGCCTGCAGTCTGCGTGTCTGCGTGTAATTACCGTTTAAGTGAACCTGTTTGGCGCTGTTCAACACTAGAATCGCATAATTCAAACACACGCCACACACACACACACACACACATACACATATTTACATACATAATAGTAAATTAATAAACACTCGTAAATCCGCATCAAGTGATTCATAAAGCGAACACAGAAACAAAATCAACAAGCAGCAGCAGCGTCGGCAGTGGCAGAGCAACGCGCCAGCGCTCCTCTATAAAGCAGTTGTATGAGCAGCACATACACACACACACACACACACATGTGTGTTGCTTATCAGCTAAAAAGCACTAGAAAAATGTTTTCTCTTTTCGCTGTCATTTTATATTTATACGCCATGTACCCAAGCAACTCTATATACCATTCGCCATGTACCACGCTGTATATAAGTGCTTATATTTGTATATGTATGTGCGTATGTGTGTGTGTGTAGGTGACAGTGCAGTTTGTCATAATGTTGCTGTTAAGTTCAAGGCTAAGCAGCGCTGTAAAAATTATGGCAACTGCTGCAAAACTGTTGGCTGGACAATGTAGTTTGACGGGCATAACTCACCACACATGCAAATATGTATGCGTTTGTATGTGTGTGGTCATTTTCAAATGAAATTGAAATCTTTCTTGTTTAGAATTTGAATGAATTTTTGGTTTTCTATTTTCTTACCCATTTTGGCACTTATCGTACGCTAAGGCTGCGCTGCCGCTGTCTCTGCCTCTGCTAACTCGCAGTTTATAAATGTCAAATGTGTGTGTGTGTGTATGTTTCTGCCTGCCTGCCCCTATGGGAGCGTGTGTGTTTGTGTGTGTGTGTATGTGAGTATCGGCTAACTGGTTTTGTTATTCCTTTAGTTTTTTGTGACAGCGCTGTTTGCGTCGCTGCTTACCTTTTACGTGTTACTTTTTGGGGTTATTCTTAACAGAGCGCGGACAACGGGCAGCGACGCAAACAGCGACGGCGACCGCAGCGCGTGTCTCTGTGAGGAAGATCGTCTCATTTTCATGTAGCACATTCAATTTGTGTATTATTTCTGCTGTTGCTGCTTCTTTTTTGATGTTTTGCCAACAACAAAACGCAACAAAAATAAGAAAAAAAAAAATACAAAATGGAAAGGTAAAGCGCAAAGCCTAAAAATAGCCAAGAAGCATCGCTGCGGCTTCGCTGCTCCCGTTGCTGCTGCTGTTGCTGTCGTCGACTGCGACGCCTTGGTAATTTGCTTGATTAAGTGGAATTTTTCCACCACAGAGAAGAATGTATTGAAATGCAACCGAAAAACCGTTAACAAAAGTTTTGCGCTGCTTCAAATAAAGCACAGTGCACACACACATATGTACATGTTCATGTATGTGTGCATCTGTAAGCGTATGCAGATGTACATTAGTACGTGCAATAAATAGATTGTTGCCTTGCCGATTATGTTTGTTGTTGTTTGCGTTTTATGTACTGCTCTTGTTGTTGTTGTTGCTAGTGAGGAACAGCGTGGAAGGCAAACAAGGCCCAGGCACACCAACACACACACACACACACACACACATGCACGGTCGCAAGACGCACGGTTGGATAGACAAAAGCAGCGAAGAGCGCAGCGCAGTCAGTATGTACTAAAGTTGAGCGCCCCGTGAGAGTGAGTGAGAAATACATAGAGTAGGTACGTGTGTGCGTGTGTGAGTGTATGCTGCTGAGTACACTCGCTTATGTACCGTAATATATGTACAAGGCAAAAGAAAACGACAAGAGCTTTTCAAGCAAACTGAGCTGCGCTTTTTGCATGTGTGTGTGTGCAAATATGTAAATTATCATTATTTAATTGCGAAATTTCGGACATAATGAGGCAAATGATGCTGCAGCTGTTCACACACACACATTTACATACACTCTCAATCGAACTAACTATAGCTATGTATACTAAACTGACTTTTCAACTGGGTATTATCAGCAGTTGCCATAAATATAGCAACAATTATCAACATAATCGGTGGCTTCTTTTATTTTTCATTTTGTATAACAGAAAACACAATTAAAACCAGTTTGAAAGCTATACTGAGAGACTATGTACACATGGTACATGCATATCTGGTACATGTGTACACGCTTATGTACCAAGTGAATGTATGTATGTGTATTTGTTTAGTTGGTCAACCGCAGTGGAGAACCACCTGCTCTAAAACAGCTGTAAAGCAAAGTCAGGCCTGCTGCATTCAGGCATCTTCTACCACTTCCCCCTCTCCATCTCTCTGTCTCCCTCTCTCGCCCACTCTAAACCACATGCCAATTACTCAGCGCTCTGCTGCCATAAAAGACAGTGCAAATATGTCCGGCGCGATAAGCAGCAAATCCGCAAATACAACAACAACAAGGAGTACAAATGTACACACACACACATGTACACATTTCATAGTTGCGAGTGGCGTCGGGCAGCGCTGTCAGTAGCGACAGCGACAGCGACAGCGACGCGACGATTTTTCGTTTGTAGTGCGCGCAATTAATTTGTGTTGAGCTTGTTGTTGTTGTTGTTGCTGCCTCCCGTTGTTCTTCTTGTTGTGATTGTTGTTGTTGTACGTAACCCATTTTCTAGAAATTTATATATATAGTAAATAGTTTGTTGCTTCTCGAATGTGTGTTGCAATTTCACTCGGTTTGTGCTTATCAGTGCGTCTATTTATAAATAGGCGACATAATTAATATACAATATGTAAATACATACATACATACATACAAACTCACACATACAGAGATACATGAGAGTTGGCTCAGAGTTGTGTACATAACGAGAGAAGATAAGCTTTACAATATTAATGGATCAAAATGACTTAACACCTTTGCTTACACACACACACACACACACACACATGCACACACTCTCAGTCATGTACATATATTTTTGTATGTGTGTTTTGTAAATGACTCAATTGAGACTGTTAATTCTTGTCTTGTAAATTAGACTTGAGATGGAGTTGCCACTGCGTCGAAATG
This sequence comes from Zaprionus indianus, assembly GCA_018904595.1. Lineage (NCBI taxonomy): Eukaryota > Metazoa > Arthropoda > Insecta > Diptera > Drosophilidae > Zaprionus > Zaprionus indianus. Next base: position 5,830,025 of record JAEIHA010000140.1, read on the forward strand.
TCCGCCATTGTTGTTATTGTTGTTTCTGCTCAGCTGACGTCACTAATAAATTTGAACAATTGCCAAAGCGCAGCTTAGATTTATGCGCCACCAATGCATATTGCACTGCCCACTTGACACAGCCCACCACAGGGACGAACCTACCTCCGCCCCCCACCCCCTTGAACCCCATCGTGTACCCCACCCCAACCCACCATGGGGACGCGACGACGACGACGACGTTGGTGATGGTGAGTTAATACATATGTACTATGTGGTGGGACCATGTACAAGTTGGCCGCGCGCTCTCTCGCTCACTCTCGCACGCGCGCTCTCCGCAGCAGGCAGGCAGGCAACAGCCTCTGCCTCTGCCTCTGCCTCTGCCCACCGCGCTGCTCGCTCCTCTCTTCCGCTTCGTTTGGTTTGTACATACAATGGCAGGCCATAAGATATGCGCATTTCTTATACAAGTATATACGTGTGTGTGTGTGTGTGTTTGTATGTATTCATATACCTATTTATGTGCGTGTTTGTTTATTTGTCAGTTTGTGTGCGAAGCTGCGACTTGTTTTGATAATTTTTTCATTTTATTGAAATGAATTGAATTATTTTGCGCATATCGCAAATTAAGGCAATTGCAGTCGAGTACGACGGCTGACGTTGTCAAGAAAGTTAGGTTATGTGGTGTGTGCTGTGTGTGGTGTGGTGTGGTGGGGTCACTTAACTAATATGCAAATCAATAGAGAAGGCGGTGTATGCTAATCTCCATTGGACTAGGGCGTAGTTGAGGTGTACTTCCAGAGTGCGTGTGTCTGTGTGTGTGTGTGTGGGTGGCTGCTTGGGTGAGTGTTCTACTATGTGCATGTGGGGGGTGGCCAGACAGTTTTCAGTCTTGCCTGCCCACCACCCCCTACTCACCTCCACCTACAGCAGTTCTACTCCCCTCACTCCACTTCCAACTCGGTCGGTCGCCAAACCCGCCCCCTCCCCCCATCTCTCTGCCCGCGTCACTCTCAGCTTTGCTGTTTGGTTTTGGCTTTGGGCTTCGCGTGTGTGTGCGACGCGCGCTCTCTCTTCTGTCTTGCTTGCTCTGCTCTGCTCTCTCTCCGACGTCGTCGTCGTCGTTGGCTGCTGCTGCTGCTGTTGTTGTTGTTGTTGTTGCTGTTTTTGTTGCTGCTCACCGCAGCCGCACTCAAACACATTTTGCTTGTTGGCTGCTCTTCGCTTTTGTTTGTGTTGTTGTTGTTGCTGCTGTTGGTGCTGCTGCTGCTCGCTGCGCTATGTACACAACTGTACTTTTGATTTAACCTTATTTCTTTGCTTTTTTTTTTGCTGTGTCTGTGTGTGTGTCGCCGCGATGCCGCCGCCGCCGTCATTGCTCGTTAGTTGAAGTGCGTTGTTGTTGTTGTTGTTGTTGTTGTTCCTGTTGCTGGTGTTATCGCTTAAGATGACTTGAAATTAAAGCTTTGACCCTTTATCGACATTGGTCAGTTATGGCGCAACCTTTTCTAATGTGTGTGTGTATTTCCTTAGGGTTACCAGGGTGACGGCAGGTGGCAATGACCTGCTGTGACGAAAGTCTAAACTTGAACTTTATCAATTCTACCAAACTTACTGCGTGTGCCCCCATTGACACACATACAGGTGCACACGCACACACACACATTAACACACTGATGCAGCTTAGCTTTAAGCGCTAATTGAAACACATTTAGCGCGCTATTAAACACAATTATTTCCATACGAATGCCAGTGAAAAAAGTCAAGCAGCGACGCCAACAAATCGATATACAACTTTTTTCGCTGGGGTTGCCAGAGTCAGCGACAGAAGAGAGACCGAAAGAGGGGAGCAGCGACGTTGGCAGCGAAAGTGCGGCCAATGTCAAGCAGGGACAGCGACGACGACAGCGATACCAGCAACGCACGGCATTTGCCGGCATTTAATTGTGTTTTATCCGTTTAAAAAAAAAAAACAAATATAAACATTTTTGTATTTAAAGCAAGCTATAAAAAAATTGAAATGTTTGAATTTGCCTGCTTTTTCATAAGAAACAAATCGCACACACACACACTTATGTTAACACGCGTACGCACACGCACACCGTCACATTAATTCCCACAGTGTCGCAGGGTTCATTAACAGGCCATGAAATCGGGCCAGCAGTGAATGAATTATTCACAGGCAAGGCCATGGCACAAACCTCGGGGCCCTTGAGCAAAACTTTTCGAGGGCTCCAGTTTAATTGCCTTGCTTTAAATGTAAAATTAGTATTATGGAGAAACTGAATATTACACTGACTTTTTTCTCGATGTTATATTGGCAAATTAATAAGTAATTTTTTAGAAGTCTTTTTTTCTGGCACTCCTATATATGATTGATAATAGTGCCATCTATTCAATTATTTTTGCCCCATTGTGCTTCGCAATTATTATCCCAATATTTTTATTTATTCTTCTTGGAAAAGGGCCCCTGGCAGGCCCCTGCACATTTGTAGCTACGGCCCTGTTTACAAATGTATTGCATGAGCGAGAGAGATCGCTCAAGATTAAATAACAATTAAAATTGATTTAATTGCCTGTCGCGTTCTCGAGACTGTGTACCACGGTGCGAGCACAATCTCTCTCGCTCTCCCTCTCTCTGTCTCTCACTTGAGCAGCACACAATCTGATGACGACACAAGTGTGGAAAGTAACGAGACATTGCCGACAGCTGCTCATGGAGTGGGTTATGGAGAGGGGGGGAATAACAAAACGAACGAGTGAGCGCGCTGCTCTGTCGCTGTCTTGCGTGTGTGTGTGTGTGTGTGTGTGTGTGTGTGTGTGCGCTGGCAGCTAACTTTCAAAGCGGGTTAATTTATAGCACGTTGTGTTGGCCAAACAAAAACACACACACACACACACATTGATACATACTCGCATCAACACAGACACACACACACATACAGATATAGACTTCTGCTATAGTTTCTCATAATTATGTTATTCGATTCGCTTTTCTTCTTTATTCGTCTAAGCTCAGCTCAAAGTGTTGAGCGTTGCCACCCGGCGCAAAGTAAGCTGCTGTGGTGTGTTTGCCTGTGTGTGTGTGTGTGTGTGGATGCATTTATTTCATTTTAATTGGACTGTTATTGTTTGCGGACTGCTTTTTATTGGCCCGCTTTGTGTGTGACAAGCGACTTGGCAGGTGCAATGCAGTTGTTGTTGTTGTAATTATAAACGGACCAACACACACACATACACAGATACAAACACATGCAGTTGCAAAGTTTATTCACCTCTCGCTCTCACGTGTCTCTCGTGTGTTTTTGTGTGTGTGCGACTTGAGTCTTTGCTAGTTCTGCTTTTTCTTTGCTGCTGCCTCTGCTGCTGCTGCTACTAAACATTTAACGATTTGCATGTTCTCTCCCCCCTCCCTCTCCGTCTCTCTCTCTCACTGTGCTCTCACCTTTCCCACCGTCCATTGGCCACTTTTTGTTTTCATGTAAATTTTCTCGGCTTCGCTTTGTATGCGAAAATTTGATAAAACGAAAACGTGACTTGCTTGTGCAAGCAGCGCAGTAAGCAGCGCAGCGGCCGCCAATGCTAATGTTGTGTTGTGTGGCGCTTGTCGCATACAAACACAGGCACAGTAACAGAAACGGGCACACAGACACAGACAGCGACACTTAGACACATACACACACACACACACACTCACAGACACATTACGCTGTGTGTATCTGCAATCTGAAATCTGTCGCTGGCCTCTTTGGTGATTTAGTGCAGCGCTTTCCTTTCCAGCAACTGCTCTGCTCTTCTTGCTCTCGGGGCTATCAGTTGCGCCTCTTCTCATCCAACAAGGTCGTCGTCGAATTGAAATCAGGATATCTTTATTATATATCCTAAAGAGGGCAGAAGCGTTAAATCATTAAGGGTTACACAGCGATTTCCGCTTCAATGAAGGGAAAAAAAAACAGAAAACAAAACAAAGATAAAAAAACAGAAGCAACCCTTAGAGAGCAATGCAAGGCACAGTAAACACTCGTGAAAACCCTTAAATTGTGGTAGTAAAATAAATAATGATATTAAAAGCAATCGCATTTAATTATTATGATTAGAAAAAATAACATAAAACTCTATTTATCGATCGTTATGTTATCGAAATAATCCTAACATGGGAAGTTTACCTTGTTTACCATTGTGAATTTGCCTTTTTATCGTAGTAAATATCGATGCATGATAAAAATACCAAATTGGGCTAGCAGTATTTAGTATTGTATAATATCGATACATGATCAATACGCGCTGCTATTGTCCTTGCAGTATTTTATAGTTATGGATAACGCAATATCGATATCTTGCCGTTGCAGACACTTGAACTAATCCAATTTTGTTTCCCCTCTCTCTCTCTCTCTCATTTACAGCATCAGAAAGAGACGACATCACGACGACGCGACGCGCGAAAATGGCCAAAATGGAGGTCGACGATGTGGTCGACTTGAGTCTGAGTAGCGGGCGAGATCCGGCGTTGACAATAACGCCAACATCGCTGGCGCTCAGTAATCGTGATCTGCGTGCACTGACAGCCAACAACACGGGGTTGACCATAACCCCCGCACCGGCTCCGCCCACAAATGCCTCCACAGGAAATGGCAATGGCAGCCTTACTAGCTCCAGTAACAGCAACACCAACAACAACAACAGCAGCAACAGCAACACAAATAACAGCAGCAGCAACATTAACAACAACAACAACAACAGTAGCGCTGCCAGCAGCGAAGGTGGAGCGTTAACGGGCGCTGGTGCAGCAGCGGCGGGCAGCGGCAACGGAAGTGGCAGCGGCAGCGGTGTCAGCAGCAGCGCCCAGGATGAGAATAAAGTACAACGTCGCGTGCTGCGGCCACGCACCGAACCCAAATCATATGCAGAGGCACCCGATATAGTTCTACTGCCTGCGCGAACGAATGGAAGGCAACAGAATGGAAACATTGATTCGGAGACGGATGATGAGGAGATGCCTCCGTATGTGCCCATCAAGGAGTTGACGCACGCTGAGCTGAAGGAGCGTGAGAAGAGTTTGCGTAAACTGCGACAAGATTTGCGCAATGAGGAGACAAAGCTGATGTTGCTCAAGAAACTCAAGCAATCGCAGCAGGTGATGAAGGAGAATCTAGTGGTGACACCCACAAGTGTCTCACCCAATAATCCACTGGCGGCGATACCTAGCGCACTCACGGCAAAGGGATCGCTCAGTGTGACGCCCACGTCGGCTATGCCGCTGCCGGCGCACAGCAAAGTGGGGCGTGGCAGCAGTTTGGGCGGCAGTGCAGCTGCTGTAAGCATAAGGTAAGCTCCACAGTTCGATAAACACTGAAATCTATCGATAATTTATGTTATGTTCTTTTGCAGCGCTACAAACAGTCGCAGTATCAGCTCGTCCGCTGCCGCCGCGGCGCTGTCGTCGTCGGGCTCACAGCGCGGCAACAACAGCAACAGCCACAGCCACAACAACAACTCGTTACTCCCGCCACCAAGAACATCGCTGGGTGCTGGTGCCACATTGGCTGCCGGCACCACCATAACGCCCGCCACAAATAGCTCCCATCGATCGAGCGTGCTGCCGCCGCGCACTAATCTGCCGAATCTCACCATAACGCCCTCGGTGACCATAACGCCGACGTCGGCGCCGCCCTCCAGCATGAAAGCACGCAATGTGAGTTATTGTAATGTAATCGTTGCCGTAAGCGCCGAGTTTTCTTTCCCACCTTTCTCTCTATTTTTGCCTATGATCCACATATGATCCACAACAATGTCCTCAGCACTTGCAAGCATACACACACACAGACACATACACGCACAATGGTTACACATGTTTGTTTTGTTTGTGTTTGCGCAGTCACAGTCTGCAATTTGCTAATTCAAAATTTGAAAACACAAAACTCACGCTTAGCAACACTAGTACACTTTAAAAGCATCCTGCAAACTATCGGCAAAAGTTTGTAGTTTGCAATTGCGCTTTAACAGCAATCCTGTTAACTAACGACAGCAGTTTGCCGATAGTTAGGATCATTCACAACACGCATGCATACACTATGCAACACTGTAATAACCTGTCAAAATGAAGTTTGCTCTTGCAAATTTGAATAAGAAATGGAAAAAATATTTATTCAAGTTGGCTGCCGCAAAGAAATGAAAATTTAAATGAATTGTTTTGACTGAGCAGCAGTCTGGAAAGCAGACAGGGGGTAGAAGAAAACAGTTTCAGTCACTGCGAAAAGCCTTAAAACGCAATTCTAATTTCTTCTCACTTTAAATTTAATATATATATATATATATAAACAAAACAAAAAACAATTACCAAAACATGCAGCCTAATATTTCGGATAATTCGAAGGTACCTGGGACCATTAGCAATTCTGTTTCCATAACACCGGCGCCGCCACTCCAGCAATCCCATCAGAATCAACTCAACGAGCTCAAGGTGAGTGTTCTTAGAACATATAATCCTCTCCAGATTTCCTCGAAACTCATTTTCCGCCTTCTCTTTCACAGAACGATCGCTCTACGCCACGTGAGGATGCGCAGACGCCGGCGCAGCGTCAGGCTGCTGCTAAGATGGCACTGCGCAAGCAGCTTGAGAAGACTTTGCTACAGGTGAGTAAGAGGATGCAGTCAAGTTGCTTATACATATTTAACTCTTCAACCTCCTCCCCTTCCCCCTCCATAGATACCGCCACCTAAGCCACCACCACCAGAGATGCACTTTATACCGAATCCCAGCAACACGGACTTTGTCTATTTGCTTGGCCTGGAGACTGTGGTAGACTATCTTACCGTGAACAAGAAGGCCAATGCTGTGGCAGCTCCCTTCCGTTGTGCTCAGTGCAAGATTGACTTTACGCCCGTCTGGAAATGGGAGAAGCAGAGTAAGTTATTCATGGATCAGCATAAGCAGAAGGTTACTCATTACTCCCCTTCCTCCTTCTCGCACAGCTAACAAGGATGCCAAGGTGATTTGCGAACAGTGCGTCACGTCCAATGTGAAAAAGGCACTCAAAGCGGAGCACACGAATCGACTGAAGCAAGCGTTCGTTAAGGCGCTGCAGCAGGAGCAGGAGATTGAACAGCGTTTGGCCAGTCAAAGCAGTCCATCGCCAGTGGATGCACATATGTTGGGAGCAGGTGGTTCGGGCAATGTCACAGGCGGAGGCGTGTCACTCAGCGCCTCCAGTGTTAGTGCATCGGCGCATCAGCAGGCGCTGCAGCGTGAACGGGAGCGAGAGCAACGCGAACAGCTGCAAGCATCGCATGCCTCGGCTGCAGCTGCTCTGGTCAACTTGCCACCTTCTGTCACTGTAATACCAACTAAATGCCAGACACCAACGCATCCAGCACCGCGTCCCACGCCACCACCATCGCAACAACAGCCAACAGCCGTACAAAGTCAACCCACACCACCGCCGCCAACGAGTACACCCCGATCCTCTCGTGCGGCGGCCACAGCAGCAGCGGCGGCTATTGCTGCACAGCAGGCGGGTATATTGAGTCCCAGTCCAGGACCAACGGCAGCACATCATCATGAGCCAACAACGTCTTCATCATCCTCCTCACGTTCATCGCGTGCCGAACGTGATCATCACCATCATCAGCAGCAACAACAACAACAGCAGCAGCAGCGGGAGCAACGTGAGCAGCAGCAGCAGCAGGCGGCGGCGCAGGCACAAAGCTATGACAAGTACTCGGCAGCTACACTGGCTGCGGCGGCACATCTCACCGCCTTGGGCGGCATGGGTGGTCTGAATATCAATAATCTGGCCAGTCTTGGCAATCTCAGCCAGCTGGGCAATCTGGCGGCACTTGGTGGTCTGGGTAACTTTGGTGGCGCCTCGACGGCAGCCAATAATCCTGCAGCAGCCATGGGCAATGCGTCACCAGCGGCAGCCATGCAGGCCTTCCAGCAGCAGCTGTTCAGAGGTAGGTTACGAGTTGATATATCCCTCTATGTGCTGCTCATCAATGGATTTCCCTTTCCTCTCTCTCTCTCTTTTGCAGCACTCGGTCAGGGATTGGGCGCTAATCCGCAGCATATGATGCAATTTGCGCCGTTGCTCTACTCCTACCAAATGGCCATGGCACAAGCGGCACAAGTGGCAGGTAAGTGTGCTCCCTCCCCCTTTCACCATATTTCAACTTATAACTAATCCGTGATCCCTTTTCTAGCTTTCAATAACAACAACAAGAAGAGCAGCTCCGCTTCCAGTTCATCGAAGAACTCCAGTAATGCATCCAGCCTAGCGGATATACAACGTGCCGCAGAGTTGCAGCGTCAGTATCTGCTTGAGATGATTCCACCACAGCAGCCGAGTGGACCAAGCGGTAGTCGCCAAAACAATTGGAAGGCCTAAGGCCGCGTAGATCGATAGACGATAATCGATAACAACAAAAAACAACCACAACTAACTAACGTAACTTTATGATTTCTCTTGATTAGGTAATTTTATGATTTACGCAAACAAAAACAAAAACATAATTGTACCACGTAATGAATGATTAATCTATTTGTAAACAAACAATAATTATTACATAATTAATTATACATAATTATACACAACAAAGAAAGAAAGAAAGCAAAAAGCAACAGCAAAGCGCATTGTAAACGTAATTATTGTTAGTAGTCCTTTTGTTAATACTTGTCCTGTTTCTCATTTTACAACAACAACCACAACAATCAACAATAGCAGCAGCAACAACATCATCTACATTTAAAAGTTGCCAATAGCAAAGAACGAAAAGAGAGAGAGAGAGAGGAGAGCCAAGACAGCAGTCTAACTTAAGAGAGAACAGTTTCATGTACGAGAGAGCTCAATTTAAAAGCAAGAGCGCAGTTAGCACAGAGAGCGAAGTCAGAGCTGAGAGAGCACAAAGTTGGTGAGGTAGAGAGGAGAGAAGAGAGCACTGCTTCTGATACACGATCGCAGTTAGAGAGGAGAAAAATTACGTGCGTGGTTAGAGCGGAGGGCGAGTACGAGTACGATAACGAATGAAGTTTTTAAAGCTCCTATAGTAATTGAATTATAATATATAAACATGCATTATATATTAATATCGATTGTAGCGTGTAAGCATCAAGAGAAGAAATAGACCCATTTTAAGGGCCAAACAAACAAACAAACGCCCCTGCCCTCCCAACCCCCTCCATCCCCTTAACGCTTCCTCATCAAACTGAGTTCCAGAGGGGAAGTATGTACAAGTTTAATTTAATAAAACACACAAACACAAATATTTTATAATCGATTTTATAGTAATCGCTTAGTTTTAGTTATATACCAATTGTTAGGGCTCTAATAAATTGCTAAACAAATTGCACTCACACATGCAGCAGTTTTTGTTTAAACAGGCTATTATACAGACATATTCCCACACACCATACACATATAATCCATATCCATAAATATATTTCACTAGACTCAATTTACTAATAATGCCAGATCAAGACGATAGTACTGTTATTTAGTTGATCCATTAATCGTTAAACCACAAACACCACATACATCGACACATCGAAACCATTTTTAAATTTAATCAATAATAATGTTGTATATAATGCGAGAATCAAAGAAATCTACTTACATTTTTACATGCATACCAATACATAAGTACGCCCTATATAGAGACACATATACATAAATACATACATGCATACATACGTACACATAGATATGCCGACAGCTCCAATTCGATTCACATTGCCTTTCGATAGCGCCAGAGCCGGAGCACGACGTAATATTGACTGATTATTAGCGTATTTTGTAGTTACTCAATCAAATGCATTATTCGAAATTAGATATTGAGAGAAAGTGAGAAAGTACATACTTAATAAACGGCAGATATGGAACGGGAACAGGAACAGAAACAGGAATAGCAATGGAAAAAGGAGCATTAGAGAGACAAAGAAAAGAAAGGAGGTTACACATTCAGGCGAATCATTCGGACACACAAACCAAAACCATTTTTGGCATGCGAAATCAAATTGTGATCAAAATAAATAATGAAAAGAAAAAAACAAAAATTAAAAAAAAAAAAGGGAAACGAAACATAAACTTAAAGAAGAAATGAGAGAAGCAAAATCCATACTTATTTTTAGCTAACTAAGTTTAAAATGCATTGTAATTCGATTTCAAAATAATAACAGTCGACAAATTGTACACGAAAGACAGATAAAACAATGCAGAACCATAACAACAGCAAGCAACAGCATTCACAGCTAAAGCAGCGTTAGTTTCAGTGTGTATGTGTTTGAAATTCTATGCTAAATATATGAAAAACACTATAAAGAATATGCATAAAAAAACGTTTTTAAACCGATAATCGAAGTTTCAATTCAAATTCGATAGCAGCAGTACATTTTTATTTATTGTTAACATTACGCAGCACTAGCAGTCGCTTGCGCACGGTGAACGATAGTCTGTTAAGCTGCATTCATTTTCTGTAAGACGGTGGCTGTTAAATCTATGATTTAACATATTTTAACCCTAAATAATGAATCATATTTTGTAACAGCTGTGAACCATCGAACAATCGATAAATGCAATCGTTTTCAGTGGGACCATTTTTTCTTCTTAATACCAGAGATCTGGCAGATGCAGTGTTGAGTCAGCTGCTTGTTACTTTTGCAAATTCATTGCAATTATTTTTTTCGTAAAGTATTTATTATAACCCGAAGAAATCAATCCAACCGCTAAATAATATGCCGAACGAAAATGCACCAACAGCGAATCAAGATGATGAGAGCAGCGAGCATGAGTTGCAGCAGAAAGCAAAAGATGTGGCTAGAGCAACTGAAGAAATGGTGGCAAACGCCGTTGCCGGCTTGAAACTGACCGGGGCAGGGTCAGCAGCGGCAATTGCAGCAGCGGCGGCGGCTGCGGCATCGGCGGGGGCAACCGCAGGCAACCATAATACAGATGATGTTGAGTATCAATCAAAGTTGACCAAAAATAAGAACGAGAACAAGGCCAACATACCATCGGAAACCAGTAAGTCTATAATAGAATGTACCGCAAAATGAGGTTAGGTTAGGTATCTATGTGTATGGCCAGAACAGGAATTTACATACATACATACGCACAATATTTGAAATTCCTGTTTTGTGCACATTAATTATTGATTATGAACCAATAGAATGACAAACTCTTTGAATTTCCAGGCACGCAAGCTCTGCTACAGGCAATGACGGACGCAGTGGAGACAACGCGACAACAGTCAAACAAATTCGCATTTTGGTCAACGCAGCCGGTGACAAAGCTGGACGAGCTGGTGACCACAAATGAATGCATTGAGCCAAACAAAATGATTGAGGACATACGCCCCGAACCGTACACCTTGCCCGGTGGCTTTAAATGGGTTACATTGGACCTTAATAATGCCAGTGATCTGAAAGAGCTATACACCCTGCTCAATGAGAATTATGTAGAGGACGATGATGCCATGTTCCGATTTGATTATCAACCCGAATTTCTCAAGTGGTCACTGCAGCCGCCCAATTGGAGGCGTGATTGGCATGTCGGTGTTCGTGTGGAAAAGTCGGGCAAACTAGTTGGCTTCATTTCGGCCATACCCAGTACTTTGCGGGCTTACGAAAAGGTCATTAAGGTGGTGGACATTAATTTTCTGTGTGTTCACAAAAAACTGCGCAGCAAACGCGTTGCCCCCGTGCTGATACGTGAGATAACGAGGCGCGTTAATCTCACCGGCATCTTTCAGGCTGCCTACACCGCTGGCGTTGTGTTGCCCACACCCGTATCCACCTGTCGCTACTGGCATCGTTCGCTGAATCCCAAAAAGTTGGTGGACGTGCGTTTCTCGCATTTGGCCCGCAACATGACCATGCAGCGTACCGTCAAGCTCTACAAACTGCCCGATTCGACGAAGACAAAGGGATATCGTCGAATCACGGCCAAGGATATGGACAAGGCACACAAATTGATGGAAGAGTATTTGAAGCAGTTCCGTCTGTGTCCCGTGTTCAGCAAGGAGGAGTTCCGTCATTGGTTTACGCCCCGGGAGGGCATCATCGATTGTTTTGTTGTCGCCGATGAGAAGGGCAACATTACGGATCTAACCAGTTATTACTGTCTGCCTTCGTCAGTGATGCATCATCCGGTGCACAAGACCGTGCGTGCCGCTTATTCGTTTTACAATGTCTCGACGAAGACACCATGGCTGGATCTGATGAATGATGCACTCATTTCGGCACGTAACGTACAAATGGATGTCTACAATGCGCTCGATCTGATGGAGAACAAGAAGTTCTTTGTCCCACTGAAGTTTGGTGCTGGCGATGGAAATTTACAATACTATTTGTACAACTGGCGTTGTCCGTCTATGCAGCCTGAGGATATTGCCTTGATACTCATGTAGAAGAGAGAGAGATCCATAACCCCTCCCCACCACCTAACCATCCAAAAGAGCCCAATCCAATAATGCACTTTTACACGGAAATCAGATATATATTCCCCTACCCCGCCCACATTCACGTTATTTTAGCGCAAACTGCCTCAGCCTCGGCCGGTCTTATTAAAAGTATAACTTTAATAATTCAGTTTAGTATGTTGGCAAAAGTGAAATTCACTGTATATCGTGAGTGCTTTCTCTTGTAATTCCTCGTTTAACGAATTCTGTGTGTGTGCTACACAAGAATACATTAGAATTTCTTTTTCGTATTGTTTCCAATGTCTATGGAGTGCATTTTTCAATTGCAATTGCAAAGCTTGAATATTGTTAAATGAATATTAAATAAAAAAAAAACAAACGCGTAGCAATAAATAAAAAATTTGGTTATAATTTCTTAAAATTTCAAGTAAAAGTTTGGCAAATCTATTGTGAATGGAGGACGCGCGCTAAATAAAGCACCTATCTGGCAACGCTATATTAATTTGTATGCGCTTTGCAACAAACTGGCAACGCTATGTTCATTTGTGTGCGCTTTGCAAAAAACAGGTATGTTATCAGTGCTGGCCACACACTGCAACAATCTGGCAACAATATAGTTGTTCACAAAAAAAGCGCGCGCTCAGCAAAAAGAAAAACAGGTGTGTTATGATTATGTGTTGACCTGAATATTATCCAAAACTGAACTGTGCTTAGATGTAGTAAATGTCAACAAATTCTTAATCATGGTCGTTTGATAAGTCCGTGACTTTTTGAATAAAATATAATATATTTTTTTCGTCAAAGAAGCGTTTTATTTCTCAACATAATCTCCTTTTAGCTCTATACATTTAGTCCAGCGTTTTTCCAATTCTTTTATTCCTTCCAAATAATAGGTTTTCTCAAGGCCGTCAAAATAGTCGTTTGTTTCTGTGATGACCTCTTCATTTGACCCGAATCTCTTACCGCCGAGCCATTTCTTCATGTTTGGAAACAAAAAATAGTCACAGGGGGCTAAATCTGGAGAATATGCTGGATGGGGTAGCAGTTCGTAGCCCAATTTATGAAATTTTGCCATGCTGACTACACACGTGTGCACCCGTGCATTGTCCTGATGGAACAGCACTTTTTTTTTCGCCAAATGCGGTCGTTTCTGCTTCAAATCAATATCGAATCTGTCCAAAAGCTCTGAATAATATTCGCCGGTGATCGTTTTACCCTTTTCAAGGTAATCGATGTGAATGATACCTTGTGCATCCCAAAAAACTGTGGCCATGACCTTGTTGGCCGACAGACCCACCTTGGCCTTCTTTGGTGCACGTTCACCCGGAGAAACCCACTGTCTTGATTGTTCTTTGGTCTCTGGTGTGGTGTGGTGGATCCATGTTTCGTCTACGGTAACGAAACGGCGCAAAAATTCGTTTGGATTGCGGTTGAACATCGCCAAACACTCCTTTGAAAAAGTCACACGGTTGCGCTTATGGTCGTGTGTGAGCAATCGCGGCACCCATCGCGCGGAAAGGTTTTTCATGTCCAAATTTTCATGTAAAATGTGATGTACCCGTTCAGTTGAGATGCCTACAGCCTCAGCTACCTCACGCACTGTCATTCTCCGATCATCCAATATCATTCCATGGATTTTGTCGACGATTTCTGGCATGACGACCTCTTTTGGGCGACCTGAACGTTCGGCATCACTTGTACTGGTACGACCACAACGGAACTCAGTAAACCATTTCTTAACCATTGAAATTGATGGTGCAGAGTCCCCATAATATTTATCAAGTCTTTCCTTGGTTTCGGTGATGGATTTTTTACGCAAAAAATAATGCTTAATTAGCACACGAAATTCACTTTTTTCCATTTTCGTTAAAATTCACGAGATCGTCTGCTTTCAATGCCTATAAAACGCAAACCGCATTGTGAATGGAGGACGCGCGCTAAATAAAGCACCTATCTGGCAACGCTATATTAATTTGTATGCGCTTTGCAACAAACTGGCAACGCTATGTTCATTTGTGTGCGCTTTGCAAAAAACAGGTATGTTATCAGTGCTGGCCACACACTGCAACAATCTGGCAACAATATAGTTGTTCACAAAAAAAGCGCGCGCTCAGCAAAAAGAAAAACAGGTGTGTTATGATTATGTGTTGACCTGAATATTAACCAAAACTGAACTGTGCTTAGATGTAGTAAATGTCAACAAATTCTTAATCATGGACGATTCGATTTACAAAGAGAAATACCAAAAGTATAAATTGCGCGTCAAACTATGGGAGAAGGATTTCAAAAAGAAGCACAATCGTGTGCCCTCCAAGGTAATCAGAGTATAAACTTGCCCGAGTTGCAGCGATCAATATCATCAATATTCTTTATTTGCAGTACGACATCAGAGAGGCCAGTCAAGAGATACGCGACTCATACAAGATGTACTATAAGCTAAAGACATCATTTCTCGAAGAGACACTCAATGATGTGCTCTGCGAGGACGGTTTCGATGTGCTGGAGATGACACAGTCAGAGGATTTGGGGGTCGCACTATTGGATCACAACATGAGCACGGAAAGCATTAATGGTGGTCCCCAACTACCGCTCGATATATCTTCGTTAATGCAACAGAACAGCGAAAACCAAGCGAAGTTCTCCAACATTCAGGAGCTACCAACTCCACAAGCTCTCAGTAATCTCACCAATCGTGACGAGAATCATGTGATACGCAAGTTTGAGCCTCTCGAAGAGCTTCCGCAAAATAAAAATGCCTGGGGACTGAGTGTTAGCAAACAAGAGCCGAAGGCACCTCCCGTGGAGGCGGCTGATGCCGCCAAGGTGTCCAAGGTGCCCAGCATCAAGCCGAGCATTAGCAGCAAACTCTTTCAATCTTCCCGAAGCTTTGCCAAGCGCAATCCTCGTAAACCAATTTCATTGAATTCAAGTGCGACAGCTCCGTCTACCGGAACCAGTGCAGATGAACAGCCGGAACAGTTGCCTGATCTAGAAACAATACTCATACGAAAAGCTCAGGATTACAAGGCTGCGGAGGCGATAGCTGCAAATGCGCTGCTGGTGAAAGCTGACCATGGCAAGGAGATCATCAAGACACATGTGGATGAGGGTTGGTTGCAGCGCAACACAGTGCAGAATTCGCTGGAACAGTCCAAGCTGCCGAGGGCAATAACAGCAGCAGCAGCAGCGACTCCTTCAAAGCTGGAGCGTCACAACTTTGGACTGTCCAATATTGATGTAAGCAAACTGAAGCCAGTGGAACAGTCAGTGCCTGTTGCTGCCCCTGTTCCCGCTTCCTTACCAGAGCCAGAGCCAAAAGCAAAGGAGACGCCAACAGCTCCGCCACCTCACACCACTTCAGAGTCTGATTCTGACTCCGTTGTGGCGGACAGCGAGGAGGAAACGGAGCAGCCTGAATACCGTCACATTGCCAAGCGGCGCAAGATTATGCCTTCCACCGAATCCCCGCCAGCAGTAGCACCAGCCCTAGCCGAGCCCACAAAACCATCAAATGATGAGGAGGAACTTGGCAAAGATTTCTCAGCCGATGAAGAGGATGGCGATGCTACCTATGAGCCGGAACTATCAAAGAAAGCAAAGCGCAAACAGGCCACTGCTAAGCGACAGATAACAAAAGCAGAAAAGAAACCCAAAGCAGAAAAGAAACCCAAAGCGGAGAAGCAAACCAAGCCAAAGGCGCCGGCAGAGAAAAAAGCCACGAAGCCACGCAAGGAACGTGCTGCAGCCAAGGCAACGAAGGCAAAGACCAAAGCTTTGGCTGCTGTCGCGCAGGAGGAAGAAACACCAGAAGAGAAGCCACTTAATCCGCAAGATCTCAAATATGTATTGGCACTGGAATCGGGTGATATAACCTCTGTGCCGCGCATCAAGCCCGATGAACTGGAGCAAGCTGATCAAATGGCACAGCGCTACATCAGCAACTTCTCGGCGGGCGGAGGAGGAGGAGGAGCAAAGAGTGCCAGTCTGCCCGGTGTGCTCGACGAGAAGCGTGCAGCAGCACGTAAAAAGCTCGAGGAGAAGATAGCGTCGGGCAAGTTAAACGAGAATTTCGTCACTATCAATATACAGAAGAAGAAATTTGCACGAGGCAAGAAGACAATCAACTTTACCAAGTACAAGAAGCAGCAATGGAAGCACAAGAAGCGTGTCTCGGCATTGAGTGGTCCCAACATGGACATGGGTGGCTGCGATGGCGGCGTGCTCACCTGCTTCAATTGCGGCGGCGTTGGCCATTTTGCCCAGCAGTGCAAGGTGAAGGGCGATGCACTGTTGCCATTGAGTGCACAGCTGGAGGAGGATCCATCGCCCTTTCCCACACTTGAAGAGGCCGAGCAGATGGCCACACAGGGTGCGCTGGCAGCACATAGTCGCAACATTGAGAGACTGCCACAGGCGGCCAATGCGGCCATTTATCAGTCTAGCAGCGATAGCGATGACGATGACGATGATGATGCAGACAAGCAGCACGTGGATGGAGAACTTAAGCCTGATAATGATGATGGAGATGTTGATGTTGATGTGGGAATGTCCAGCGATGATCCGGACATCGATTACGAAGCTTTGGATGCTGCGGTTCAGGCATCACAGGAGAACCCACAGCAAGCACAAACCTCACCGATCAAGAGCTATGTGGGCCACAAGATACCCGAGGAGTTTCTCAAGCAGGCTGGCCTCGATGCCAGCTCGGCCACTGCAGCCAGTAGCACGGGAGGTGTGAAAGCCCTCTATGATCTACAGCCCGATGGCAGTGTACCGGAGACCACAGCCGAGGTAATGGAGGCGCTGCATATGTTCGGCCACAAGGATTTCCGCAAGGGTAAGCCCCGCAAAAGATTCCCAATCAACCGCAAGGTAATTCCTAACTTTGTAATACCCTTCGTCAGGTCAGGATCGCGCTGTGATGCGCATACTCTGCGGATTGTCCACACTGGTCACCCTCAGTACAGGCAGCGGCAAATCGCTGTGCTATCAACTGCCTGCCTATCTGTATAGCCGCCGTGTGGGCGCCATTACACTGGTCATATCGCCGCTGGTGTCGCTGATGGAGGATCAGGTTACTGGTGTGCCTCATTTTCTGCGCGCCCATTGCTTGCACACCAATCAGACACCCGGTCAGCGTCTCAAGATACAGCAGATGATTGCCAATGGTGAAATCGATATACTGCTTGTCTCGCCGGAGGCAGTGGTATCCGGGAGAGCGCGCCACAGGATTTGGTGCCATCTTGCGGCAACTGCCACCGATCGCATTCGCCTGCATTGATGAAGCGCATTGTGTGTCGCAATGGAGTCACAACTTTCGACCTAGTTATCTGATGATCTGCAAGGTACTCAAGAAGAATCTGGGCGTGCAGACTGTGTTGGGTCTGACGGCCACCGCAACGTTGCCCACACGCATAAGCATCATCAATCATCTGGGCATCACGGATGGCGAACGTGGCATCATAAGTGATATTCCGCTACCGGATAATCTCATACTATCTGTGTCCAAGGATGAGAATCGCGATGCGGCGCTGCTGCAGTTGCTCAACAGCGACAGGTATGTGACAAAGATGTCTCCGAATATGTTAACAAAAGTTTCATATAGGGTCGCCGGGTCAGCCACATTCCAGACAGATAAATCCTTAAAATCGAAGTGCCACTATCGACTATCGATCCTGATTTCATTGCCTTCTGTTATTGAAATTGTTCCATCGATTAATAACTTATGTTGTAATTCCGTATCCTTTACCCAATATTTCCAGATTCGAGTGCTGCCAGTCGATAATCATTTATTGCACGCGACGCGATGAATGCGAACGTATTGCTGGACTCATTCGCACCTGTCTGCAGGATCGCAAATCGCAGAACACAGAGACAGAGCAGTCGCAGGCGAAGAAGAAGCGCAAACGAGTCAACTGGCAGGCGGAGCCATACCATGCGGGAATGCCTGCATCGAGGCGCCGAACTGTACAAAACGCATTTATGGCCAATGAGCTGCGCATTGTGGTGGCCACCATTGCCTTTGGCATGGGCATCAACAAGCCGGACATACGCGCCGTCATTCATTACAATATGCCTAGAAATTTCGAGAGCTATGTACAGGAGATCGGACGTGCTGGTCGCGATGGACTGCCTTCGCATTGTCATCTCTTTCTAGATGCCAAGGGCGGAGATCAGAACGAATTGCGGCGCCATATCTATGCCAATTCCATTGATCGACATGTAATCCGCAAGTTGCTGCAGCGAATCTTTGTGCCCTGTTGCTGTGACAAGCAAATGGGGGGCAAGGCAAAGGAAACAGTACCAATGGAAAGCGAAATATCAACGGGCGAAGGCGGCGGCGCACGTGCACATGTATGTCCCGGCCATGAGATTGGCTTCTCGGTGGAAAAAACTGTAGAGGCACTGGATCTGCCAGCTGAGAACATATCAACGCTGTTGTGTTATATGGAACTAGACCCGCGCTGGTGCATGAATGTTCTTAGCTCTGCTTACATCATGGCCAAGGTGATATCGTATGGTGGACCCAAATATCTGAAGTGAGTGCGAATCTACTTATAGTTGTATTCCAGTAACTGGTTACCTTTTCCAACGCACGCAGACATGCTGCCAAGGAGTGTCCACCACTGGCCATGGCAATTGCACTGCAGATCAAAAAGAAGACCTTCGAGGAGGATTCCAACATCATTGAGTTCTCAGTTATCGATATTGCCGCCTGCATAGGCTGGAACAGTGGCGTGGTCAAATATCAGCTTAAGAATCTGGAGTGGCAACAGGGTGAGTATATATATCCATATATTTGTGCATATATATTTGAATATGTGTGTATGTGTGGCAAATTTATTTAATTTTTAACCAAATTTTTTAAGTTCTTCATCTTGATTCCCCTGACCATCAGTGTTGACAAATTAGCTTTTTTTTTCATCAAATCTATCGCTTTTTTCGTTTAGGATTATCTGTTAACTTCCTTCCTTCTGTAAATTTCTTTCTTGGCTAAAATACTGAATTTTAGGTCAAAACACATTAAGACAGGTCCCATCTTGAATTATACTGAGTACATTTCTTTATTAAATAAAACTCTTTTGTTATAGCAAACTATAACTGAAAGTAATACTAATCCTACAAATGCGTATATATTTACATGAAAAATGTTTACTGGAACTGCAGTCAATGGTTATCCGAAACGTTCGCCAATCACAGTTAGTTTCTTTGATCTTGGCTTTCGCATTAAGGCGCCGGGAGATTTCAGTGAAACGGAAATCGATGATGCCCTGGACATATTGTACTCTCGATCTGTGCAACAGGAACGCACTCAGCTCATACAGTTGCAGTATGTGGCCCATGGCCTGTCTGCTGTGGCATATAACAGCTGTGCCCCTTGCTGCAGCCGAGATTTCCCCCAAGATCGATGCGCTCAACTCAAGGGAATTGTGCGTAACTATTTCCGCAATGATTATCCACAGGATTTAGAATTGGAAATTACGGTACGTGCATCCATGATCCTTTCTAGTCGTCGTTCCTGCTTAACTCTCGTCACTTTGCAATTGCAGCCCAGCAACGTACCGGATGAGCATATAATTGCCGATGTGCACGCCCTGATCAACATGTATCCCGACAATACGTTCAGTGGCCGGAACATAGCACGCCTATTCCACGGCATATCCAGTCCCAATTACCCCGCCCTCATTTGGAGTCGGTGCAACTATTGGCGTGCCCACACCAAAGTCGATTTCAATCGCATTCTCAAGTTGGCAAACAGCGAGATTGTCAAGAGGCGCACGTGATAATTAACATATGTATATATATATATTTATGTGTTATGTTCTCAATATTTATGTTTCCATATTTTTAAACGTTTCATTTAAATGTAGTGACCCGTGTCCTATACACAATCAAGTGTGCATCTTTTATTTAAATCGACCGCGCATTCCTCTCGTTGTTTTACTTCAACGAGTAAAGAGTAAAATATCATTGCCCGTAGTCGTATATAAGGGGAGTTTCCCGACTTCATTCGATTTTTACTCGAGAGCGTTCCTTTGCTTCGCATACATACATACCCACGCACACGCACACGCACACACACTTTATGGTAAATGTAGAATGAGACATTGAAAATGGGGAATCACGCTAAAAGTCAGTCTGGAAACTTCACACCCTCAATGTATTTAAAAGGGACACAAATGGTTCTGATTGTTGTAAAATTCGTGGTCAGGTAAGAGATTAGGGTCTATAAAATGTTCTTATCATTATACAATTAATATATGACTTCCGCCAGATGCACTTGATAATAATAAGTTGTGAATCATGCTCCGACGTTGTAAATTACAGGAATGGTGGAAGGAAAAGCAATACTTGAAGTTAAACACAAATCATTTTTTATTTTTATATTGATTATTTAATAATTCTGAAGTTTTTGAAATGCCCTGGGCTTATAATATAATACTGAAGTATTTGCTTTTATTATGTGTTTTTACATTTGTGAACCCAAGAATAGTTTTTTCAAATCAGACACATAGTGAATATTTTCAAGTTTTCCGTTCAATTCCGCAACTGTTGCCTTACATTTTTGAAAGTCCATCGAATTCATACGATCGAAATGGTTACAGCCAGGGGCCAAAAAGAAAGGAAGATTACCTTCACAGAAATATTTATTCAATTTTTTCCACATATCCGTGTAGAGCGTTCCCAGATCCTGGTTCCCAATAGCTGTTAGACTTGCACTTCAGTTCCAAGAGAATAACAGTTTTTAACATATAACTGGACAGATGAGGCAACCCCTGATGATGAGTATCACGCATTGCCTTCATAAGGCGAACTACATTTTTCAAATTTTGCTTGCCTGACATCATTTCGCGTTCCCAGTGTGGTGCGCACACCATGAATGTACGATCGTCTGCAGGTCTCTTCTGCTGTGGAACGGCGAACCAGTTAAAACTATTTCGCACATGTAGATCTACATCTGGTGCTGGCAAAGGCCAACTGGAATAAGAATATTCGAAAGCCGGAACAAAATCGAACGAAATTGTTCGGGATGAGCTCGTAGCGAGAATGGTATGAGCACATCCAAATCCACACTGCACATACTCTAGATTATACAATACATCATTTACCCTTATCCTGGTGTAATTTGTGAAAACCTTTTTGAATGCTTCACGAATCCAGGACTGCATTGACTGGCGATCAATGTAACAACAGCTGGTATAAGATTTCACAGCGGGATGATTGTTTCGTCCCGGGACCTTTAAAAACACGAATCCCTCTCGTTGAGGATCCCTTACTGGAACCACTTCGAATGGGAGACTCAGTTTAATATGCATATCAAATTCATCTGGCGTCTTCAGTTTCAAACGGTCCAAGTAGCTCCCTGAATTACAATATTGAGATTATCACACTAAAGTAAAATTAACATACATACATAAGTATGTACCAATCTCTTACCAGATAAACTTAGGCCGTTAAATGCTTTACGGAAGTCTGAGTCAGCTTTCTGTAAATCCATCATAAGATGATTACAAATTTTTTCCGCATCAGACAAATAGGGTGCGCGATCCTTTGTCCTTTATAAGTATCTCTGACAGTATGTCATTTAAATGTGAAGCCAAGTTCATCTTGTCTGTTTTTCCAACAACTGTCCTTCGACCGAATTCGTTTTCTGAATAAGATCTCCCCAAGCTGTAACGTTCAATTTATAGCCTTGTCGCTCTCGTTGCAACCAGTTAGACATTCGATATTGTAACTATCGATAATAATTTAAAAATGCACTCGCTAGGGTTGCCAAAGAATGGCGAACTCGCTAAAAGTGATTTGGCTTTTAAAGTTATTGTGCTATGGTAACACTGCAAATACTAAGATGGTATTTTCGTGTTTTGCATGTTTTGGTCATGCTTTCAGTTGTCTTGAAAATTTTAATAGAGTCGTAAGTGCGAAGTGCTCGCGGATCTGCACGAAAACAAAATAAAATAAATAAATAAAATCGGTAATGCGCAGCATGAAACAGAGGCAATTGACACATATCTGCATACGCACGTGCAGTCAGCAAAAGTGTTAATTCGATTGCGAATAATATTAACATTATTGTATTCTGTGTGTGTGTTATAAGATTTTCCGCTGTGTATTTCATGTCTGTGTGAGTGTGATTGTAGTGTTAACGTGTGTAGTTGAGAACTATTAACAGTATATGTACAATATATTTAAATGTACATAAGTATCAAACGTGCCGTGATACACCACTTCCCCATCCCCATCCCTAACAAAGCGCAGGAATTTTGCGCGTGGCGTGCAGAATTTACATCTATTTACAAGATTACCATGTATTCTACGCGTTTTCCTCTTGAGGCGATATTTGCCATTGTTGTTTTGCACGCGTTACAACAGCGTACAACGTATCGACGTCAATTTATCGGCTCTCGGCCTTTATCACAATGAGTCTCCCTCACTCTCTCTTCTCTCACACACACATACACACACAGCCACATACACGTGCGCACAGATTGATAGTGCAAATAAGTTACAAGTATATAATGTAAATAATTATGCTTTGTGTTTATAGATAAAAAACAAAAAGCCGCTCTTCTCGCGGCTCAAGGCGTCAAAAAATTAAGATACAATAAATAAATAATTGTTAAATTCCGGCACCGGCAGCTTGACAGCTTTTTAAAGCTCGGTAAGTTCTATATTCCCGTTACACCCTCTCGCATATGTATCTTAAAGTCAAATCAGATTCTCATTGAAGAATAAAAGAAGAAGGCACAATGAGTCCCCATACACACACAGACACACACAGGTACATGCACCGCACGCACGTACGTGTGTGAATGCAAAGGAGACGAAACCTGTGCGAACATATCGTGACAGCCCTTACAAGCATTATATTGTTGTTGCTGGGTCTCTGTTGGGTCAGCGAACTGGGTGAGAACATGGCAAAGCAGGTAGAGCCCATATGCAGTGACTCCTAAATTGTTGGCGACATTCGTGAATAACCCGCCTTCTGCACCCTGCATAAACATGTCTCTCTGTTTGTGTGTGTGTTTGGTTAAATTTGTTTTCGTTAGGTTTTTTTTTATTTTGTTATATTTTCCACCTCTTTTGTATGTATTACCGGCTAAAGCAACCGGTTCTGTTCTACACATCCACCTGTACAATCGCATCTCAGCCACTTAGTCATTATTATCGCAATCATCATTTGACCATGGGCTTTTTTTACTCGAGGGGAATTTAACAGTTCTAGAAATACCTCAAATCAGTTAGTAATGTCTGAAAGGTTTGCAATAGTTTGAAAACATTTCACGACAAAACTTTATAACAATTGTATAATATACAGAAGAAATACGGTGTTTTTTGTTGTGGTTCTTTTTTATACTGGAATTTTTGAAGTATACATCGGGGTTCGTGCAAATTAAGATGAATCAACTGCTGATTCATAACTCTGCGTAGTAATTTCTTAAAATATATTCAGAAAATGATTTTTCTTACTAGCAGAACATTGATTTCCTTTTGAAAACGACTAGCTTAGTCATTTTTGTAACTATATTTGATTTATCCTTAACATTGGGTCTTCCCCTTTGCTTGTGACATTTCGGAGCACTCTCAGTGCTTGTCGGCTGCTTTACCATTTCCAATTATCGCTTAAAGGTCACGCTCCATATTCGGTTGGCAGTCAAGCGCCCACACCACCCTGCCCTTCATCTTCCTTCCTTCCTTCCCTCCCTTCCCCGCTCCCCCTGTGTCTTGTCAATTGTAGTTCAAATAAGAGAATTGACTGTCAGTCGAGTGCAAAAAAATCAATAAGTGTTAATTAAATTTCGCGCCAAATAAGATTGAATTCTGTGCATGCATATATTTATTATTAATTTGATTAAGCTTTGTTTAGATTGATCACATATTTAATGTTTGATTGAAGTAGAAACTGGAACTAGCAATGTAGCGTGGAACTAGGTTATATTTGCCGTGCTCAGCGTAGATTTATGATCCAGCAACACGACTAACTAGGTTATTACCTCAATTAGTCGCGTGCAGATAAGAGGGCTTAACAATCGTCTCATTCTCATTCTCTCTCTCTCTCTCTCTTTCTGTGATATAGATCTAAAGATCGCTTTCATTTCCATAGAGTGCGACAAACAATGTTTGTTGCTTCATGATTAATTAATAAATAAACAAATACAGATTTCATTTATTATTATTATAATAATATTATGATAGACATGAAAACCTTTCCACCAGCTACACCAAATATTGACAGAGTTGTTGTTGTTGATAGGACGTGCACCCTTCTCTACCTCTACCTCTTGTTGAAATTGGGTCAGCAGGTTAGTTGCAGCATATGCGGTGTGTATGCAATGCCACGCCCTCCTTGTGTGGACACCGCTGCCGCCCACAGTATTTGCATAATACATAAATCAAAACTCTTTCACCTGCCCCACTTTAATGGCACTCAGAACCCACTACAGAACCATTGTCGGTAGAACCCAGAATCTCCTCCTGGCTCGTCTGCCCTTCTTCATCGGCTCACCTCCTCCTCCTCGTTTTCTCTTTTGTCTTCCCTCCTTCTTCGACTGCCATTCTCCTTTAACTCTCCCTCCTTCTTCATCTCCGTTCCTCCGCCCTAGTTCCCAGTGTCAGTTGAGGTCATGGGTCATGCCATGAGCTAAGTTTTGTTATCGCTTGCAGCCTGCTCTGGTTGCCAGCAGGTGTTTGACTGGCCCCAAAAGGGCAAAAGTCCACTTGGCATATGCCGAGAGAGTTCAACAAGAAGCCGCTCACACACACACACACACAGACAGACTGAGATTGAGCTCAGTAGAGAGGCCAATTAGGCAGTGTGACCTAGAATATTGCAACCCAATTGCGACCCCCTTGGCACATGTCTATCTCTGTGTGTGTGTGTGTGTGTCTCTATGTTTGTGTGGGTGTGTATGCCTGCAGCACTTGCAACATTTTGTATAGTTTGGATGCGAGTTGCATGTTTAATTGTCGCCAGTAACAAATGCGTAGGCAAATCACGTGCTGCAGTTTTATTTATACACTCCACATACCACTATGTGGGTGTCTGTGTGTGTGTGTGCATATATGTGGGTACAAATTTATATATATATCAACATATAGTATAGCTACTGGTACACATCATAGCATATCATTATTTGAATCCGCTTATCCTAGTGCAGCGTCAAACAAAGCGCACTTAGTCGGAAGTCTGTTAGTCTGAATGTCATCTCTGGGGGTGCTTGAAATCAGCACTTGATATGTCATCATTTTATTGAATAAAATATGTAAATATGTTTGTAACTATTCGCTGATAATAGATGCATTTTCAGGCTATAATAGAAAGAAATATGTCCGATGAAAATTGAAACAGTGGAACAGAATTTAAATAAAGGGGAACATTAGGAAAAAGTCCTAAAGTCTCTAAGAAATATAAGAAAAATTTATACGGACACTTAAACTTCTTACATATGTACTCTGTGAGTTCGGAATATTATATTATATATTTAATATAAAAAAGTGTTAGAAAAGTATTACACAACTACTACTCCAACTGTATAGAGCCTTTGTGCATGGTCAAGAGCATTTTGAATTCGTAATTACAATCATCTATTATATTACATTCGCATACCTGGGCTTGTCTTTGCGATTGCGATCGCGATTGATCGCGTTCTATAAGGTCTGTAAACCCTATTCAATAACACAATCACGCATGCCTTGATACGAGGTTGGCTTTGACTCTGACATAACCATGAAACGAAGCCATGCCGATAGACCTAGTGTGTCTGCACCCCCTCCTCCTCTAGGGTAATGGCAGGGTTATGTGACCTGCCAAAATGTAAGGTGATTTCATCAATGGACAAGACACATCGACATTGTGTGTGTTACTAACCCAGCACTTTGTATACTCCCCTTCGTTCCTCCTCCCTCTCTCTTCCTCTCACTCTTCACTGGACTAGGTTAGTCGCAGTTGGAGTCTTTTGCTTTCCAGACACGTTTCAGTCAAATATTTTATCGCCCTCGGTCAGTTGCGGTTGCGTTGCTATTATCGGACAGTGGCTTAAGAGCTCAAAAGCTCCTGACGAGTTATCAACTCGAAGTTGAGACATTTTGAGGCCCCTTCAAAAAAACATGCGGAAAATTAGGCTTAAAATTCACGTTGTAGTAGTAAAAGTACATTTTTACTTCTTGCACCTTAAGTAATACCAATATCTATATAATACTAAATGTATATTTGTAAATCTGTATATAGCCAATCAATGTCATACTCTGTTCGCTTTCTCTCTCTCTCTGTCTCTATTTTTCCTCTATTCTCTGGGATTTTCTCGGTCATTGCCAAAAACAACAACGTCAACAGTTTTATTTATATACCCTGTACGAATTGAATATAGCACAGAACGGGTCTATAAGAAACTAAATGTATAAATATACTTCAAGCATCAATCAAAGTGATACGAATTCAAATTCCATTGACGTTCGAAGAATAATAAGAAAAAATAACTTAAGTAAAAGCGTAATTATGATTCCTCTTTATGGATTGAATGACTAATTAGGAAACCGACTCTGTCGTAGTGCAGCTTATCGTACAATTAGATAGGCAACAATGTAATCACATTGTACTCATATTAGCACTAGCAAACCAACTACAGTCACCTATACCGATAAGCATGGGGAGAGTTGGAGACTGTGTGTTGTCAATGTTTCATTTTTGCGCACGTTCAGAAATGTTAGAAAGCCTTTTCGCTTTTGTTTGGCGCTTATCGCAATGCAGATACTTATCTTGGTATCTCTGGGCGTCAAAGAGCGGTCTACTACTTATCTGTTGTAATCTGGGTTGTCAGCCTGATAAGCAGATAAAGGTAAATATTAGTTGAGATAAAAAACAGACACGCGGAATTTCGTATGGTGCGGGCACACAGGCAGAGGAGGAGTATCGGAAATACGCGCTCTACGAGGGCAATTAAATTATAATTCGTTTTTTTTTATTTAGCGACTCGTGTGCCGAAACACAGTGTGAGAGAGATAAGGAGCTAAAGCGAAAGTTGAGGGAAGTGCAGGTGACTATTGAATGCTCTAAAAGTAAGAAGATATTGCAGTACATTTTAAGAGGAATCCGTGAATAACTTAACTGTCTCTATCTCTTTTCCTATGATATCTGTTTGCAACTTAAGCTAAGTTAATGGTAGAAGTTTGTCGAAAATAATATAAAAGAAATATCTCAAGAACTTTCTTTCTGAACTTTAATAACAAATCCAAGCGGTATCTTCTATGTTTTACTGAAAACCTAAGAGAAAGTAGAAGATTATCAAGACAAAGACTCGTATTCTATATACTGCTTTGGTCCTAAGAGTTTCAATCAGGAGAGGCGCCTCTGCCTCTTGATTGCTGATGCAGCGTCGATGCCAACGGCCTCTCACTTCCTGTCAGCAAGCACATGGGAAGGGGGGCTCGGTCAGCAGGGTGCAGGTGCTATAGTTGTTTGGTTGCTTAGTCAACAACGACGATCATATAAAGTAAATGCGAAAATTCAAATTGTTTTCTTAGCTACCAGACCAACAACAACAATAACAACAACAAGTTGGATCCCTAACACTCTCTGCTGCTACTTCCTCCCTCTCCCCACCCTCTTGCTATTCCCTGCTCCTTTTCCCGCTTGACAACGACAACGACGACATTTCCATTGTGTGGTTCGTTGAATTTCGTTCGTTTCAGTTGAATTTGTTTTGTATTATTGTTTATACAATAAAGAAAGAGAGAAAGAGAGAGAGAGGAGAGAATTAAACACGCGAAACTGCTGCTACTGCAACCGTTGTTTCTTAATAAAAACTGTCCACGCGGATTCCGTATCCATGCGGTGCCACATCGGAACTGCCACAAAATCGCCCCCATATCAGTTTTTAATTCATAAGCAAAGACAACGCAGCAGCAGCACCAGCAACTACAGAACTAAATTCTAAAGTTATTCAGTTTCCAAATCCTCAACAAAATGCAGTTCTTTGTGTAAGTTCTGAAGAGTCCCCCAGTTCCTTCTATTCCTCCCTCACGTTATTTGTCTAGTCAACCATTAAGAGTGCAGTGGAAACAAAAGCCAAACCACTCCTCCCACATCCCACCTCACCGTACTTGAGCTCGAGAGAGGGCGTGGCCGTTTGCGCCAGTTCAAGCGTAGCTTAAATTGTTTTCCAATTTTATCTTGTTGTTTTTTTTTTCCAATCAATTAAAGCACTTTTCAAGCCATTCAGGAAAAGTTCTGTATAACTTAATTTATCTGCGAATCGATTTTGCTATAACTTTTCATTGTTCCTGTTCTCTTTTGTAGTTTCTCCAAGATGTCCAAATATTCTGGGAAAAAATGCCGCCTGCTCTCGATGATGTGGCTGACGGCGTTCTTCTTTTTCGTCGAGATCATCGTGGGATATGTGACCAATTCGATGGCACTGGTTGCGGATAGTTTTCACATGTTGGGCGACATTGCAGCCCTGGTCATATCATTCCTATCGGTTAAGGTGAGCGTATTTACCATATGCAATCTTTTGTATGATATACTAAATATATTTCTCTTATGCTCCACTGCAGATGTCACCAAAGAAGTGGTCAAAGAACACTTTTGGCTGGGCACGCGCTGAGGTGTTGGGTGCCCTGGTGAATGCTGTCTTTCTGGTGGCGCTCTGCTTCAGCATCACCATCGAGGCATGCAAAAGGTGAGACACCTGTAAACGTGCTATGGGTGTGTATGTGTGACGGTGTGTGTATTACCACTCCACACCCTGCAAACAATTTGCCTTGTCACCGTTTTTGCTGTCAAACAGTTTTTTTTTGTCTTTTCGATTGTTTCATTTATTCTCATTCGCTTCGCCTCAATTTGCATGCCGTATGCATATTTCTCTTTCGCCTTTACGATGCGCGCGCTTCTTTGCATAAATGTGTACAACTTTTAAAGTGGCTTCGAACTGCTTCTGTCTTCTCCCTCTGAATGACAAATTATTTAAATATCGTAATATTCCCAAGCAGCTTAAATTGCTAATCTAATTCGAGTTTCATTATTGTGTGCTAAAATCAGTTGAGCAGTGTTGCCATCTGTATATTTGTAAATCGGCCCACCACCACATAATTAGTAGATTCGGTTATCGATTCGTCTATCGAACTTGAATTAAAAATTAACATAAATGATCGGTCGTAAAGTGTACAGTGCTGGTATTGTAGTTTTCAAATAATATAGAAGAGAGATTATTATTTTACTGTAATATATTAACTCCGTTTCTCTTCAACACAGATTTATCGAGAAGGAGCAAATTCATCAGCCCCAGCTTTTGCTCATTGTGGGCGTTCTTGGTCTGCTTGTCAATTTGGTGGGCCTGGGCCTGCTTTATGGTGTGTACAAACAATTAATCAAATAAAATCTCTGCAAGCTAGCTTATTTCTACTCCCTCCACAGAGCATGGCGGACATCATGGGCACTCGCATGGTGGAGGCCTGACACGGAATCACAGCCGTCTCACTGAGCTGGCCAACATGGATGAGGGCGAAGATGAGCAGAACGATTACGCATACGAGAAGCAAAAGGAGAAGCCTGTAAAGAAATCTAGTCATGGTCATAGTCATGATCCCGGTCAGATGAACATGCGTGGCGCCTTTCTGCATGTGCTTAGCGATGCATTGGGCAGTGTCATTGTCATTGTCAGTGCGCTGGTTGTATGGCTCACCAAATGGGAGTATCGTCTATATATCGATCCAGCTCTATCGATTGTCCTGGTCGCACTGATCTTGCATTCCGTTTGGCCACTGCTGCGAGAGTCTGCACTGATTCTGCTACAAACTGTGCCTACACACATTCAAGTGGATGCGATACAGAAGCGACTGCTCGAGAAGGTCGATGGTGTGCTGGCCGTGCACGAGTTCCATGTCTGGCAATTGGCTGGCGATCGTATCATTGCCTCGGCGCACATACGGTGAGTTGCTCCGTATGTAGCACCTGTTTCCCTAACTGGTTTTCATTTTTATCTTCTTAGTTGCCGGAATCTGTCGGAGTACATGAAAATTGCAGAGAAAGTCAAGGAGTTCTTCCACAATGAGGGCATACACTCGACCACCATACAGCCAGAGTTTAGTGAGATCGAGGGCTGCAACATGTCCGATGGCACCTCCAGCATCAACATGAGTGGCTCTGATTGCTGTGCTCTGGATTGCCCAACCACGGATGAGGGTTGTGTCAAGGCCACATGTTGCCAGAACAACAACAAATTGGTACAAAAGATGGGAGTAGTAAATTATGTACCGATCCTAACCTTAAGTCTCTTTTACAGAATCAGCTGCCTTCGCCAACAAATTCGCCGTATTTGTGCCGCCAGCGAAATGCGGCACGTCAGGCTGGCGATGTGGAGGCGGGTTCGCTGCTCGAGTCTGCTGCTGCATCCAATGCCAATCAAACGGTAGGCAATGGATCTATAGTGACGGCAGCGGAGCCAACACCAAAGAATGATATAGTCTGACAACTGCCAAGGCAGCCACAACAGCAGCAGCAACAGCCGCCGCCAGCACAACAACAACAACATCATCATCAAGTACACTTTGCCACAAGCCCAACCAGCAGCAGCAAGAGCAGCACTACAACACCATCGACACCCACACCAACAACAACAAGACGTGATATATTGTACGAGCCAACTAACCAAGCAACTTCCAAAGCCTCCTCCATAGCTGGTGATGGCACAAGTCTCTCCCTGACCGCACAGCGTCGCCGGGAACTGCAGTTACGCGCCGAGCAACAGTGCCAGGAGCAGGTGAAGCTCAGCGGCGGTGCCTGCACCCGCAACGGTGATGAGGTTGCTCTTTAAACCTCCTCCAATTGACTGTCCTGTACGAGGGGGTGGCGAGAGGGAAAAGCCACATTTAGTAGAATTTAGGGCAAGTGCAGGAGGAGGAAGTCTCTCTCAGCGTTGTTGTTCCAGTTTGTTTCCCCCCGTTTCCAGCGCCTGCTTCCCCTGCCCCTTCCACATCCTTTTACACCATGGACAGAGACCAGCGCACCGTATTTTATATATATATTGGTATATATATTTTATTTTTTGTGCTAGTTTAATTGAAATCAAAAAAAAAAAATGATTCATATAAATTGTACGATTATATGAGATGTTAAGATAATAGTTAATTTTAGCATTAAGTGCAAGAAACCAACACAACAAAGAAACAAAATATATGTACGTTTTTTACATTTTGAAAAAGTTTATACGTGAGAAATGAGAAGAAAAATAAATCTTATTATACAGATATAATGTATTTAGTAGTTATAGTTAATGATTGAAGACATTGTTTCGGTTCGAATGTTTAGCGAAAAGTTGCAAGAATACCTACCTAATACCTAGTGTATTCCTAGACCTAGTATATATACAATATATCTATGATATATACATATGCAAAATCTATTTAAATCAAATATAAATGCATTCGAGCTTAGACATTAGTTTCTATTCTAATTCTATAAGTAGTTCTTCTGATATAATGGTAATTGTAACTGTAAAATACGAGATACGAAATATGATGTATTATTATTTTTCCCGCTTGTTTCGTATGTGTCTGTAAATATATATACGTCAAGAATAATCATTGATAAATTAAATGATACAAACCAAAAACAAAAAAAAAAAACAAACAAAACAGATTGAATTGCATTTTTGCATTTAATAAATTATTTAAATCAATTTGGACTTCTTCTATTTACAAAGTGTGTGAGCTCTATACAATTTCGGAATGCTTTGGATCTATTTCGACTTTAGTTGCTCCTCATCATCGATGCTATGCATCTCTGAGAAGCGAAGCTGACGCTATAAGTTCTTATCGAGATTCTCTTCGGTGTTCTCCTCCACAATTGCTTCGTCCCAGGGCCCGTGAATGTTGAACTTGTATCGCTGATGTCGCACGAATATAATCGGGCACACGAAGTTGATGAAAAGTGTGATGGAAGCATAAAGATATAGCACGGGATGTGATAACAAGTATAGAGCTGAGCAACATATCAGGAAAATTGGCACCATACAAAAGGCGTTCCATCTGGCGGCAGTCATAATGGGATATAGCACAAAGAAGATGGCAGCCTCGACGAGCAGCACAAAGGCGTGATATGATGTGGGCAGACGTGAGGCCAAGCAGATGGCTCCGAATATGGCCGCATTAAGAGATATTGCCTTGGAGACCATAGCCACGTCCAGGCCGTAATCAGTGAACATCAGATTAAAGAGCATCACAAAGAAAGTCATTGTATATATTGTATCCGTGCTTATTGCTTGCGTCAGTGTGTGCAGCATCGGCGAGAAAATGTAGCCAAAGAGCAGCACAGTGACCAACGTCTTGGAGTCCTCGCACAACAGGCTCATGCTGAGGCTGCTACTGCGATAGTACAAATACCCAAAGCCAGTGATAATGCATGTTGGCAGAAATATGCTGGTAGGTGCCACAAGATCGCTTAGCATTAAGTGATAGAGTATCAGGAAACCGGTTATACAGGAGATTTGATTATTCAGCACCGTTATGCCGGCAATTGCCTCGCGGAGTGTGTACAGGCGTACATGCAGATTGGTGCGCATATCCTTGAGGAAACTCACGTCCGTGTAGTTGTCCGGATATTCGCGATTCGAATAAAGATTTTTCACCCAAGGTTTTCGTTTTCCATGCGTACTTCTAGCCATTTTTGAATCAATAATAGACAAGACATTAAATGGCAAACCGTTTGTTTACATCCAATTTGCTGTCACTTTAATCGATACCAATATCGATATCAAGTATCGATGAAACTGTTAATGGCGCGTAAATAATTATTCACTCACAATAGATTCTTTAAAAATATGCCACTTTATTTTCGCATTATTTCGATTTCCATGCAAGTATCGATAAGTCTGTAAGTCGCAGCGGGTTAAATTTAAAACTCTCGATAGTTTCGGTTAAAATTTGCCAATTTATTTTTACTTAATAGTTAGTTGTAAAAAGGCCATAAATAAGGCAGTGATGTACAGTTAGGAGGGCAAAAGCGCTCAATTAAGTTAAAATCAGTAAAAATCCATGGGATTAGTTGAGTAAAAACGCTTCGAAATCGCCTAGATAAATATTGCATCGAGTGTTGAGTTGGGATTATGAAAATGGGCACTAAACAAGGCCACAGTCAACAATAAAAGTATTCCTACGGTTAAGAAACAAACTCCATTTACGACCAACCGCCTGTCAACTTGTGAAAGAGCTCCTCATTGAGCGTCTGATTGTTATCCTTTGAACGCATGGACATAAAGATATATCCGCCGATAAATTCATGCACAACCTTGCAATCGGCGGAGTGGCAAGAGAAGACAACGTTTTCATCGTGAAATTGAATCATCATACACTTGATGCCCCAATTGACATTCCAGGCCTTCATGGTGTTGTACCGCCAGGTCTTTATGTGATCACCACTGCTCAGATCCATGCGCATGATACG
The DNA here is from genome assembly GCA_018904595.1 of Zaprionus indianus. Classification (NCBI taxonomy): domain Eukaryota; kingdom Metazoa; phylum Arthropoda; class Insecta; order Diptera; family Drosophilidae; genus Zaprionus; species Zaprionus indianus. The sequence goes on from JAEIHA010000140.1 coordinate 5,863,854, forward strand.
ATTGTGTGCCACGCCCAGCAGTTCTTCCTTGCGATGGCCATCGAACTTGATGACAAACAGCGAGACACCAAAGTCTGGCAGAGATTGCCATGCCTGTATATACTTCAGCTTCGCCTCCAACATCGTCAAGTCCCGCACATTGGCGTGTGCTTCAAGAATCCGTTGAACTGCCTTGTTAGAGAGTTTGCGCAGCATTTTGGGTGACAAATAATCCACAGCATCCACCGACCGAGGATCAATATTGACGTGCACACCTTGCACGGGACGTTGCATCTGCAGCAGTGAAAGAATGCCATCGACTTCACTTTCATACGTGCTGTCCGCCAAGGAGCGACCCTTGGCAGCCAGACGGCAGGCGGCCAACCACTTGGCATATTGCTGTTCGTTCTCACAACGTACCCAGACTTCAGAGTTGGGTCCATTGCGACCCTCGGGTGATACCTCCAGGCGTATGGCGTATTTACCCTGCGCCAGATTCACATCCGGCGTCACCTCGCAGCCACGCAAATTTATGCTAATTGCAGGCGCAGTGCGTCGAGAGTCCTCTGCCGTCTTATAGAGATGCAAATGCAAGTCCCGATAGGTAAAGAAGTAGCGTTTATATCCTCTCAAGGTGAATCTCTGCGGCTTTAGGTAACGCAAATAGTCCGACAACTCCGGGATGTGAGTGATGTTCACGGGATCATGTGAGCCTGTATTGCCCTCCAGCGTGATCTGCAACTCATTGAGAGCCGAATCGATGTCATCGTCATCGTTTTCTTGACTGGAAGTCGACTCTACGCCCGAGTCCACTGCTGTTGACATAGGCTGTAGGTCCACTTGATGATTCACCTGAAACTGCAGTGCTGCAAACATGAGCGTCTCCTGCTCCGTGCAGTCCAGCTCCTCGTTCAGTATGGACCACTTAGCCTGCTCATACAGCTGATTGATGCGCACCTGATCGTATTTGGGATTCAGATCGAAGAACGTGTAGTATTTGAAGCGCAGGCATAACGTATCATACTCCCGTATGCCCTGTTCCATGAGGGACAGCGAACTGTCCAACCAGCCGACATTGAGGCGTGCCTTTTCCACTAGAGATTTGGGGCGCAGCAGGCGGGCTCGCTGCTCGGCACTGACCGTGTGTGGTGAGCTAGCCAGGTTCTCCTGGAAATCACCCAAACTAGACGATGAGTCAAAGGTGCCATAGCCAGGCTGGCTGGGCTTCCAGTTGCCGGCTCCAGGCGTAGGCGAACGCCTGCCCGGCGTTGCATTGTGCGGCGAAAGTGGCGCACAGAAGAACATTCCCGGTGCGGATGGCTTGTCCAGGCTGTCATTGCTGCCACCGTTGAACGCCGAATTAATGGGCACAAATGAATTGGTGTCTGGTGCCGGCTGCAAATAAGTTGTGCCATCTGGCTCCGCAATGGGGACTCGCTTAAGATGCGGCAGCTGGCCAAAGTTCTTCTTGAGATGCTCCGCTTCGAGGGGTTTACAAAGAGATAGCTCCTCCGGATAAAGTATGTCCAGTTGCTTGCAAAGGTTGACAACAGCAGCGAATGTTTTCACCGAATAGTCGACACGACAGTCCAGATAACGTAGATCCGGCAACTGAACCCGTAGCACTTTATGCATTGGTGTAAAGTGGAGCAGGCTGTCGGCCTGGACGCCGCACTGATCGAGAGTGGCGCGAGTGTGTGTCAACCAAAGGTTTTTTGCTGGCCAATACAGCGCATGATCGGACCAATCTTTGGGATTCTCCGGATCCACCAGTTGCAGCATTATGCTCCCCAAATGCTGATCGCCGCGCACGCGCATTGTTCGCTCCAGCGCCAGATCCGTTATGAAAATCCGTAAGGTCCATGTGTTCTCACCAACATGAATCATATCAGAGCTGTTTATTTTTATGCCAGGTGTGCCCCAAAATTGCTGTTTCTGTGTCTCTCTCTGGCAGCCTCTCAAACGTCCTTGGCGGCGCCTACGTGCGTGCGTGCTGCGTGCGCCTACAAATAAAACAAGTGAATTTTGTTGTGCATCTGTTGGGTTATTTAATTGTTTCAAACAAATGATGCAATTTGGAATACACACTTTAATGCGGTTACGTTAGATATGCCGTAATACTTCCGGATGCGCACAATTGCATTGATTGATTTTCACTTAAGAAACTGGAGCAATTAAAGAAAATGCATTGAAATAGAAAGCGCCCAGTGTATTCAGTATGAAGAGTTGTTTGGTTTGCAGCATACTGATCCCAAAGTGAGAATGCAGTTGGTATTTTTTGGTATTTATCGATAAACAGTCCGTCGATAATAAGAACCGTTACAGAGCCAAAAACAGAGTTTAGTTCCGTTTGAATAAAAGTACGGATTTAAATAATGTAACAATATAATAACTTTTATTGCTTACATGTGCAGTACGCATTATGATATAGAGTATCCACGTTTAGTAAGTTTGGTGACGGTACTTTTCTTTATTTTCAGTACATTGACAGCCCTAAAGTAGATATGCCTATCGATAAGGAAAGACATAACCGTTACATCAGCATTTGTTTACCATGGCAACGAAATTGCAATTTCGACAACTTTCGATGATTTTGGATAAACAAAAAATAAACAAATATAACAAACAATATTATCGTAACCACAGCAGCAACCCGTCAATTTTCAGTTACAAATCGAGAGCCTTGCGCGCCGGCTTTATACCTGATCAACGTTCAAACATACATAGTGTACATAGAACTCATAGACTTCAAAGTAAATCTATTCAATAATACACATAATAAATTTACCTCTCGGCGAATTCAAATTAAAAACCATAACAAAAATAAATAAATCGCGCCCGTGTGTGGATTTTTAATGGTATCACCGCGAAAATCTCTAACCACCGTCAGTGAATCGCGGTGTGAAATCAACAACAACAACATGTCGTAAGTGTATTCCGTCGTTAGTCCTCCCTCGCCTCTCGTCCAAAGACTCTTTCTCCCCCATGTCCCACATCCATTCCATGCACTGCAGCATACCAGCAAAGAGCTGTGAAAGCCTCTTCTCGGGCAGCTCCCGCGAATCGGCCAGTCAAATCTATCAACGCAAGCAGCCGGCTCGCGGTATGAAACCCAGTAGCACAGGGGGCATGCGTCAGCCCTCGATGGTGCCCAGCAACACCAACAGCGATATACATCAGCGTGTGATGTCGGCACGTAATTTACGTGCCAAGACCTTTCAGAATCAGTTAGCCGATGCCCAGACAGAGATCGCAAACCTGGCTCACGAGAATCGCATGCTGCGCACTATGCACAAGCGTCAATCGATGGCCCTTAATAAGTACGAATCGACGGGCGCAGAATTGCCTCAGCTTTTGCATTCCCATGCCGAGGAGCTGCGCGTCTGGCAGACCAAGCATCGCAACGTACAGGCGGTCAACAAGGAGTTGGAGCAGAAGTTAAAGCAGAAGGAGGCACAAATACTGTCTCTGAGTGATCAAAACAGACACTTCAGTCAGCTCATCAAGGACAAGTAAGTGTGGAAGGAAGCAGAAAAAACATTCAGTTATTCAATTCAATTCTAACAGAAACTTAGATGAGCGCCAGAAACTACAGGACAAAGTGCGTACGCTGGAGCAGCGACTGCAGGAGAAGGACAACGATACGAAGCTTATGGCACGCAAGGTACAATTGGAGACGAAGAACATACGCCAGCAGCTGCTAAACGAGCAGAAGAAGTGCAAGGAGGTGATGCTGAAGCTGGAGAAGGCCAGACTCGAGATAAGTGGCTATCGCAAGCTGGAAGAATTTACAGTAAGTCATGGGAGAATTCATCAATTAAAAGATAATCTATATACTCCTCGTACTACCCCATAGATGGACAAGTCAAACCCCTTGACGCCAGGACGACGCACCAAGTTAGCACCCACTACGGAGGAGAAGGATAAAATTGATAATCTGGAGAAGTCACTGGAGATGCTGGACAAGGCAATAGAGAAGAATAACCTAAGCGAAATGAACGGTTTGACTGATGTGCTGGAGACTGATTCGAATTTCGAATTTGATAAGGATGATGGCGATGAGGACAAGAGTCTGCAGGACAGTCAGGAGAGCAAAGATATTAAGCCGAAACGTGGCAAGCTGACACTACCCCCGGCTAATGTGAGTCCACCCAAACTAGCGTCCATCAACGGTTCCACGCGTCTCTCACTCAGCCAGGCTATGCAGAGCACCACCAACGCCAAATCCAAGCCGAATCCACGTCTACGCTCTACAGGTGGTGCCGCCATTAGTGGCAGCATGAGCACCATGGCCAGCGGCAATGTGCGTGGCGGCAGCATAGCGAGCAAGCGTCGCGATATGAGCGACAGCGTTGCCAAGCTCAGCCTGATCGAGGGAAAGCCAAAACAGACAATGTCAAAGACTTTGGACTTTGAATATGAGGATGAGGATTCAGAGCATGTGGACTATGATGATGAAATCATTGTTCCCGATGATGAACCAACTGAGGACAACGAGGAGCCCATTCCGACCGATGACAGCCCCCGCGACTATGCCTCCTACTTGGATACCAAATGTGAACTATCCGACATGCTGACAATGGACGATGGGGACGAGGACGACGACGACGATGATGATGAGCCCGACGAAGGGCAGAGTGTAAAGCGCTCAACCAACAATTCTTTGGTGAGTCTCCTTACCCCTAAACTCGTATAATGGTACATTCCTGCTATATCCTCCTATGCAGAAGGCCAATTCGCGCGTACCCATGATGAAGGAGAATATGTCCAACCTTCGCAAACTTATCTCGGATGACTACAAGGAACGTGAGATCTTTCTGGATACACACTGTCGCCCCAGTTCGAGCAGCAGCACCAACCAATTGCAACAGCGTGAAGATCCCTCTAAGAAGAAGCGAACCACTCTTCCGGCAAGCTCCACCAGTCTTTCAATTACTGGTGGTAGCTCCATGGCGGGCAGCCGCAAGCACGCACTGCTCGCTGCGCTCAAGGTGATCGATGATAGCAAGGACGAGGATTAGGATCGGCCGACTCTGTATACACTAAGCTACGTTAAGTTATATTTTTTAATTGATTTCAAGTAAAGAATGTTCCGTACCTACCACGGAGGCTGCAGCCACTGCAGAAGGAAGAGACATTCAACCTTGAATACTACCGCTACAGTGACTGCTGCCTCCGTGGCCCGTTGAATGAGGCAAACTTGAGGTCAATTTCATAATTTTACAAATTACAAATTTCTATATATTGTCTAATCGTACGATCTATTTACAACAACATAACGTATTACAATCAGTTGGCGTTCTTGCCGCGCATCTTGCTGATGGCACGGGACACCTTCTTGCGCAGCTCCTTCTGGCGTCGCATCTTTGATGCCTCCTCAGCACGTTTGTCAGCGCGGAACTTCTTCATGCGCTGTTGCGTCTCCTTGCGATCGCGATTACGTTTGTCCTTGTAGTTTGTCTCGATCATCTTCATCATCTTGGAGACCTTCTGTTCGTACGGAGAGTTGATGACAGCGACACGTTCAAGCGCCTCCTTTGGATTTTCTGGACCCAACTTGGGCTTATCCTTGTAGGGCAGTGCACGTTGCAGTGCCTTGGGTATTACCAATGGGCGGAAGATCTTCGGTTTGCGTACTATCTCCGTGTACATGCTGTCCGGTTGTGCCTCGTTCTGTATGGCACGTTCTCGCTTCAACTGACCGAGAGTCTTCATGCCCTGCCACTGACTCTTTTGCTCTGGCGGTAGAAGGAGCGATGTCACGGGAGCATAGAAACGCGGCACCTCCACACGGAACCATGTGCGGCAGAAGACAATGTCACTCAGCAGAATCTTATCCTCGAAGGTAGCTCGATAGGATCCCTCGGGCGTGTGATGCGCCTTCTTGATTTGTCCACGTATTCCGGAAACAGTTTTAATCTTAGCTCCCTCAAATTTCGCCACCTCCAGCGAGCTGGTGAACATATCTTTGATGTATGCTGTGTTTTTGTAGATCTTAAATGGATGACCCACAAGCTTCAGCTTCTTCATAATCTGTGAGGATTTGTCCAATTCAGTGACACAGCCTGTGGCGGCAATTCGAAAGCCTAAACGCTTAATTTCCTCCTGATCCTGACGCACTGTCTGCAGTGCTAGGAAGCCAGTGTTCTGCGGTGTAATTGGACCCCAGAAAGTCATGCTGCAGGTGACGTGATTGGGTGTATACTTCAGATATCGATGCCTGAAGTTATCCTCCACCTTGGCATAAACAGCCACAGTCTGGAAGCGACGCCAACCCATTGAGATAATAAGAGGATCATTGGTTTTGAGAATCTTCTTGTACCAACGATGCTTCTTCACTTTGCAGTTGACAAAGCCAACATTCTCCTCGGTCATGTTGAGTGCACCCACCAGCACGGGGTAACTCGCGTCGAAGTTCTCAACAAATTCCGCTGGAAGCATTTTGAATCCCAGACGCACATAGAGTCCAGCTCGATAGCCTTCAATTTGGATGCGCAGATCGTTATCCAAATGTGCGAATTCGCTCTTGTTGAGCTCGCTCTGCTTTTGTGCCTCTGCTTTAAGGTCTTCGTAGAAGGAATGATCGCCTGTAATGCGTCCAGTATCCTCCTCGCCCTTCTCTCCCTGATTATCGTATTCTGCATCGAACTTGGCCTTCAGCTTCAGCTTTTTGGCCATCAGCTCTGTTTTGGTTAGATTCTCCTCTTCAACGCGTGTCATTCTACGTTTGCTGCCTGCTGCAGGAGCTGCATCATCTGCCGCCTCTTCTCCAGCTTCTTCAACAGCTTTGGGTTTGCCACTGTGCTGCTCTCCAGTTTCCAGATCCTCAAAGTCACCATACACTTCGCTGTCTGCATCGCTCATGTCGTCCAGCTTGAGCAGATTTTCAGCATCTTCGGAGGCTTTCCATTTGCCCGTCACAAAGCAGTTCTTGATGAGCTCTTTATTGGCATCGGACAGCCAATCTCGGGTGGCATCTGGAAGGGAGATAAATGATTGGGATGAAGGTGGATTCTGTTAGTTATCTGTACCTCCACTTACCACTCTGATACTCGAAGAAGCAGCGTTCGTCCTTGTCGCGTATGTCCTTGTCCTGCTGCAGCTCTGTTTGCTTCTTGTTAGCCACTCGGAATAGTCCTCCCAATTCCTCATCAGAGTCTGCAGGGTCGTCTTCTTGCTCCTTATCCTGCTTGCTGCGTTCGCTTTGGTTGTAGACACCGTAGACAATCCGCATTATGTTGCGAGAGTCCGAATGCCGCTGCAGGAAGGCGTCACGTGCCTTCTGTGCCAGATTTGTTTTCCAGCTCATATTGCTGGCCAAGATACGAGCCTGTTCCTCTTCGTCATCATCATCTTCATTGTCATTGTCATCCATTTGATGCGTCTGAACTTCGTTTAAGCTTTGATACTCCTCATCACCAGATGAGGCGTCTTCCCCATCTTCGTCCTCCTCCTCCTCATCGTCGCTGTTCTCGCCACGCCAATCCTCTGCTTCGAATTCATCAGGATTCTCATCATCGCTTGATGCTGCATCCATGCCCGAATCACCAGCCTCCTCGTCATCGTTATCAGAATCATCTGCTTCGTCATCACTTCGGAAATCCTTGGACTTAATGGGAGCACTCTCGGAGAAGAGTCGAAATTCCTGTTGCTCAATTTGCTCATCCATGGTGGCCTTTTTGTCTATCAGTTTAGTGACCAGCGCCTCCTTCTCTGTGGCCTCGGCAGTCTTCTCTTTATGCGAGTGTGAACCTTGAAGCTCAATGTAGACTGCATCCTTGTCGTAGACAATGCCACCCACACCCGACATGGGTGCGTAGAGCAAACGTTCTTTCTCCAACAGGCTACGCTTTTTTCCGTACCCGGCAGCGGACAGGGATCGGGTATAACACTTAGTTCATCAATTCGTGCATCTCCCAAACCAGCTATGTGCACCATGTGCTCCTGCTTGAGCGGCACTCCACGCACATAACCATAGAGCACGACTTCGCGATCACACTTGGGATTGCGGCGTACGGTGTCCGTGTTGGTGATGTCTTCCACACGATCCACCAGAAGGTAACTGTGTGCTCCACGCCACTGCAGCGGTCGGAACTTCATGACCGATATAAAGCGACCCAAATTCTTCACCTCATTGCGCAGGTATTCGCCGTGCAGCAATCCGGACAAATAGAACAACTTGGCGCCGTCGTAGACCTCCGTCCAGAAGCGATGCTTCATTTCCTTCTTGCGCTTACGCAACTGCTTGGGATTCTTGATCATGTCCAGGTGCGTGAGAACGCCCATAATCTTAGGCATGCCGTGCACCTGGCAAATGTTGAGGAACTCAAAGATCTCCATCTCAAAACCGTAGCTGGCATCGCACAGCAGCAGGACAAGATCAGCGCACTTGGCCACATCGATCATGGAGTTGATATCATTGTTGCACTCCAGCAGCGTGATGCGACGCTTCTTCGAGGTAACTATCGTGATGGGACCCTTGATGTCGGTGACATTGGTGCGTGTGAAACTCTTGATCAGGTTCTTGATCAACGTCGTCTTGCCCACTTTGGGTGGTCCAACCACAGCAATTAGCACAGGTGGAGGTACATCTGGCGTCTGATCTACAACGGGTATATGCTGTTTCTTAGCAGTCAAATCTTCTTTACGGCGGAAGTTGCGCTCTGCACGCTGCGCTGAGTTGATGGCAAACGCCTTGGGATTCCTTTGGCGCGCAGTTAACTCAGGTTCCTTTTGATTTGAGTCTTTTTTGGCTTTCAATTTTTTTTTCTCCGCACTAACACCGGACTGCTTAGCACGGTGCTGCTTGCGCTTATCCTGGCCAACATCGTCGGCCATTTTTTAAGCCAGAAAATTAAATAAAACAAGGAATAAATGTTTACGAATCGCGCTGCACGTGTTAAAGCGGCATACGATGAAAAAAACACTAAATACCAATTTGAAACTGTTTTGGTATATTTCACCTGAGGCGAATTTGGTAACACTCCATGACAAACAAGAGCAGCTGTTGTGGTATATTTTATCAGAAATGTTTGTGGTAACACTGCACCAAAATACCAAGCGGTAAACCGGCGCAACTCTGGTCACACACGCCATTTCGGTAACACTGTGCGTTGTGAAGCAATTTTTTTTCGCATTATTCATTTTTAGTTAAACTTGCAAAATGTTGCTGCGTTTGAGAAAAGTGACAAACCTAATTAAATAGGTCCACAAAGAGAGAAAGACAGGCACTACGACAGTCGCATATACCCAAAATCCTTTGTTTAAAAAAAAAACGAAGAAAAGCGAAAAAGCTCAATAGAGTCGCCCTGGCACTGGCAAGAAGCAGCAGCAGAGGCGGCGCGCAGTAGAAAGAAAATCGTATAGGAAACCCAAGACGACGGCAAAGTTCAGGTAAAATCAGGTAAACCAATTTCAAGTGTAGGAAATTAATACGCCCTGAAAAAACAGACACGCCTCCTTCCTCTGACTGTTCTTTGTCTTTGTCCGGCAACTGTTCAGCGAGGGGAGCATAGGGACAAGGGGTGGCACCTCCTTCTCCTCTTCTGTGCTGGGGGTGGGCCGCGTCACTTTATGGAGCCACCGCCTGCAATGGCAACGAGAGATTTGTGCCCAATCTCAAGGCTGACCTTGTGGCTGCTATCGATTTCTTAAATTGCATAAAACTAGCAAAAGAAAGTATAGTTGGCTTCACACTGACAGATTGACAGACTAATATGCCATTATATATTGATAACATATATAAAACATATATTGTACATATATAACATATATATGCATATACATATAACTTTTATAAAATGTCTAGTTGGGCCAGCATCATCCTGCTCAAGTTGGTCATGGCATAAGTGAAAGTTTAAATTCGTAGTAATCCGATACGCTTTAGTGCAATTGATATAGAAATATATCCCTATATACCTCAAGATATAGAATCAGGTACTTCATCGGGTGCTCTGTTCAAGGCAGAAAACAGACCAACAACAACAAGTGAAGGTTAAACAATTTTCTATGGCACGGACGCTGTTCTTTGTTTGCAACAAGAATAACAACAACAACAGCAACAAGAGCAAAAACATTAATGACAAAAAATATGCAAGAAATAAAAAGAACAACAAACTGCGACGCCAACTGGCGATCAGAGTCCCCAAGAATACATTATACTTTGTTTTTTCTCGGTTTTATTTTTGCTTTTGTCATTTTTGTGTTTTTCTTTTTGATACTGTTTTATATTGAAATTCATGCGAATTAAAGCACAGGCAGAGACAGAAAGAGAGAAATGAGAAATAAAATCACAGCTGTTTTTCTTCTTTAGAGGATGGAGAGTCCCTGTGAGTCTGAGAGTAGTCTGGACGGCGGCACAATGCTGCCACCAAGTCCAGTGTCCCGTGAGCAGCTACAGAAGCGCATTGAGTCACTCACTCAGCAGAACAAGTAAGTGGGAAGAGCAGCCTAACTTATAATCCTCAACTAATCCACGTTAATCCTCCACAGAGTTCTAAAGGCGGAGCTGGACACATCCAAAACCAAATGCAAGGTAGTGCAGGAGGAGAATCGCTTTCTCAAACAGGCCTCTGTTATAATCGTGAGTAGATCAGGATAGTCTAGATAAAGATAAGCTGATCCATGTCACTTCATCCACAGCAAGCTAAGGCGGAGCAAGAAGAGGAGTATATATCGAACACATTGTTAAAGAAAATCCAAGCGCTAAAGAAGGAGAAAGAGACATTGGCGCATCACTATGAGCGCGAGGAGGAATGCCTCACCAATGATCTATCCCGCAAGCTGGATCAGCTGCGTCAGGAGAAATGCAAGCTGGAACAGACACTGGAGCAGGAACAGGAGTGTCTGGTTAACAAGCTAATGCGCAAGATCGAGAAGCTTCAGGCGGAGACAGACAACAAACAAACAAATCTAGAGCAGCTACGTCGTGAAATGGTTGAGCTGGAGAATACGCTGGAGCAGGAACAGGAGGCGTTGGTCAACAAGTTGTGGAAACGCATGGACAAGCTGGAGACGGAGAAGCGTTCACTGCAAATCAAGCTGGATCAGCCGGTCTCGGATCCGACAACACCACGTGATATCACCAATAATGCCAATGGCGACACCGCCACCAATCTGAGTGCACACATCCAGACACTGCGCTCGGAGGTGCTGCGTTTGCGCGCCAATCTCGCTACCGCCCAGAAGGAGGAGAAGTCCATCAGGGAGGAGAATGCACGACTGCAGCGCAAGCTTAAACAGGAGGTGGAGCGACGTGAAGCTCTGTGCCGTCATCTCTCCGAATCTGAGTCCTCATTGGAAATGGACGAGGAGCGTTTCTATAATGAGAATCTTATGGCCGGCGCAGGTGCAGGAGGAGCAGCTGCAGCTGTAAATGCCCAAAGGCAACGCACCATCAGCAGCCCCGTCTCGCACAGCCCCTCGAGTAGTCGCCCACTCAGTCCCGGCACAGCGGGACAGAGTCGTTGCTATGCCTGCGGGCAACTTGTGAGTTCTGGATGGGATTAGATAAACTCTTGAAGATTGCTAATGCCTCTTTTTGTATCTCTCTTATAGACTCGTCGCGGCAGCGAACGTTTCGCCAAGCCAGCACTGCCTACGCCCACGTTGGGCCTAAATACTTCCGCACCCAATGTGCTAACTACAATAAATCCACTGCTGGCCACTGGTTCCGCTGCCATCTACGGCAGCAGCAGCGCAACGGGCCCAGCTGGCTCCAGCTCTGGCACTGGTGTTGGTAATTTTCTCTCGAATCTGAGCAGCGAACGACTTAGTCTGGGTGCCGTCGGAGGAGGAGTAGGCGGAGTTGGATCAGCTGGTGGCTCCACCTTTCTGGCTGGCGCTTTTCCAGCATCATCTAACGGGGGGTCAGGGAGGTCACGGACAATCCAGCAGCGCATCCTCATCGTCGTCCAACTTGATGAACTTGAACATGAACAATTCGTCCAGCGGCAATATGATCATCAACAGCAGCAGCAGCAACTCATCCCTCTCGGCTTTCACGCCCACCAATCCCCCAAGTGGTGCCGCGACCGCATTCATACAGCCGGACAGTCCCATGGATACTTCCACTTCCAAGGAATAGTTGCGTTTCTCTTACGTGTTCACCTGCTCCTCCTCCTTTTGCTCCTGCAACCCATACACACATACACACTCGCACACAAACACACCACATTTCTCTCCTCTCAAACAATACACACACGCACGCAAGCAACCAGTTTAATGAACCCAAGATATACCCCCTAGCATTGTAAGCTTCTCTCTTTATGGAGCGGCTCAAAGTCGCAACATTTATTTCTATTCGATATCAAAATCTCTTATATAGTTATTGCGACTCGTAAACACACACACATACACACACAAATACTTTCAATTAATATATACTATATCGGAATTCCTAGGAGTTACGAATATTTAGCTCTAATGTATAAGGAATGAAATGATTTTTTTACTTCTCTTATTCTGTTCGGTTCCAATGAAAAGAAACAAAACGAAAATAACACAAACTGTCATATGTAAAACCAATTCCCCACTTTTCCTCGCATGTGGGTCTAAAAATTTTTTGAAGTATGTATATGTAAGTCAACAACAAATAAAGTTCAACAATTACAAATTAAGTGCAATGCCAAAGTTTAATTGTCAAATTGAAGTCCAACTGTCGATAAGTCATTTATCGATAGGAATAGCAGTTACGCTTACAGCGCGCTGTTAGCTAACAGTGTTCAGTGTGAACAGCTCAACTGAGTATTAACATTGGTATTTTATGTATATGTATAACAGTGTATAACAAGAGCTGGTGGCGCTGACAGAGTAAAAGAAGAATAACATTTGTTGTTGTTTTGCCGTCGGAGAAGCAAGCACGTCGGTCGCGCGTAGCGCATGAAATGAAAAGTAACAAATAAATAAATTGTTTGGAAAACAAAACAACAAAGACGACGAGTCTCCTCTTCCGACTCATACATACATACGTATACATTATTGGTGCATGCTGTATGTATGTAGAAAAAAACAAACACACTTTTGACCGCGACGGACGTGTGTTTGTGTTCGTTTGTTCAGGCCGTGGGCGCGCGCAAAATCGTTAAATATTTTGATTAAAAAGTGCGAGAAAATAAATGCACAACACAAGACGTACACACTCACAATAACGGCCGCCTTAATGTATATTTGTGTGAGTATGTGTGCATAAAATTGGCAAAACCAAAGACCCAAACACAAAAATAGCAAATATTCAATCAAAAGAACAGCGCGCGTGTGTTCTTGTATGTGTGTGTGTAATTTGGCCAAGACAGGAAAAGATCATTTGCCAAAAAGAAAAGTAGAAAATAAAGAAAAAAAAATCAGCATTTTCAATTTAAAAGTTAATGTAAATAAATGAAAAGAAAAGAAAAGTGCAAAGCGAAAGTTTTATTGTGTAAAAAAATCTTGAGTGCGTTTGTTTTTGTTTTTATTTGCGTTTGTCTATCTGTCTGTGTGTGCGTGTTAGGCAAATAACGGCAGTTGCAACGGGAGACCCCATGTACAACAACAACAATAACAGCCACCACAACAACAACATTAACAGCAAGCAGAGCAGCAGTAGTGACAGCGCCGCGAGAAAGAGCAAACAAACTAAAGGCAAATGCGCAAGTGGAAAAACGGAAAAGCGCAAAAAAAGCAAAAGCAAAATTGTTTCAAGTGAATTGCAATAATTTAAGTGTGGCCAGATGTGTTTAATAAATGATAGCGATTGCGCCCGTTGTATATTATTATGGCCTTGTTGAATAAACTGTTCTTTCCGTCGGTACCGTCAGCAGCAACCGCAGCCGCAGCAGCAGCAGCTACAGCAACAGCAGCAACAACATCAGCAACACCCACGCAGGCAACGCCAGCGTCAGCGCAGTTCCCTGCGCCCCAAACAACCCCAATAGCAGCGGCAGCTACGTCGGCGTCGGCGGCAACTGTAAATTATAACCAAACAACAACAGTAGCGGAGGCGGCATCACGTACTCACGCCTCTGCCGCCGGCAATAATAGTTCGTCGTCCGCAAAAGCAACACAAACGTCCAGAAATTATCTAAGGTAAGTGTTTGTTTGTGTGTTTGCATACACGCACACACTAAGTAATATTAGTAATGGGTAGTGTATTTATAACAGTTGGAGGAGATCAGCACGTGCCGATGTACAGACAGTGTGTACTCACGGCAAATATATCGTCACTGCATCGCTATTGCTCACGTGCACATCACTCACAATGATAAAGGATGGGAAAGGCAAATGCAAAGGCAAACAGATACAACCCCTGCTAGTCCGATAGGCAGCTGCACATGCACCCTGCTAGTGGGCACAAAAACAAAGACACGCAGACTTACAGACACATACACAAAGATATAAAGATTCCCCCTGTGTGTGCTGAAAAGAAAGCATTTCCATTGCTGCCTAGCCTTTGTCACTGTCAATTCGCTGCGCTCTTTATCTCTCTCTTCCTCTTTGCGTCTAGTACGCAAATTGGCAAACGTAAAACGGGGACAATAAACCCAGCAAACATTTGGCAAATACTTCGATGCTCGTCACGTACGCCAAAAAATGCAATGGGGGGGTATATATGTGTGTGTGGGTGAGTGCGTGAGTATTGTCGATAACTGTTGCTCTGCTCTGTGTTGGAAGTCAAAGTGCAAGTCAAAGGTGCGCCCTCTCTCGGCCAACAGCAACAACAACAGCAGCAGCACAGGCACCTCTGCCTTCTCTCTCTCTCTCGCTGTCTACCGCTCACTGATTCGGTTGTCCGCTCTCCCATTGCTGTTCGGCTCCCCACGTTTGTTCGGCTTTGCTTCGTTTGTGGGCGCTCGCTCTCATTCTTGTGCTCTCTTTGGTTTCTCTTTGTCTCACGTTGTAGATCAGCAACGACAGTGGGGTACACTGTGGGTGTTTGTGCATGTGGCTGTGAGTATGTGTGTGTGTTGGTGAGACGACTGCGGCAGAGGTGGCGGCGGCGGACGTCAGGCGCAAATGTAAATAAAAACGAATCACATGACTTGCTAATCGGCGTTCACAGTCGCTGCCTGCTCTCGTGATTATTATGTCATACACATTTTGTTGTTGGGTGACGTACAAATACATACAAGAGAGAGTACGCTATACGTGTTGGTGTGTGTGCGCGCGTGTGCTGCTGCTGCTGCTGCACAAATACCCTTACAGTCGGGAGGACATTTTGAGTTGAGAGAGGAGTCAGCGCTGTGGTAAAGGTGTTGAGAAGTAGATAATGGTCCTAATCGATAACTTGCAATGTTGATAGTCTGATCAAAAAATAATATCGATACATACATTTTCATAATTTTCAATGTCTACTAGAGTCCTGCATGAATGCGTTCAAACCGGCAAAGAAATTAGTTCACTTTTCGTTTGATTTAAATGTGTTCTAACAAAAACAAAAAGTGTAGGGCATTCGCACTTCGTTGTTGCTGTTGCGCCTTTGTTAAAGCATTGCTGGTATAAAGCATTGCTGCATTGGTTTGTTGTTTTCCCCTGCTGTTAATTCATTTAATTATTATTTATTACTGTTTATTTGCTTATGTAGCGTGGTGTATGTTGATTTTTGACGCTTGCACTTTATGTATGCGCTGACTGTTCTGATTGTTGTTGTTCTCCTCTGTTCGTTTGTTTGTTTTCCTATTGATTGTGCGCATGACGCTCGATCCACAGCAGCGCAATAACAATAATAATAACAACAATAATAACAGCTATTTCAATTTCAATTGTTCAATTACAATTTGCATTTCCCCATTCAGTTCTCAACGTGCGCGAATCGTTTGCGCAGCGCCTTTTGTTAAATCGATTAACACACGATCAACACACAAATACACTATTAGGGGGGTGTGTGAGGCAGCAGAAGAAGTGTCTGAGGGGAAAGGGGCAGGGAAGGGGGCTGCTAGTGCTATGCCCGATAAGGTACGAAAAATGGCATATATCATTGGCCTTTTGGCAGTTTCGAGTGTATATTGGCCAATTGGTGGCAACACCAGCCAAGCAATACAGTCGCGCCTCTGTATTGTATACGTGTGCCTGCATGTAGTATATTTATGGCCATGTGTATCTCTCTCTCTCACGCTCTCTCGTCGCTGTTATACGCTGCCATCACGTGATAAACTTTTCACTCTGCTAATTAAACGCGAGGTTTTTGCACTTTGCTAAATGTAAACTTCGAAATGCTGCTGGGGGCAGTTAAAAACTGCGATGGGAGTTTGCTGGGGGCCGGTAGGGGATAGCTAACTGTGTGTGGGGGCGTGGGCTACCCACCTGGTCTGTGTACTAGGTCAGTTTTTGAGTTTGCAGTGATCGCTGTAAGCCAAATAAATAAATTTAAGTATTGTTTGCTCTGTTGGCAGTTAACATTAATTTATTAAATTGTTTATATTTGGCGACATGCCTGGGTAAATTTCCATCAGGTGGCGCACTCTCATTGTGTGTGTGTGTATGTGTTTGTGTCTGTGTTATCGTTCATTTCCACTTGGCTTGCGACTAAGTTAACGAGCAAATACGGTACTTTTATCATTTTATTTTAATTTCGGAACAAACATATAAAAATAATCATCACTTAAGGAGTAAAGAGCGATAAATAAAAAAAAAAAAGGAAAACAATTGTAAACAGTCCGTAATGTGTGGGGGGTATGCAAAGATATTTACAATATGGTTAATGTATTTACATTAATCAATATCTACTATTGTTAACGAGTGAACCTAGCGACAGTTCCATGACTATATTCCATCTGGCCGTCACATGAATCATCTTCCAGAGCCAAGTTGTCTCCGTATTAAGACATTCGCCAGCCAAGTTGGTCACATGATTGCGAAATATGCGAAATTTAAGAGCCAAAAATATATATATATATACAAAGAAAGAGAGAGGGAGAAACCAGACAGACTCCACAGTCGGCGTCGCATCATGTGTTTCAAAAGTCCCTAACCCAAATAGCCAAGTCATTTGACGCACACGCTCACAGAGACAGACACAGACAGAGACAGAGAGGGGCACAGATGGTGTGTGCACAGTTATTTAGCACGTGGTTAATAATTTCCGATAAAATATTATTTTTTTTTCTTGTTCGACTCTTCGAATTGCCAACTTTCACACGAATAAATCAGCGCAAATAATACGAGAGACTCGCCTCATAGCACAGACAGACATGCACGTGGCCACACAGACAATACGAACGATATATCTCTATATAGTATGACTCCCCATGTGTGCCCTGTACAATGTCTATGCCCCAATTAGCACTCGATTGTGGAAATTTTCTGCCAACAAAGTCTTTTATTTTCCCCCTTCCCCTCTTCCGCCCTTCACTTTGATTTTCCTTTGATTCGTTTCGTTGTTGTGGCTGTTATTGTTGTTGTTATTGTAGGATCGTGTGAAATATGCGATATTTGATTGCTCATCAAATTCGCGTATAAATCAATTTTCGAAAATGTTATAAATAATTTCGTTTAGAGTCTTTCGGAGCCGTGCGCCAAAAATTGATTGTAAATTGGAAATTCATTAAAAATGTTGATAAGTGAACGCGAATTGTTTAAACAAATGATGTTGATGTCCCGGTGTGGAGTGCACACTTACTCACACACATCAATCATTAGCGTGGCCTATAAATGCCCCCCTCAGTAGTATTGGTAATACCTCTGGGCTTATATAGCTTATACAAATGTATCCATTGTGATTTACATGGGAAATACCAAAGAAGCCTCATTACGAGATCATCTAATGAGCCGCTGCAGGCGCCTTTCTGTCTGCCCCAGCACCGAACCTAGCCGCACCAAACCTGACCGAGCCGGACCTTTTGACCGACCATATTTGATGTTTTCACTTTGGGTTTCTCGCTAATGCTTTTTTTTCTTTCTATCTGTTTCTCTCCCTTCTTTGTTGCACCTCGAGGCAGTATTTGCGTCGCAGCAGCAGCAGCAGCTGCCTCGTGTCTCTGCAGTGCAAACAATCACCCTGCTTTATTATCACGGGGTATATAGAGAGGGGAGTCAGAGAGTGAGGACGTGAGTGTCTGTCACACAAGTCTCGCCATAATAAATAGCAAGACTAGACACGGGGCGAAGATAATGCCTCAATTATAAGGTGACGGAATGAATACAAATATCAAATATTTACCCTAGTTAAGCTAAAACCTAAGGGAATCTCGCTAATCATCCAGCTAAGCGAAATCTTTGTCAATATAATATAATTCAATATAATAAAATGTATATTCTAGAAAAATTACTGACTTTCTTGAGGGTAATATAATACGTATATGCCAGACATCTCTTAAGGATTAGAGCTGATATTAATATAAGCAGATTATTAATAATTTAAAGATCCTATTAATTGACATTTGATTATAAGGGAGGAAATATAATATAATACAGTAAGAATATTCTGGAAATACCTGAAATTAATATAGTAATTACATTGCAGAAATAATACCCTAAATAATTCCCTTAAGTCAGCCTGAATTTAGTATATAATTCCAACATTTTGTTTTGTATACCAAATGGAAAGTTTCACCCGACTACCGATAATACAGCCCGCTATATCTAACCACAATATCCAGGGTATAATCACATTTAAATGGCAACGTTGTTGCTGCTGCTGACTGTGGTGGCTTCATGTGTGAAGTCTCGTGGTCTGCCAAGTCATATGAGTGAGTCGTCGTCGTGTTGTCGTTCGTAGTTGTTGTGATTGTTGTTTGTAGAAGTTGTTGTAGCTATTGTTGTTGCTGGTGCTGATAGCGCGCACTGGACGTCGCGCACTGTTGTCTGCTGCTGCTGCTGCTGCTGTCATCGTCGTCGTTGTCATTGGTAATTATCAGTTAACAAAAATTGCTTTTGCTTTTCAACAACGCGTCGTCAAATTAAACATAATGCCCCCAAAATGTGTAGAAAGTGTTGCTGCCCCTCGTCCATCTGTCTGCCCAGGTGTAAATCTAAAGCCGTTAAGCTTCTTCCACGTCAACTTGGCATTTTGTTTATAAGCAGTTTTGTCATATAAATCATTTCGCTCGCAATCATATCGTTTATAGTATACAATATGGAATACCATCCTCAGATTTATAACTATTCCGAAGAAATACGATTTCATATACATAAATAGAAATTTTATAGCTGCAATTGCGAAATTGCATACTTATTCGAAATTCACCTTGAACGAATGAGGGGAGCCACCCTCCTTCTCCCAGTAGGGGGTCTATAATCTCTGATATGACTGAAATAAAGCGTTTTATTTTTAGTTGCATTTCTATTGTTATAGGACTATGTGAAGTGCGTCACAGCTGGCTGTCTGCTAAAGTATTTTGCAAATATCACGCAAATTTTGTGGACTTAAAAATTATATATGATATAGTAGCTACCCATGATGATGTTTAGGCATGATCGATACATTTTCATATGGGTTTTAAAACTCTTTTTTAGGCATATTTAATTCCATTATTTGCATAACATTTCGTTCAGTAAATATTTATTCATATGATCTATTGAACCGTTGATGATCACATGATGTTTAAATATATTTTAGGCATGACCACAAGCGACTTTGCCTTCCAGTTTTAATGAACAAAGATATAAATATCTGGGATGGGTGGGGAGGCGGGTCTGTTATTATCATTCCTATTGACACTTTTCCACCGCCACCTGCAGCGTTGCCTATTTTAATGAACGCATTTATCGTGATTGGCAGTTTTTTTTGCCAAAGGTTCCGTCACCTTTGCCTGTTTGCCGCTCCCCATTTTGAGTCACACTTTATACACGGTATATGGTATACATATATGGTGTACAAACACCAACGATCTCTGTATATGTAGTTACTAATCCGTCGTCACATGATCGTCGTACTACGTACTCCTCTTCGTCTGGGGCTTCTCTGGTTTGCTATACCCTTGCAGAGGGTATATTCAACATCTGTTTCTTTTTTATATATTTTATATATAATAATATATAATTTTCAAAGGGAAAAAACAGTTTGTAATGAAGATTTCAATAGAAGCTAGTTATTAGATTTATTTTAGCAGTAAACTTTTTCGAACCTTTGCTTATATATGTGACTAGTACAGGAAACATCGCTGATGACTATAGCCAATATCTGCAAGTGTATAAAGCCTTCGATATACCTTTAACTATTGTTTTATTTTGGTCTCTTTTGATTTTTTTAGTGTTTCGGTTTTTGGTTCTGTATTCATTGATCATTTGAGAGGCGCGTGTGGGGGCTGCACATGTGTGTGTGTTCATTGTTCATTCATTGTTTGTGTTGATTTAAGCATTATTTCAAGTGTCACTTGGCAATCAGTCGCCGCTGCCGTTGCCGTCGTCGCCGTTGCGTCTTCCTCTTTGCCGTCGTTTGCTCATTTGTTTGCCTGATACGATATATATTTCTCATGTTATGCCTGGGCTATTACCTGGCCCGCACTGGGACCTGACAGTGTTGCCAATTACCACGACAACAACAACAACAACAGAAGCAACAACAGCACACGCTCTTTTGCCAATTTGCTTTTGAACTTGACATTCGATTAGCTGCTGGGCCGGGGGTGAAGGTCGTTTGTTGTCATCAGGTACTATATACAAATATATACATATATAGGCTGTTTATAATGGAGCTGCATCTCATGCTAATGATAGTCAATTTGATGTTGTTGTTGCCTTTGCTGTTGTCCCTCGTAACAAAATATACCAAATAAAATTGAGCGCAGTCGCAGTCGCTGTCGACGTCGACGTTGCTGCTGGCGTTGCGCCTTATACCGGCAGTTTGTTGTCATTTTCATTGTCGTTCATTGCTGCGCAGTTGACGTCGGCAGAGCAGCAGCAGCGTCGCCATCGTTGGTTGGGTTGGTTTGGTCATGTGACTTGTTGTATGAAGCAACTGGTTGTTGTTATTGTTGTTGTTGTTGTTGCTGTTGCTGCTGCTTTGGAAATCTGTTTTTATTTGCACGCTCTCTTTCCACACACACACACACACACAAGTACGGTGGGGCACAGAGACAAAGAGAGTCCATGCTGTGTAATGCGATTAAACAGATGTTGCCGCTTGATTTGATTATGACTATGATTTGCAGCTACACACATACCATATATAGAGCTATATATATAGAGTATCTACCTATATTGTTACACTCTTTTATTTTGAGTATTTTCATTCCAATAATTGCTCGATTTGTAGTAAATCCCGAAGGGCTAATCGAAGCACTTCACTTAAGTCAAGTGCGCGTCGTCGTGCGACCGCGTGCCCTGATAAGGCCAGTTTTTGTCCTCGCAGCATATCAATCATCAGCGACTGGCGCCCTCACCAGCCCCACCTACCCCGCTTTACTCCCCTTCCTCTGCCCCTGTATAGCCATTGTAGCTTTGCGAGCTTGCCCCAGTTGCCTTGGCCCATCAAGCAAGCATCGCAATCTGCTCAAACTATATAGTATGATTGTACATATACTCACGTATTATACTCAGTATACACTCTACATACAGAGACATGAGTTAATGTATTTCTTTTGCGTGTATTTTAGCTTAGTATTGTTTCTGTTGCTCTGCCTCTTCTGCTGATTCTTCTTCTTCTTCTTCTTTGCTCGCCTTTTGTTTTGCTTGCGTAGCTGAAAAAAAGCATGTGATCCGGCGCGTAATGCCCAGAGCAAGACGGCATGACGATCTCTAGAGAGAGACGGAAACGGAGACGACGACGCAACGGTGCGAAAGTGAGAGAGTTCAAAGCGCAGCAGCCCCCCTTCCCCTGTTTGTCGCCTTTTGCTGCACACAGAAAAAGCGTTGACAAACCCGCAGGGTGTATTCAAAAAACACTCAACTTGTGTTTGTACATTCATATATAATGTCATGTGAATATCGTCTGTATTCACTTCGTGACTTGGGTTCGATTACCCGCTGCAAGGTTAAAGTTATCAGACGAAGACTCGCAAACTCTGCGTGAGTTAAGGTTTTAAAACGCGACTAGCGAAAATTCCTGTGCAAGTTGAGCTATAAAAGATAAGCCAGAACTAGCTATAGAAGAGGTGTTTTGGGGTCTGATTTCTTTATAAATTTGTTTAGTATTTGTGTTTCAAAATTAATGTTAGTAGTGAGACTGTTTTCTTTATGAAATTTCGGATCCATTCAAGTATAAAGATATCTAGATCAAACTAGATTCCCTGTAGACAGTTTTTAGTGTTTTCACAATGAAATTTCTTTGTCTTTTATAGCTAAATTATAGGTAAGTAAAGCTAAGTAGAAACACTTGTTTTTTATACGATTCCTCTAGGGTTTGTGCTATAAAAGATAAGCAAGAACTTGCTAGTTTCCCGCATAGAGTAGCTCAACTGTTTTATAGACTGTTTTCTTCTGTATTATTTGAGTTTTTATGGTTTAATAATAGCTAAATTGAACAAGGTTTGCTGTAAAACTCTTTGAAGTGTTTTCTGTTTGCATTTTCTCCATTTTGAGTTATCTTTTATAGCTAGATTACAGCTAGATCTAGATACGTTCGCTATAGAAAAACATTTGTTGTTTACAATCCTGTTTTCTGCATTATTTAGGTTATATCTTATGCTAGATTAAAGCTAGAACTTATTTGATTTGCTATGCAGAGTTTCAGCTGTTTATGGAAGAAAAACAATCATATCATATGATACGAACAAAGAAACACAACTGTTGTTCCATTTGCAACTCAAGAAGTAAAACTAAAACTACCAAGGTTCGTTATAGAGAAGTTCAACTGTTTTCTGGTCTGTTTTGCAATTCCATATGACACCAAAGAAAATACGAAGTAAACAAAGTTGTTTTCTTTTTTCTTGCTGTTCCATTTGTAACTCTCAAAAGTAGCGACTCATAATGTTGTTTACCGTTACGACTCATAACTGTAATGGGCTTCATGTATCAGTTAAAGCTACAGCTACGCTAGTTTCCGCCATACGAAATTAACCGAAACTGACGATGCACTTAAACAAAACTGGAGCATACGATATACATATGTACATGCATACATACCTGGCTAGGTAATACCAATACAGTTGGAGGTACTTTGCGATAATGGGAAAATCAGTAAAGGAAACAACGCAGTCGAAAGTCATTAGTGGAGTAGCGATATATGGAGGCATACAAACTGAAGTACCCAAAATATCTATGCCAGCCAGCCTAGGGGGAACTACAAGATAATCGCCAAAAAGAGTGTTCTAAAATTGTGAAATTCCCCCCAAAACTGCTGCACTAACTCACTGACTGCTGATAAAGGTATTTCATCAATAATAATAAAATAGAAATTGGGCGTGAGTGAATGACATCTCGTAACTCCCACTGATAAGTCTTGAGCCTGTTAGCGCTTATTTGATAATTGAGTTTTGCACATTGATCTCTCGCCCGTGATCGTGTTTGCAGGCGCCACCACAGCACAACACAGCAAAGCACAGCCAGGTGCCTTGTCGGGTCAGTCAGTCAGTGTTTGGCAGGTCGATCGCTCAAAAAAAACGAACTAACTACTAACTCATGACGATGGGTGCGATCAAAGTACAATAGACTTGGGGGTTAGTTAGATATTCTAGTGAACTTGGCACCCATTTTATGGGGTGCGCTTTGTCTAGGTCTAATCCATCACGAGTGTCTTGTTTCTATATTAACACATCACACTCGCCTGACAAGACAACGACGCATACTATGCTGGAAGGGGATAGAGATAGAGAGGGGAAAGGGGAGAAGGAGGGGAACTGGTGGCACATGTGATGCTTGTTGCGTCGCAGCTGGACGGGAATCATGTGAGCTCGCATTCGCTCGGTATGGTTCGCCTCAGTTCGTCGCAGTTCGCCTCAGTTTGGCTCGGCTCGCTTCGACTCGGGTTTGGCTTCGTGCTGCCTCGTCAATTGACGATGCCCCGCGCTACGGTTGCCCCACGACGACGATGCGGCGTCGCTTATCTGCATAAATAAACACATTATATATATATTACTACACACACATACACACACACACACGCAGATACCATATATATATTTGTGATATCTGTGTGCATATTGTATATCGATCAGGCGAGTGAGTGCGACTACGACGGGTACTCATGCCAAGCACTCATATTCGTTTATTTGCTTTAATGTCGAGTGGGCGCCGCATTCGCAGACGCAGCCGCAGCCGGGACGATCCAATCCGATGCGATCCGATCCGATTCCGATTCCGATTTCCATTCCGATTCTGTTTCTGAATGTTTCCGACTGCGATTGCGATTCTCCATTTCGCATCGCGCGTCTCGTCGTCGTAGCTTGCCTTGAACTTGGCGTCATTAGGCGTCAAGCTCTGGGGCCATAAAGATATCAAAATAATTAATAATCGTGTCGGTCTCTAAATCGGTCCGTAACGTGGTTTAAATCGGGTCCGACGCTACATTAACTTTAATTTTACCTTAGTTCGTACCTTTATTTAGCGTTATTTTTGTACGGTATTTCGTTTTGTTGGTGCTATCTTTATCGTTACCTTCTACAGTTCCAGTATCTATTTAAATCCCGAGCTCTACATCCGCATGCATACGGCGCCGTTAAAATACACGTAAGCCCCGCCAGCTTAGCTATACCAGCGACCTCTGGCTATGGTCACTAACTGTCCCCAATTCGGTCAGTCCCGTGATCTGCACACACAGACCCACCCCAACTCGGCGGTACCCACTAACTAATCTATGTGTCCCACACAGAAAGTTCCCCCTCTTCGTTCTTATCGCGGTGCTCATAAAACAGAAAATGAAGCAATCGAATAAAGCAGCAGACCAAACGCCACCGACATCGCCTCCACCTCCCACACCTCTATGAACTACCCTCGAGTCTTGTGTGTCTTAAACCCCTCATAAACAATTAAGAGAGGAGCATACACACCATAAAGAAGAAGAAGAAGAAGCAGAAGGAGAACTAGAGGGGGATTGGGCGAGGGAGGAAGGCACGTTAATTATAGCGCTAATTAAGGCAGTTGGCGTATTTTCAATTTAGCGCTACTTATTGTTAGACAGACCATTTATAAAGCCACTAAAAATAAATTAGTGCCCCCTCTTCCCCCAATCCCATCCACGCCATCAGGCAAATCTCAGTCAAGTGCCCGACGAACTTAATGGAATTACGGGAAAGATTTCTCAACTCGAGACTTTTGGCAGCGTCATGCAATGTTCTCAAGTTCAGCCCCCTTAAACGTTATCGATAAACGATAACCGTTTAAAACACGTTAACCCGATTTGTTTGTCTCTGATCTTATCGTCGCCGAAAAACCCGAAAAAACCAAAAAAAGAAGGTGCTTGTCATGAGTAAGCAACGTCACGTGCCAAGTGCCCCCAGCTATATATAGAATGTGGGCACACACAGCCCCAGGTCGTACCCCATCTCCTTCCCCTCGTGGATACAAAGAAGATTCTCATTGTAATTGAAAAGCGGGGCAGGGGCGGGGGATGAGCAATTGTTGTAAGACACTCGCGAGAATTACTCACTGAGTTTGTGTGACTTGTGTTGTGATCAACCTACTATGATATCATGTGACGTGATGAGCAACGATAGCAATGATAGTTATTCATAGAACATCTGAGATTGCATCTCTACTCAGTCCTAATATATATGTTTTCAAAAGGAATGCGTAGTTGATAAAGCTTAGAGCTGCTATAATTCTTGGGAACTTCGATAACAACATGTGATTTCTAGTTGTGGTTTGAAATTCCATACTTCTATATAGTTTCCTATTACGATTTCCTTATTAACTCTTTCCGTAATTGAATCAAATCCATTTCCGTTTAATTTAATCGGTTCGGAAATGAACTGAGTGCTTTCCGTCCACATAATTGAGTACTAAATGATTTGACTTGAGTTTATGACACCATAACATAATTAACCCATTAACGCATATGCGCTAGTTATAATCGCTGAGATCTTTTTGCCTGAGCTTATCTGGCGATACCAAACGAATCGAAGCGATTCATGCGGCTACACCTCGTTGTTAATTTTCGAGCATTATCTGCAACTTTTACCCATGACTCATGACCTTAACTCGAGCAATTGCGATCAAAGCCGAATCGGGCAAATCGATTCGTGGGTGTTGAGTGGATTTCGACGTTGTCTTTAGATGTCTCTCTTTTTCGCACGTTTGTGGCGTTGTAACTTGTCTTTGTCTTTGTCTCTCCCTCTCTTAAGAGTTGCTATAATGTGATCGAATCTGTTCCCCTCTCTTGTGTTTTAAGATCTGCCTATTACTCTTAAAGTCTACTCTTCTTTTCTCTGCTGATCTCTCTCTCTCTCTCTGTCCTTGCAGCCAGTTCCCCTTCGATGCCAGCCAGGTGCGCGTGCTGCTCTACCGTGAGGACGACAGTCATGGACGGCGTCTGCTCTTTGACTCGCATGCACTGCAAAAGGTGACGTTGAAAGACTCCACGAGCAGTTCCAGCAGTGGCAAGTTCCTTAAGAACAGCGCGCCACAGAATGGAAAGATTCAGGCCAAAGCACATTCCAACAACAATGGGGCGAATCTCATTGAAGTGTGCCCCGAATATGGCTACAAGGTAAGTCACCCAAGAATAATCTCTCATTGCATTCCTTGCTTATCTTCTTCCTACTTCTTTTTCTCCTTCCTTAGCACAATCGTCCCTCGGGCGCAGATATTACACCCATTGGGGAAATGGTCTTCGGTTCGCTGGCCATGTCCTTCTGCGGCACTGCGCTCAAGGTGCACTGGCTACCACAGCCGGCGCGCATCTTGTGCTCCCAGGTGTATTTGACGCCCACGGGGAATGGCTCCGTTGCTGGCAGCGGAGCTGGTGGAGGAGCAGGTGGACATTCTCCCTATTCCACGCTCTCGATGAGCAGCCTCACGCCACGCAGTTCCATATGCAGTGAACATGGCTCCATGGATGGCCTGTCCATGAATAGCTTCTCCATGCCCTTCAGTGTGAGTGTGGGTCGCCAGATGAGTCTGACACCACCACTGGATGTGCCGGCAGCGCCTGCATCAGACCTGCAATCTTTATCTATTGCCGACAGTGGGCCGAGGTTCTCCTCCACCTACAGCAATGCCACGGATTCGGGTTACTCCGCCAGCGCAAGTGGAAGTGGCAGTGCCTCTGGTGGGGATCACTCTAGTGGGGATCAGTGGTCATATCAGTACTCCAGCACACGTAGCAGTCTGGGCAGCGTCCTCTCGGACAATTCGGGTGCCCAGCGTAAGCTCAGCCTGGACGATTGGGCCTTCTATGCCAGCTCACCCCATCTGGATGAGTTCGCCAGTGATGGTTGCCTGCAGCGACGAATCTCGCGCAATTTGCGCACCTCATTTGAGTATGAGCATTCCAAGAATGATTTCATTGGCTTCCTCAGCGACAACTATACGCCGGCAGGTCAGGGGAACAGTGGAGCAGGCACTGGCAGTGGCACAACGGGGGGAGCATCGGCAGGCACGGGCGGCAGCGAGGGCAGCAGCATGGCGCCGCCACAGTATCGTCGCGCCAGCTACTGTGCCAATGAGTCACGCAGTAATCCCGAGATGGGACGCAGGCATGCGAATCTGCGTAGGCGACCCAAGCTGGGATTGGCTGTGTGCATCACCATGAGCGAATCCTTTGAAGAGGAAATGGAACTCTTCTGCAGCGAACACATTGCGCTCTTGGAATCAATGCTAAGCAGGCTGAGGGCGAGTACGGAGCGTGCCTATATCAATCACAAGTACTTTCTGCAGGTAATAAGAACCAAGGATAATCACTCGAAAGAATCTCATCAATGAATCTTCTCCTTTCCTTTTGTAGATCATGTTCGAGGCCTGGCAAGAGGCACAACAGTGGTTCAGTGATCTGTTTACCGCGCCGCGCATTAAGACGCCCGTTTGGCTGAGCATTACCACCAGCGGCAGCAAGTACTCCAAGACTGTAGCCGAGCGTTTCATCAAGGAGCTGTGCGATCTGCTCAGCTTTGCAGATACCAAGGACTCTAATTTGTAAGTGGGAACAGAAAGAATCCTTTACTGAATTAACTTTAATCTGTCTATAATCCCTTGCAGCTTCATCAGCACCATGTTAACTGGCATACTCACCTACCATTTGGGTTGGGTAGCCACTGTGTCTGCCTTCAATAGCTCCAACTCTCGTCACGGTTCGACCTCAGCCTCTTCTGCCGCCATCGAACGACGCGCTAAGCTGCTGCAAGTCTCACAGAAGCATCCGTACAATGCACTGTGGGCACAACTGGGGGATCTCTATGGTGCCATTGGCATGCCACCCAAGCTGGCCAGGACCATCATCTATGGCACTGAGAAGATGTGGGTGGAGAAGCTGCTCAATGTGCTCACGTATTTCATACGTTGCAGTGAGGTGCGTCGCGCTGCCAAGCGGGAAGACTTTAATAAGCAGTTGATCAATGAGTTGGTGGTGGGTCAAACTACTGGACAGGATGGTGGTGTTGCTGGCAGGCACAAGAGTCCCCCAACGCTGCGCCGACGTGCAGGAGTCACTGGGCTGGGCATGAGTAGAACGACGACATGTAAACAGAATCTGAATGCGATTGTGGATGATACTGATATGCTGCAGGATCAGGAGATGTGCAGCGATGAGGAGGCACAGCTGGAGCAGCAGTTACAGCTGGAACTGCAGCAGGAGGCGGATGATGCTCAGTTTATGGGCACCACACTGAAGAAGAATGAGATTCCCACTGTCTTGGCTTTCAGGGATTCCCACTTTGTGCAGCAGGAGTTGCGTATTGGTAACTACCTTATGGACACTGGGATTGAGAAGAAGTCACTGCTGGCACGGCAGGCTCAGCAATATTTTCGTACTGGCAAAGATGGACGCATTCGCCTGACAGTAACAACGCCAGAGAACGTGGAACTCTGCATGGAGGAGGACTCCAATGCCAGTTCAGTGGGCACGGGGGGAAGCATTGATGATGGCGCTATCGAGGCGTTAGAATTCGATGAGAGTAAAACACCGACGCCATCTGCGAATGAGTCCGAACAGCAGAAAAAAAAGAACTTCTTCTGGAAGATTGTTCCCACGCCGGGTGTGAAGGAGGGACTGAGTCTCAGTGATCTTGCGAAGCTGCAGCAGGGCGTTAAGATCATCAATCGCAAGCTGGAGCGACGCTGTAGCAGTTACTCTGTTGAGAGTAATTCGCCACCAATGATTGATTCCACAGAGTCCTTTGCCCCAGAGCGACGTGTCTCCCACTTGTCTCTCTCCGATCTGATCACTCAGAACAGCATGGGCAAGAGCGGACGCATGACCTGGGGCATTGAACCCATCAAGGAGAACGTGAGTCTCGAAGAGCAGATGCACTTTGATCATTGCCAGAAGCTCATCGAACGGGAGCATGGCATATGCCGTGGACAGACCTCGGCAACGGACAATGGCAATGGAGTCGTTTTTGTGCTGGGCGACAATGAACCACTGATAAATCTCAAGAAAAGCAACGAAGATCTCACAGATGCAATGGTAGATGCCAGCAAGACGCAGCAGCAGGCGCCACTATGTGCCCTGCATCAGCGCAGTCACGATGCCACCAAAAAGCATTCGGGCATGAAGTTCAACTTTGAGCAGTATCCGCAGATTGCCACTAACTACATGAAAAGCAAGAATCTGTTGATGTCCAACTACGATTTGCTGATGGACAAGGCCAGCAAGCTGGAGGCGAATGAATCCCTCAAGCCCAGTGACAGCACGGTCACGTTGCAGCAACAACATCAGCAGCAGCAACAGCAACAGGCCGAGCTGGCTGCAAGCAGCAGCAGCTTGGCTGCCATAACGACATCCTCCGTCGCCGCTGTGGGCAGCGATCATTGTGTGGTGTGCAACAGTGGCAACATTAGTGCAACCTATCAGACTCCTTCCAATGCTACTGAGTTGGAGTTCGAAACGGATGAGATGCATTGCTACAACGAGAGCAACATCAGCAACAGTTGCAGCAATGTTTTGCAGTCGGTGAACTCGGCGGCGTCGATAGATACCCTGAAGTCCATGCCAGAGCCAATGACCACGCCCAACTATACGCGTAGGCAGCAGAATAAACGTGTGCCTTCGCAACGTGGCTCAGTCTCCTCGGTGGCAGCCAAATGTGCCGCAGTGAATGAGGCACAGCAACTGCTGAAGCTGCCCGTGTCGGGCATCAAGGAGTTGCCGCAGGAGGATGAGCCACCTGGTGATAAGCTGCGTGCCGGCTTCATTCCATCGTTGCTATTGAGCGTCAGCGATCATTACGTCTCCGACATGGTGCTGCAGGTGAGTGTCAGATACAATACTGACGAAGATTGATTTACTTAACTGTTTCTCCTTCTCTCTCTCTTAGGGCACCTGTGCGCCGCCCAAGAAATGGGAAACGAATCTACGCGAGGATTTGGCGCTGGCCGCACATTCCGCCTCGCTGATCTCACAGCCAGCCGAGAATATTGCCATTGTTGCCGACATGGATAAGTGGGATGTGCGTCTGATTTCATCACAGACGCAACAGTTCCCCTACGCAGGTGGACAGAGTTCTCCAGTGGGCATGTCGCAGCTGGTGTCCAGCATGCTGGAAACTGTCCAGGCCATGCACTGTGGCGGCATACCAGCCTATGAGGTGGGTTTCCCAAATCTTACCCGAATCTTGAAACTGTTTATTAATGACTCCTTCTATTCTCCATTCAGTGCCTGGCTTATCTGGAGTCCAAGCTGCAGGAGATCTATATGCAATCGGAAACGCTGGCCGCATTTCTGCTGGAAACCGATCCCTGCCGACTGTCGGACATCACAACGCCACTGCAGCTCTCGGAGAACGATGTGCCGCTGCTGCTGTCCATCGCGTATATACACACGCCGAAGATCAGTCGTAAGTGTGGCATCAGCTTTAGATGACAGATGGCGCTCGCATGGTGCTGCAGCTGGAGCTGCTAAAAGAGAAGAAGAAACAAGAAAACAGGAGCAACAACAGGACCAATCATCATTGCCAATCATCAAAGGAAGGAAGGAAGGAAGGAGAAACACCCATCATCATCTCACGCATCATCCCAAAGCAAAGCGAAACAAGCAAATACTCCAGCGAATTTTCATTTCACTGATTTTGTGATATACCTTATAATGAATCTAGCGTGTAGTGACAAGCAGGTTACCTAAGTTAGGGCAGCTTATAACAGAGTAACATAAATAATATTCATGCACTCGACATGCACACACTCACCTAACCATCCATCCATCCACACATATTGTATAATTATAACTATATAGATTTAGATTTGTATAATTTAGGGAATCCACTCACACACAGCGCCGAGTCACATGAAGAAGTATTGTAAATTATTTGATTTAGGTTTAGTTAGCATGATTGTGGACATAGAACTTAGCGCAGCACTCGACTCGCTTACTTGCGCGCTATCGCTCGACCAATGTACGTACGTATGTATACGTATGTGTGTTTGTGTATGTGTGCTTGTCTAGCTCAGTCTAGTGTTTGAATTAGATTTAGTAATTTATGACAACAATAATCTATTAATTGATTTAATTGTACGCGTATTGTTAAGCATGCCTGACGCATATACGCATATTTATAACATATATACAATAACAGGGGAGGGGATTGGGAATACGGTACGACGGGGGAAGTAGCGTAGCTAAAGATGTTAACATTCGAGAATTAACTAAACATTAGTGCATACGATAAGCAATTACACTTATAAGCAATGGATTTGTATACGTATTTTTGAAATAGAAAATGATAAAAACTAAGAAAACTAAAACGGCTGTTTGTTATTGCAGGTGGGAGCTGATTACTTTTGAATTGGTATTTGAAATTTGACAACTTGGCGCGCAATCATAAAGTTGGTTGCGACTGCTTATTAAGTTGGCTGCGGCTGCGCAGCATAAGGTCGCAAAACTTTCATGGCATACTTTTAGGCTGTCCCAAAAAGCAAATAAAGTTTTCGGCAGCGTGCTGCTGCTGATTTCTGTTCGCCTGGTACAATTGGGATCTGCCAGTCGAAATTGCCAATTTCCATGTTTGCCGTTGGCCTTCAAATTCGAAGTAAGGAGGAATTTCTGGTAGAAATTCAAATATATTTTCGTTAATACTCAATTTAATTTCGTTTTTTTTGTTAATGCTGCAAATTGAATTAGGGCGCGGTTGCGCAGTTTCGCGTATGCAAAACTTTCATGGCATCTTTTAGGCTGCACTCAAAGTTGCCTGCCTCGTAAGCGCCATCTACCGGGTAACTGCAGAACTAGTCAGCTGTTGCTCAGGCAAATTTCAAATTCACAATTTCCGTTAACATTCAAATTCTGTTTGCTCCCAAAGAAAAACCAACAAATTTGTATTTGTATTTCGTTAATATTCATATAATTTGATATATTTTATATGATTTAGCTTGACATAACATGCATATATAGTATGTATTGTATGTATATATAAGTATATTCCGACTGTACTTGGTTACATTTGAATTGTTTACAACTAATGCACATAAATTAAAGGGCGGCAAAGGGTTTCTCTTTCCTGCTGCCCTCGAACAAACATTTAATTAATTATCACATTTCCTAATAATTATACACATTCTATATATATAGGTTAGAGTTATATATAAGTAAGTAAGAGCTATCTTGGGGTAAATTGGAGATGGCTTTGGGGATGCACTGTCGCCTCGCTCACTTGGCCTTCTGCGACTCCAAGTAGGTGGCGGTGAAGGCGAGCAGGCGATGACGTTGCTTCAGATTGCGGGAACGTACATGCGACGAATTGAGCTCCTCCGTGTAGCTGCCCGGGAACCAGCCCAGGGCTCCATCGCGTATGCGCTCGCCCTGGTACCAGCCTGGCACAAGAAAATGACAAAGAGATTAGTAGGAACTGCTTAGGATGCAGTTACAGAATGTACACTCACCATCTGGCAGTTTGCGAGATACATTGACCACATCGCCCACTTCCAGTTGCAGCACATCGGGCTCATCCGATTCGTAGCTATGTTTGGCAATCACTTGCGGACAATCCCAGGATTCGTAGAGCTTCTCGCCAGGAGTTTCTGCTTCCGGTGGGCGCATGGCCTCCAGCCAGCGCTGCTGATCCGACACCGATGGGCACGACAGCACCTGCAAGGGGGAAAATATCATTAACATTAAGTTCTCTAGGAGATCAGCAGATGGAATCACTTACAAGTTCAACTGTCTTGCGCTCAAAGTTCTCCAGCAGCGTCATCAGCATGAGATTTTTACTAGTTGGATCCTTAATGTCTTTGGTGGGCAGCTGTGGCAGTGAGTCATACGAGGTTAGGGTGAGCATGCTCCTTGGACAATAGTCAAAAACAGTAAAGGTCGACTCGCCCTTTCGCTTGCAGAGCACAAGGAGGTCAGAGAAGAGAAACGCGTACAGGCTGATCTTGGTGAATCGCTTGCCAAAAGTCAACTTGGCATCATCGCCACGCCAGAGCAGATGTGTCAACTCGCCCCGCTTGACCAGGAAACGCGGCTTGGCACCCTGCTTGGGCACACCCACTTGAGCAATGGCCAGTGCACGTATGTGGCTGGGGAATTCCAACTGCCTGGAGATGCGCTCCAGTTCGTAGGCCTGTTCCCAACGATTCGCCGCCTCATTGCACTGCGAGACGATCTTCTGGACCAGCGCCAGTGTCATCTTCCAGCTCTCGTACTCCTCGGCATTGTGTGGCGACTCCTTGCTGAACACAGCATCGATGAGCAGCGGCAGACGTGTAATTCGTTGCATGGGCAACATGAGGAACGAGTGGAGATTCAAGCCACAGCAATTGGGACTCGCCTCTAGCTTATCCAACTGCTGCTGGAATGCCAGACTCGCCTTGGACTCCTTCAGCCTGCGCAGTGTGCGATCCATCCGCCCCTGATGTTCACAGAATGTGATGTACACATGGAAGTGGCGCTCTGCAATCTCATAGATGCAGCGACTCAGGCCCAGCAACATGATGTTGTCCTGCCAACAACCCTCGAGCTCAGTCAACAGGCGTTCGGAGCACTCGTGCACGGGCACAATGTAGGAGAAGAGCGCCTTGCGGTCCGATGAACTGAGCACACTCGTATCACAGAAGGCAGCGTTGTTCATGAAGTGACGCCGCAGTAGATTCAGTGACTTGAGGTAACTTGCCTCGCTGGTCATGATCTCAAACTTGGCCTCCTGCAGGCCACGTTCACGGGGTGTAAGGGTAGCTAAGGGGTAAGAAAAGAGGCAGTTTTAATTGGGTTAACCTTCTCCAATCTCTCTCTCTCTCTCTTCTTATGGGACTCACGTAATATGCAGGAGTGTATAACCTCGGGAATTTCGCTCCACAAGGTGCGTGAGGGTCCATTCTTGGGCTCGACCAGCTGCAGCGCTGTGGGACGTGACTTCACTGGTGCCACTGGCTGCGCCTTGTTGTTGCTATGCAGTCCAATCTCCTCATAGCCATCTGTGGAGCTGTCCTGCCGCTCCAGATCGCGTGTGATCGACTGCAAAAAGGAAGGGGTATTTAGTAGAGAAGGGATTGGAACAGATTCCTTCCACACTCACCTCCAGCTTGGCTGCGCTGTAGACCTGATAGAGTGGCTCATTGGAGAACAGGCTGTGCGGCTGTAGATCATCGCCCAGGCCCGCCTCGTTGCCCGTGGAGACGCCAGAGCTGCCACTGGAACTGGCCACAGAGTTGCCACTGGTCTGATACAGTCCCGACTCCGCATACCAACTGCTGCCGCCTCCATGCGCACTCGGCGTGGGCGTGGTCAGCTCACCATCTGCATTCGTGCTCGAGGATTGCTTGAAGACGCCACACTCCGCATACCATGAAGTGGGTGTCGTTGGAGACAGCGTGCTGGGAGGGCCGACAGAGTCCAGCTGTGACTTGCTCAGCTGCAACGGCGGTGGTGGCGGCGGCGGCTCATGTGGACGCACTCCAATGGTGGCACGACGACGCATCGCCTTCGCTTCCTTCTTCGCTTTGCGTGCAACTGTGGAGAACTTCTGGGACTCCGCGCTGGGAGTTTCTACCGATAGCACAGGTCCCTTATCCCCCGAGAAGCCCGAGTCCAGCTCCTGTTCTTGTTGCGTCATCGCCGGTGGATCCTCAATGTAGAAGGTGCTGCGTGTGGCAGCCAATGTTGCCAACTGCTTTGTATCGAAGGCGCCGCCCACGAGGCTCTTGCGGATACGTGAACGGAGACTCTTGTTTTTGTTCTGCTTGGGCCGAAGCAGGCTGGCACTGTTGCTGCCACTGCTATCCAGCTGACTCTGGGCACTGGAGGCTACCAGGTTCTTCTCGGACGTGCTCAGTTGTGAAGCTGCTGCATTCTCGTAGAGTTCCTGCGATGGCGGCGTCTTGCGACACTCCACATAGAACTGAGTGCCCGTTCCCATCTGGGAGTGCTGCGATGTGTTCTCGTAAAGCTTTTGTTGACTGCTCTTGGGTGACTTCTTGTTGGAGATGAAATCCTTAAACTTACGCACTATGGCATACACCTGATTCTGTGGCGCTGGTGGCTCTGGCAGACGCAGATGACGCATGTCCACGCCGCTGTCATTGTGCTGCAAAGGAAGAGCAGAACAAGGCAGTAATGAGAAGAAGTATAAGGGAAGTATAAGGAGGACTACGAGGAGGAGTATGAGAAGTAGTAGGAGCAGTAGTATAAGAAGTAGAAGGAGTTTATGTCCAACTTACGTGCTGCAAACGCTGCTCCTGCTCCTCGTTGTGCTCATCACTGTCCATTTCAAAGGAATCGCTGTCATCGTCCGAGTGACTCAGATGATGATGATGATGATGGTGGTGATGATGGTGATGATGATGCTGTCCCAAAGCCTGCGCCGACGCCGAGTGCTGCTTGCTGCGTCGCTGCGTTGAGACGCGTGGCAGATCCTGGTTGCGCTTGTGATGATGCTGACCCGGCAGCAGCTGCGTCGAATGACGCTTGTTCCCGAGTGGCGACAGTGTCTCATAGTAATGATCCGAGTCGTCTAAGGGAGAAAGATGCAGAAAGAGAGGTAGAGAAGAAAGTGAATAAAGCAGTTGAATTGATAACTTCTTCCTCTTCTGCTTCTTCCCAAGATGAACTGCAACGAACCTACAAAGGTGCTCACTACCATCGACGCTCGCGCGGCGCCTTCGCCTTCTTTTTGGGGCTCCTCATGACAGATGCGCAGCACGCTGAGATGCTGACGTCGCTGCTGTCGCTGCAACCGCTGCTGCTCTGCTCTCTGCTGACTGAGCTCCACAGCTGCCTCATTCTGATAGATGGGCTCTGCCTCGGTAGGCTGGACAGGATTAGGCTCCGGTGTCGCATTCAAGTAGACACTGCTCGTGGGGCAAGTGACGCCCACTTCGCCCACAGCACGCGGGCGTCGTTTGCGTGGCAATGTGACTGGCTGCGAATCAGCCGATGAAGGGGCGTAGAGACACGGGGCGTGGCTATGACGCTGACTTGAACTGTTGCTACTATTGTCCAGGGTTGCCATCGCGGCATATTTCGTGCATTTACGCGGAACACTTTCCTATCGACTACACGAGGGGGAGGACGAGGAGAGGAAAGGCAAAGTTAACTTGCTGCTCTTGTTGTTGTTATTGTTGCTGCTGTTGACCTCTTGAACTCTTGAGTTGTTGCCTAACTGCAACTTCAGTTTTAATTGAAAGCAATTAAAGCATTGCTGCATTGACTGCTCTTTAACGATGGACACGAGACAAACAAGAGTTGCTAACGAGGGTTGCCCTATAAGTTGTTGACATAGAGAGGAAACCCAAAAGATCTGAGCACATTCAGCTTTACTTGACATATAGGGGAAATCTATTTCAATTTAGTTTTGAATCTTTTCCCAATACTAAAAGATTTTTATTGAGACAACTAGATAGAATTGACGACGGTTGCTTTGTTGAGTTTCAGTTTCATTTTAAGAACTTAAACGAAACTTCTTTCATTGAAATTTATGTAGAGTGAGCAATCGTCGAGGGCTGCTTTATATCACTTAGCTCTTATTTCCACTAATTACTCTTCTCATTAAACAAAAAACAATCGGTGAGCAACGCCATGTGAGTTGCCTAGGCAAATCATGTTTAATCGGCATACTCATTGCATTCACTTTAAAGACCTTCCGCAAAAGTTTTCAATACAATTCCCCCAATTTGCATCTGTGCCTTACAATTCAATAAACGACCCTCGCATGCTGTTATTCTGCTTCTTCTTATGTGCTAATTAAGCAAACTCTTCAAGTGTCACAATATACACACAAATCATTTACATTAAACTTTAGTGGAAACTACTAAACAAATACAACGCGACGTATGCGCGATTTTGATCAACAACATGCAAAATAACGCAAAAAATTATAATGAAATCACGCTTGAACAACTCGCACTATAACAAAGGTATTAGGCCAAAAATGAAAAGCAGCAGCAGGTACCGCTGTGTGCGCCCAAAAAGCGCGTTAGAGTCGATAAACCAGAGCAGAAGGAGCGAGAGAGAGAGGGAGAGAGAGACGTATATTACGTATACGCAGCGAAGCGAACCGGTTCGTTAGAGAGATAATAAAGCAGACATGAATGTGCCTGTCCCGCTGTGAGTGTGTGTGTGTGTGTGTGCACATATGGATGCTAATGTATATATGTATATGTATCGTACATATCCATAACGAAACAAGACTCTGACCAAAGCAACAACGCGACGCGACGACACTTGTTGCGCGTGGGATGTCGCCAATCTTTATTTGGTGTATTGTAGCTGAGCCACATGCGGTTCTTGCTGAGCATGTTGCCGGACTTATACAATACATATGTATATACAAGATCATCGCGCATTTCACTGGAAGTTTGTTTATAAATATCTTTGTGTATTCCAACTGCAGTGCATAAAGACTGTCGACAGCGCAAATCAATTGTGGAATTCGAGGAGGGGAAATTCCCATTTAAAGAAATAAAAAACATCGAATTCATTTGTAGAATTCAAGGAATTCAAGAAGAGCGTCTCAGTTAAGATTTATAATGTAACTGTTCCATTTAACAATCAATTCTGATTCTCCCAACGTCATTCAATTGAGAAATTTACTTCTATAACGTTTCAATTGGAATTTCATACGTTTTAGTTCCAATTTTCTGCTAGATTCTCATTTCTAATCAATTCTCCTGCTACCTTTCACCGAAACTAGCTCTCTTCTTCTGCTTATTTCGCACAGTGTAGGCCCACACATGCGGAAATTGCTGCCGCTTTTGTGTGTAGGCCTTTTTGGCCAATTATTGTTTTATATTTTTTGCGTTTCTTCGTTTGCCAGACAAAGCGCAGAGCAGCAACGGCACGGCAGCTACACTTAAAGATACAGATACTGCTACACATATAGCTAAACATGTAGACGCAGCTACAAATAGCTACACACACATTCAGGGACTGATTGCAGTAACTGTAATTGCAAAGCTTCAGCTGCTTTTGTTTACAATTACAAGAATTGCCTTCAGCCTTGGCAAAGTGCACGCCGTGTTGCTTATCTCTGTTGCCCCCTCTCTTTCTTCTCTTCTTCTTCTTCCTCTTCTCTTTGTGTACACATGTTTAATTATTCCCCCTCGCACTCGTTTGCAGTTGCAGCTGAAACGGTTCGAGCGATTCGATTGATTGATCGATTGACGCATCGAGGCTAAACTTATTAAGTGCCAAACGATGTCATTGTCTGTGCGAGATCTGTCTCTCCCCCTTTCCCTCTCCTCCTTCCTCTAAGCTTCTCATTGCCAGCCTCAGCTGGTGTGTCTTCCCATTAACAGTTGGAAGGTGGGGGGACGGGGGCGTGTCGTAGAGGGGCACTGACTTTTCCGACATTGCGTGCCCCTTTTCCGCGACACTTTCGCTTTTCTTTTTGCTTCCCTCATTCGCTTCGCTTTTATCGCGTGCAAGCAAAGCGAACTTGGGTTAAAAGTTGAGAGAATTCCCCCTTCTATAGCGAATATATATTAGCGGGTTTTTCACTAAAGTGCGTGGCAATTAACAAATTTCCCTCCGCAGGCAATTAGCGAGTGACAGTTTTACAGTTATAACTTGCAGTTTTCTTCAGTCTCTTGCAATTTCTTGCAAAGCGACGTTGCCAAAGTTCAGTAAACTTTGGTTGTGTGTGTGAGTGTGTGAAGCCATTTTGCGTATTTGCTGTTGGCTTGTTTTTTTATGGGGATGATATTTTTTGTGTACTCCTCTTTGGGATGCAACAACAACAACAACAACAACTATGACAACAACAACTTATTGCACATGATTACGTTCGATTTTGCAATGTTGCGCATTTGAAATTGAGGCAAACTCGAAACTAACACGTACTCTACATTGCACTACACGGCATACACTACTCTGCACACACTGTGCATTACTCTACACCATTTTATATTACTCTACACTTTAATAAGCCTTTTTGCACACGTTTTACACTTCTCTACACAACTCTACACTAGTCTCCATATACTGTACACTACTCTACACTACTCTACACAACTCTACACTAGTCTCCACATACTGTACACTACTCTACACTACTCTACACTACTCTACACTAATCTTCATTACTCTTCACTACTCTAAATTACTATACACATACTCAACACTACTCTAAATATACTCTTCACATCCTCTACATTACTCTCCACTACTCCACACTATTCTACGAGGGTCGTTTGATAAGTCCGTGACTTTTTGTATTTGCCGCGCACCTGCTCTAAATACAACACTGCTCCTGTCAGCAGTTATCGATTAACAGCTGACTGTAAAATTTTGAGAAAGCTGCGTTTTTTGGTTTGCGTTTTATAGGCATTGAAAGCAGACGATCTCGTGAATTTTAACGAAAATGGAAAAAAGTGAATTTCGTGTCAGCATGGCAAAATTTCATAAATTGGGCTACGAACTGCTACCCCATCCAGCATATTCTCCAGATTTAGCCCCCTGTGACTATTTTTTGTTTCCAAACATGAAGAAATGGCTCGGCGGTAAGAGATTCGGGTCATCACAGAAACAAACGA
Organism: Zaprionus indianus; assembly: GCA_018904595.1. Lineage (NCBI taxonomy): Eukaryota > Metazoa > Arthropoda > Insecta > Diptera > Drosophilidae > Zaprionus > Zaprionus indianus. Next base: position 5,903,730 of record JAEIHA010000140.1, read on the forward strand.
CTATTTTGAGGGCCTTGAGAAACCTATTATTTGGAAGGAATAAAAAATTGGAAAAGCTGGACTAAATGTATAGAGCTAAAAGGAGATTATGTTGAGAAATAAAACGCTTCTTTGACGAAAAAAATATATTTTATTCAAAAAGTCACGGACTTATCAAACGACCCTTTTATATTACTCTTCACTTCTCTACACTACTTAAAACACACTCTCCACACATAATACACTAATATACACAACTATTAAATACTTTATAACACTCTACACAGAACAAAACTCTACATTTTTTTTCACCACTTTTCAAATCAATATATTCTCTACTCTATACAACACTACACTATTCTATACTGCTTTTTAGTAGTAAATACACATCCCTACACTACTCTACACTAGTCACTACACTAGTCACTACACTTATTCACAACCATTATATCTTTAACTTTGCGCCGTCATTGCAGTATTTTGTGTTTTCAGTTTCGAGTTTTGCGAGTTCCTTAAGCTGTTCGTCGTGTTTTCTTGCGTTGTTGTTGTTGTTGTTAACTTCTTCAAGGTTGTGCGCATTATATACGCTATATAGTATAGTGTTTCTAGACTGGTTTTTTCGCTTAACAATTTCGTCATCACCCCAGCAACAACAACATCAGCAGAGAAACATAAAGCGCTCGCGTAGCGGGTGTAGGGCTAGCAGCGACGCCGTCGCCGACGTCAACTGCGGCTTCAGTTTCGGTTTCAGTTCGTGACGTCTCGTTGGTTTTGCATAAAAGTAACACCATCAACAACAACAAAAAAACAACAACAAGAGCAGCCGCAATGCAATAATTGAAAACTAGCTGAGCAGCGCTGCGGACGGCGACGCCGACGTTGACTTCGCTGCGGGTCGTCTGCTAATTTTGCATGCACCACATGCATTTTTTTCGTTCGCCTTATTGAGCTTTTCTTTCTTTTCTTTCGCTTTTTCACTTTTCACATAGATGCGCGCGCACGTCGCAAGCAGAGGGAGAGAGAGAGCGCAGCATACATAAATTACAACATGCACAAAAAACATGTAAATTATTATTATATTTCTTTCACATTTAACAAACTTCAAATTCCACTCGTTTTTTTTTTTATTTTATTTCTCGACAGGCAGCGTCCGAGCGAGGCCGAACCGAACGTTGGAACTGACGCGCAGAGACTGTGTGTGCAGCTTGACAGCAGTGAGACTGAGAGAGAGAGAGAGCGCGTCGCGACGCGTGAGAGAGGCAGCGGAGGTTCTCTTTTGTTGTTGTTGCTGGCGCTGTCGAAAGGCAGCCATGGAATTAAAATTGCACAGCAACAACAACTATTCCCATTTGGGTCCACTTTATGGGCATTGTTCGCTCTCAACTCGTTATTGCCTTTTGTGGAACCTGTCGCAGTGTGCAGTGCAGTCGCAGCTGACAGAGGCAGGCGCCAATTGCAGTTCCAATTGGGAGGCTGCGCACAGTGCTTACTCACTTGATGTGGGAACCATTGATGCTGCGCTCTCTCTCTCTCTTCCTCTCCCTGTCTAGTCTCATTTGCATTGCACATAATTAACAGCGTCGTTTGTGTGTTTTTTTTGTGTGCTGTCATCTTGTTAGTTTCCATTTCGCCTTCATTGCCTGCAGCTAAAACTATGAAATGGACTTGGGCCTGAACCACTTGAGGCTCGAGCATAATTTGTGCACATTTATCAATCGCTTAAAGCGACTCAGACAACGTTCATTACAAACAATTAAAGTAATTTGTGATGATGAGTCTGACTAAGCAATACTGTGGATGGCATGTGGACTTCAGTGCATAGGCTGAATAGCGAGGACACAAACCCTATGCAGTGAAGACAGTGCGAGGTGAGCTTAAGCTTAGCTTGCAAAAGCTTTACTGCTGCGCTTATGTACGGTGGGTAAAAGCTTTACGCACTGCACATAGGAAATCAGCTGGGCAGATCAAGGTGTTTTATAATGAACAAATACACCTATGTGGATCGTATGTGCGGTAGAAATAGAGCAACAAAGAAGAGCAGCGTCATTGTTCAAATAAAACTTGTATAGAGCTAGTCCAATATTGAAACAAAAGACCGCCTGAGAAACTGTCTATTTTCAGGTATGAGAGCACTCTTTGCACACTATCCCACAAGCAGATCTTATATATACATATATACACCCATTATACCGGGTGCCTTACTTACCCTCTATGCAGCTCTTCGCCTTGTTTTCTTGCAGTCTTTTATCTCTGATGCGCTTCGACCAATCCGGACTACGTACACGATGTTGCTTGAAACAACGTTCCCGCACACTGCAAAGATAATGAGAGATAGTGATAGTGTGTCGGATTAATTGATGCTTCAGTTAAGTACAGGTAGTTCCCCATCTATAGTACTTCATAGTGCGTGCGAAAGACGATCAATCAGTCAGGACACAGTCGTAATAATATTTGAGGTCTTTAGACCTGGGCGCCTCACTTCTAACTGTCTGTCGAATGGGACTGCACTCTTAAGTTGCCACTAAAGTGACTGTATATATTGTATCTTATCGCCTGATAACAACAAGATGGGAATTGTAGGTCAACTCGCACTAATTGATGTCGCCCCTTCGTCGGGTGGGGACTATGTTGTAAGACCCTCCCATACCCCTTTCTTTACTGAGGCAATTCATTGTTAATAATTTCGTATTGTTTAGGGGAACTGCAGCTAATTGAGAAGAAATTCTGTAGAGTCATTATCGGAAGACTTTCGAAATGGGAAAAATGCAAGTAAGGCAGCCTGGCAACTTAATTAGCCAGTTAAAGAACAATTTATAATGATATATCAACGTTTTTTTACAGAATAGAAATTCTGAATCGCATCGGAAACTAAATATTGCATTTCCTGAGGCTTATCAAGAGTATAATAAACAAACGGTACAAGTCATACATAGCGTAATACTGTAATCAAGACTGTAGATTCTTATCTTATCTGCGATCTGTTAGACAAAACACAAACCCCAATCGCAATAGCAAGTCGAATTTCAAGTTGTTTCAACGACAGCTGCCAGAGAAATTAATGAATTAAGATCGGGAAATTTTTGAGTAATCTATAGTGGGGCATCAATATGGGGGATATAGGTCAGTTTTTGCACTGAGAATAACTTGTATAATGCTCGAAGGAATCTATTGAAGATATAGGTCAGTCTTTTTGACTGCATAAGACCTAAAGGAATCTCAAGATATTGAAGTTGCTTGGCTAATCCTTTATGAAATCTAGAGTAAACCTAACCCAATTTTTGTTAACTTCCTTCCTTTCTTCCTCCCATTCTCTTTCTTCGCACTGCCTTGACACACTTTGTTTGTTGCAACCCTCGCGGACTGCAGCAGCGATTGGCGTCAACAACAAATTGAAAATGATTATGACAGCCCCGCAGCGTCGTCGTCCGATAAGATAAGGTAGCGTACCCCAAACAAACCCGTGAGCAAAGCTACGCAAAACGAGGGAGCACATTCCCCAATCCCCCAGCTCCCTCCAGCTCCACCTCTTTCCCTGATTGACTACCCCTTCTGGTTACTCACACAATGAATTGCGCCTCGCCTGTGCCGCCGGTTGCCGCTGCTGCTCCTCCCCCAGCTGACGTTGCCTCACCATCGGATATATCCACCCAGGCATCGCTGTTGTCACTGGATCCCGCTATGGAGGAGCGTTTGTCTCCCGCCTTGCCACGGCTACCACCACCGCTGCCACTGCCACTGCCAGCGCTGCTGGCCAACGAGGAGCGACAACCCACGCTGGCGCTGCCATAGAGCACGCCTGCAGCTAGCGAGGATTCGTAAAGACTGTTGGTGCGATGATCGGATGAAATGGTCAGTGTGGAGCCACTGCTGGAGAGTTGTACACCCGTTGAATGTGTTGTTGTTGTTGTTGTTGCAGTTCCAGCTGAAGGTGCTCCTGCTCCTCCGCCCGCTTTGCTCTTGCGATAATTGGAGATGCTCTCGTAGCAATTGGAGCTGATGGAGATGCCATCGCAGCTGGCCTTGCGCTGCTGCTGCGCCGCTGACACCGACATGGACTCATAGCAACCTTTGATGGTGTCGTAGATGTTCTCATCCTCCTCCTCTTGTTGGGCAGGCTTGGCTGGAGCAGGACGCAGTATGATGGGAGATTTGGGCAGCTTGCGTTGTGGTTTGGGCAACTCGGGCAGCTCATCGCGTGTGTTGCGACCTAAGGTGCCGGTGGTATGTGCAGGAGGCGTGGCTGGCTCTTCTTTAATGGTGGGCGTAGGAGTGGCAAATGATTCATAGTCATCCTCGGCTTTGCTGAGGCTCTGACTGCGATTGGCCGCCTCACAGCTGCCCGCAATGGACTCGTAGCCCTCCAGCCAGCTGGGCTTGGGCACTGTGGCCTCCTCCACTGTCTGGTAGATGTCCTCCTGCTCTAGCTCCTGGCTCTGTGCCTTACACTGCTCTTTTGCCTGCCCATTCTCTTTATCCTGCCCTTTTCCTGCTCCTGTTCCTTCTCCCCTCCCTCTCCCTCTGCAGCTCCTTCTTCCTTTCCTTCTCCATTTGGTTTGTTATCTTGAACAGGCTGGACGCCTGCGCCTCAGTCTTCGTCTCCATTGTGGGCGTTATGGGCTCATACATGGGCTCCATCACGGCCTGCTCCACTTGCTGCAGCTCCTGCACTGGCAGCTCCAATAGCTTCTGCTCCATAATCATCTGCTCACCCTCGATGGCATTCACCAGGGTCACATTCACGGCCTGATTGAGCAGCAATTGATTGTTGGAGATCTGCTTGTTCGCCGCCTGATAGATGAAGGAGTTGTTCGGCAACAGGCGCTGCTCGAAGTCATCGTTGGGGGAAACTAGCAAGCTCCATGGAGTTGTCATCAGTTTGGTCTCCAGCAGGCTGTGAGAGCACCTTCAGCTTGCGATCGAGCACCTCTAGGGCGTCGAGTATTTTGGCATCTGCCTCCACGCAGGGAGAAGGAGGTTCCTCTTGCTCAACCTGCTGCTGCTGCAGTGGCAGTGGCTGCTCCTCTTGCACCTGCTGCCGCTGCTGCTGTGCCTGCTCTTGCTCCATCTGCCTCTCTTGCTGTGCCTGCTCCTTCTCCTTCTCCCCCTTCACGCCCTTTCTCTTGCCCGTCTTGGCAAAGGGCAGAAAACGCAGCTTCTCATAAATTGTTGCATATTTCTGCTTGCGTCGCTGCTGTCGCTCTGCCTCTGCCTCTGCCGCTGCCGTGTCTGCATCTTCGTCAGCCCGCGACTGAGTCAGCGCTGTTGCTGACGCAGCCGCAGTCGCAGTGCCGCCCAGCGTTTGTGGCTTTGGTTTTATAGCATCATCCACATCTGATTGCACACCTTCATCGGTGCTCAGCTCAGGCAGCACCTCCAGCTCCACCCGCTGCTCTCGCTGCTCCTTCTCCTGCTGCTGCTGCTGCTGCTGCTCCACCTGCTCCTGCTGCTTCTCCAGCTGCAGCTTGCCCAGTTGCAGCCCTCTGCGCCTGTTGCGCATCTGCTTGTTGAGACTGAGCGTACTGTGCCGCAGCTGCACAGGCTTCTTGGGCACCGCTGGCTTCTCCAGTTTCTCAAACTTCTTGATGTTGCTCTGCACGGTGGAGGACCCTCCTCCCTCTGTGCTGGGCTTCTCCACAATCTTGTAGACATGCGAGCCACGTGAGAGCCACACGCCATTCTTGCGCTTCACCTGCTCCAGCAGACGCGCATCTTTCTGTATGATTTCATTGAACTGTTGCGTCAGTTGACGCACCAAGCTCACTCCCTCCACTCGCTGCTCGCCTATATCTGCTGCCACGCCCACTGCGTTATGAGTGTGCAGGTGGGAGGAGGAGGAGGAGGCGTGACTGGACATACGGCGAGGCGTGTGATGCTGATGGAAAGACTTGCCCGCATGTGTTTTGAAACTGTATTTGCGACGTGTTGCACGCCCCGTTGTTGTTGTTGTTGCTGTTGTTGTTGCACTGCTTGTGGTTCTGCTGGAGCTGATGGAATTCAACGTTTGCAGCGACTCGCTGCTGCCGCCGTGCGCGCTTGTCGCGCTGAGACTGACGCGAGGCGAAGTCAGCGTCGCTGCTGCCTGCGAACTGATAAGCGGCGCCTGCAACTCTTTCTCTCTCTCTCCCACTCTCTCCAACACATTCTCTCCCACCTTCTCTGGCACCTTCTCTCTCTCCCTTTGCTTATCTGCTTTGCTTTTGCTCGCTGCCATGACGACATCTTCGCGTTTTGGCCACTGCAAAAACCGCTCGCCGTCGCTTGCTTTGATAGCGGCAAAAGTCGCGTTCGTCGTTGATGTTGTTGTTGCTGTTGTTGCTGCTGCTGCCATTTTGGCTTGCTCGGCGTTTTTGTACTTGTAGAAATTATCTTTGCACTTGTGTTGTTGTTGTTGTTGCAGTTGCACCTCCTGCAAATTATGCAAACTGGCCGCGCGTTTTGAGCGCGTTTCCGGCGCGTTTGTCGGTGTAGTGGGCCAATCGCGCGCGTTATTAAACGCATTGACCAAACAACTCACTGATTTATTGAGCTTGCGTAGTGTGCCCAACCCACTGTGCGCACTGTGGTGTTGTTGTTGTTGTTGATGTGCCGCTGCCTCCTCGCTGGCGCTGCTGATGCGTTTGCTCCACAGTAAGCGTAAAGTTTGCACACCACGAAAGTCGCGAAACGCGCGCGATTCACAATTGCAATTTGTATTCTGTTCGTTTGTTGATCGATTGTTGTTATCGTTATCGTTAGCGTTAGCGCTATCGTTGCTTACACTTGCACTTTTCACCAGCCAACCAAGAATTGTTTTCTCTTTACGCGGCGACGACGAGCGCCGTGCATTTCCATTGTGATCGCTGTGCATTGTTGTTGTTGTTGTTGTTGCTGCAGCTGCAGCTGCATTCATTGAGCTGGCCATGATCACGCGTAGCTGCTGTCGCTGCGCCTTGTCGTCGTCGTCTGCCACTGGCGACCGTTGGCCAATTGACTCGAGGCCTAAAAAAAGAAGAAGAGGAGAGATTAGAATTGGAAATAAGAAAGAAGGAGAAAGAGCGAAGAGAAAGCGCATGAAAATTGCTGCTAGACAAGAAGATATTATACTAATTGACTGGTAAATATTTTGGATATATGCAAATCAGTCGAAGGGGGGGCAAGGGGGCGTGGTGAGGCGTGTCAATCATTTGGAGCAAGCGAAACTAGTTGGGGATTGAACACGCAGCTCAAGTGAACAAGTGTCAGCTCTTGATTTATTCGTGGCAAAACATAAAAAAACACGAGTAAGAAGATTAGAAGAATCCATTGCTGCTTTTCTTCCAAGTCTCTGCGCTGCTCCAATTCATTAAGTGGTCTGCGAACTTTGGGGGAGAAATCCGGGAAGACTTTTAACTGGAATTGACCGTTCATTTTTAATTGGCAGCAAGTGCGATAAACTATGCATAACTTTGAAGGATTTATGGGATCAACAGACAGACAGACAGAGCTCTGCTCTCGTTACCCATATTTCAGGAGTCCAACAAGATTTCTGCACTTTACCTAATTAGTCTGACTCCAACTGGATTTCTATCGGCACGAAAATAAACCTAAATTTGCATGTTATAGGTCATTTTCACACCGGTTTGATCTACTCATCGGTTCGGCATCAGAATGTTATTGATCAATAGTTAAATTATTGACTGTTTTACTACTTAAAGCGTGCTAACCCCTTTTTGGGAGTTTGACGAGTCTTTTAGAAGTTTAAAGTCTTGTATTGCAATGGATTTCTATCGGAAATCTCATTAAATTAAGTAAATATATCAGATCTAGACCTTAGTATTATATATTAAAATAATTTTAAAACTGTCGCAAATTTTGGCTTTATTCTTTGAAAGAACTTAACAAATTTATCCCAACTTTAAATTCTTATAACTTTGCCATTAATCATTGAATTAACTTCACATTCTTCTACATATTTTTTATGATTAAACATCAAAATTGTTTCTTTATAAATTTATGAATTAAACATTAAAAAGTCACACATTTTCCACACTAACCCCTTTCTTTCACCTAATTAAAATTAATTTTAAATAGATTGGCAAAGTAAATTGATTAGAGATATCAAAAACCTTGCTTATATAGACAAGGTTACACCTATCGAACAATCTCTCTTAAAAGAGGTTACACCTCACTATCCATTGCATTTATAGACAAATTTGATTTGCAGTGTTTACTGCGTCCACGCTGCGTATGCGCAACCTGCACACAGCGCGTGCTAAGCTCAGCTTAAGCTTATGTCAGGTTTATCTATTACAGATTACAGTTAGCCCACTCAAACACACACAAGCACACAAACGCGTCTGTCTGCGTGTGGGCACCACGTTGCGTATGCTTGATATGCTTTTTTGGCTCCTGATCTTATCGAAATGTTGCGCACAGACACGCTATAAAAATGAGAAATATCATAATAAAATGTTTCGCTTAACAGCCGCACACGTTGCCAACCGGGAAGACCCAGTACCTAGTCTTCCCCCTCCCCCTCACCCACCCCCTCGCACACGTTTTTGTCACACACAAATGCCAATCATAATGAGCGAGCGAAACGATTACATAAAAAAAGCTAAACAATTTCTTTTGCCGTTTGCTCGTCAAATGTTTTTTAAGCCGCTTTTCAGAGCTAGAGCTACTACAGCTGTATCTGTAGCCGGGTCTTCTGCCTACAGTCTTTCCCCCTTTCCCCCTTCTTCCCTCTTGCTGTTGCTGCTCTTTCTCCTCCACCTGCTGCCATCTTTGTGGCTTATTGTGTTAGCATTTGCGACGAACGCGTCGGGAATAACAAAACAATTTTGCGCCATTGCAAATGGTATTTAAACAAAATATTAAATACCACAGAGACAACACACACACAAGCACACAGACACGCACACACATGCACAATCACACGTCACACAAGCTGGCAATGTAAATAAGAAGCTAAAAACGTTGATTACGCAAACCTCTTGGCCGCGTTTTCATTTCATTGCGTTTTATTTAGTTGGCTTCGTTTTATTTCAAGTGTTTACAGTAATTTGGCCGATTTTATTAACTGCATGTTTATCTAGCGGGTTTTATTACCACTTCCGATTGAGTGTTAATCGAGAAACAACTATCGTAAATAATCAAGGAAGGAATCATCATCGTTGGACAACCACAAATCGTGTTCAATTTGAAGTTCCCATGAAGCGAGAGATATCTACAATATAAATAACTGAAGCCACAGCCTGGGAATTCTTTCCAGAGAGAGATGGAGAGACTGAGATAAGCTACAATCGCATTTAATTAATTTGAATTCACTTAACACCAAAATTAACATGCAAAATTCGAAGCAGAACTCGAAATTGAATTCACTTTGTAAATCTTTCGCATGCAAATTGAATTTTTATGCTGCCATTTTTGATTGAACGTCATCAATGCCACAGACAGAGTGAATACATATATACAAATATAGATATATAACACCTATGCCAGCTGAAACTAAGGCCAATTGACAGACAGCCAGTCTCGGCCAGGTTAACAACTTTTGGCGTGGCCACGACAACAAAACCAACAACAACAACACGAAAGACAAACGAAACGCTTAGCATATTAAAAAGTCAACGCCGAAAAGGGAAAATGTAAACAATTCAAAGACGGTTAAATAAAAAGTAATAATGACAGATATAGCTGACAAATACCCTGTACATTGCTCCAGGTAAACAAGTAAGCCATGATCGAGAAATGCCTGACTACTATATACCCACTACTGCTATCAATCAGTTCGCTCAATTTCCACAAACAAGCTAGCTGATCATGCTCTCCCTCTCTCTGTAATGCACTTACAGGGTGTTTTAAATGGAATTGTCGCCTAATCTTGCAAATCTTTACCCCGCTACACCCCCTTTCCCACACTCTTTACAATGCTGCACCTGCAGCTGTGACGTTTTTATACGGAATGCAAATGCAGTTGTGAAATAAAAGAGAAAAACGAATGAAAAGATGCGCTGCCAGAGACCATAAACTACGTAGAGAGTAGGACGGGGGGTCTTCGGAGTTATATAGACGGATGCGCATTACGAGTACAACAGCACAAAAAGAAGCTAGTCATAATTTCAGTCCGAGATTTTCACAGTTATTGACAAATTAAGCTAAAGACGAAGCTGGGCGGCAGAGAAAGTGAATGAAGTCAGCTTAGCAAAGCAAATACCTCAAGAGGCCCCGGGGGCGCAGATGAGGCCCGACCCAACATGGGTGATATCTACGTTCCGAACTGCAGAACTGTCGATTAGACACGCAATGAAACAACAGACGCGTCTCGATAAGCTGCAGGTGAATATGAATGCGGAAGAAGAAGCGAACGATGCGAGAGTGAGCGAGCGATAAATGAAAACTATTCACACACAGATATCGTAAAGATATATTTAAATTTCTATAAATTAAATCGATAAAGAAAAGCTACAACTTATGGCCAAGAAGCTGCGACAACATAACCAACAACAACAACAACAGCAACAATAACAACAAGAGGCTATTAGAAATGTGAAAGTTAAACTTTTCCTTTCTTTTTTTGTTTTTTCAGTATTTGTCTTTGATTATTTCGGCGGCCTCGACTAATGAACTGTCTCAGGCGGAAGATTTACTGAAGACTGCAGAAGAAGCAGCTTCATAATGAGTTCACAATAAATTAAAATGTTGACTTTAAGTTTATTTTGGAAAGGTGAGCGTAACTATGGATTGTGTGGTTCATAATTCTAAGTGGAGTCCGACGAAGATGACGTGAGGTTTTGTGGAATTTGCCAGCTATTTTTAATTTGCCTGCACATTCCTTCTTCACTTAGTTCCATTGTTTAACTCACTTTTAAATTCACCACAACAGTTCTTAAGTCTTTATTTATTTATAACATTTTTCACAGCACTTTTACATCACAACCGAATCAAGCAAGGACCTTCGAGTGAAAAACGAGTTGAGGGTTTTGTTTTGGTTATGTTTTTTTTTTTTTTGTAGGTTGTCAAGGTAACCAACCAATCCTTAGAAATCAACCACTGAGCTTGGACAACCCCTGGCGAATGGTAGCGGAAATTCACCCTTAACCCGCCAATGCAGACTGCTATTAGGGCTGGTCAACACGGCGTATGTGTAACACAGCATGTTAAATGAGCGTAAACAAATATTAACAAGGGAAGGTCGAGGAGAAGAAGAAATAAATGGGAAGAAAGCAACGTTCTCTTGGGTCGATAGTTTTCACACTGCCCCCCCACACTGGACGAGGGTGTTCCTCTATTTGCATGACATCTGCTAGTTCATTCAGTTCTCCAGCTCTATACGAGTCTGTCCATCTGTCCCTCTGATACTCCCTTTGTGTGATATTTGTAAAGTGCCAGCTTTGTATGTTTGTGCGATGTTTATCTCTGTCTTCATTTCGAGTTCTTCTGTTTGCCGTTCTACGCCTAGTTTAAGGCAAAATTCAATTTGCTAAATTGATGCGTATATATAGTAGATATATGCATGTATCACATGGGAAGGGAAGCTTTTGTATAGTCTATGCATAGCATGTTGTTGTAGGTCAGCATATACAAAATTTCATAGCCTTGGCTTCTTGTCTTGATTACTTCGAAATTTGATTTGTAAATTAATCAGTTAAATATCTTTCTGAGTTTAAAAATTCGTATCGCAATGCATAACATATTTTTATAGCACATTACAAACCAAATTTCGTAACTGCAGCACTTACAGTTACTGAGTTCAATGAGACCAAAATTTCAATACAATGGCTTATCAGTTGACTCTTTATTTATCTACTGTTTGCAAAGATAAGCCCACTGTTACAATGACCGCATTTCGTATGATATATAGGCAGATATTCTGTATATATTTTATTTATACATATTGATAATATATCACTTCACATTAGTCACTATTTGGGGTATGTTTATTGCGATATTCACTACAGTTTTAGTGCATTAGTAGAGCAGCTAATTTGTCATACCGTAAGGTATCTCTTAACACACAAACTGTCTGTTTTTCGTCAGCTGATTACGACTAATATATATTATATTGCAGAGACCCAGTGTAGACTAGTTCTTTGTCTCTGTCTACCATATGCATATTAACTGCATTCCACAATGAATTGTCGCAACATTCGCACAAAGCCAAAGAACCGCAACAAATGCGAAGAGGGGGAGGGGCCGTGAGACCGCATAAGGCACAGCAGCGTGTAATTAGCGTGCAGCATTGGCCAAGAAAGAGTGACAGAGAAGGAGAAGGGGAGACAACAGTTGCGCCGCTTAACCGTAAGATGAGCCCCGTAGGCAGAACATGTCTTGAATTAGCCAGTGCCCGACAGAGGCAGTGGCAGAGACAGTGGCAGAGGTGCAGAGGTCAGTTCTGAGGCCACAAAACAAACACGAAAAGAACCAGAACAACAACAGCAACAAAAAAACTGTCAGCTAAGCTAAGCAGTTTACAGTTAAAGCACAACAACAACAAAAACAACAGCAGAGCAAAAAACTTAGCGCAAGCAAAAGCCTCATTTCATTTAATTACCATTAAGTTGAGCCACAGATGCGTGTGAGCAACTCTGCTGCTGTTGTTGTTCTTGTCTCCTTTGTGGACTGCGAGAGAGGAGGGTGATGTGCAAGGAGAGTACGAAATCCACACACAGAATACACACAATACACACTCAAATTGAAGGAAGGCTTGGCCACCACAGCCTGTTCTTGGTGAAATTTTGTGCAGTCTTTGCTGTCTGCTGTCGTTGTTGTTGTTGTTGTTGTAACTATTTTTATATGTGGGCTTTGGCCAAGTGGTTTGTCTAGATTCTTGGCTAAATCTTTGGTGGGCGTTTCACTTTTGCCAGCCACTTTCGTTTCACTCTGCACACACACACACACTGGCAAACACACACAGAGCAACAGTCACACACACTACGCACCTTAAGTGTGGCGCCCACAATTAGGCTTTATTTGCTTATTGCACATAATTTGTATAATTCACAAACAACAATAATAATAACTGCAAACATAACACACACACAAACACACACACGAGGAGTAAGTCAAAGCTTTCGGCGCGCGCGCGCAGCTGCGTGAGGTGAGCGAACGAAATCCACAAAACGCGACCGACTCGACGAACGACTGCAGAGCAACTGACAAGCCGAGCTGCCGTTGCCGTTGCCGCGCTGCTGTCGATTTGGGCATAGGCAATCGACGAAGACGTCGACAGCGAACTCCGCTGCCAGCGTGGACTGCAACTTCGCTGCGATAGCACAGCCGCCGTCGCTGTCTGCGCTTGCGTTTCGGCGTCTCGCGCCGTTTCGCATTCTTGTGCATTTGCCTGCATTTTGTTCTGATTCTTTCGCTGCATTTCTCCGCAAGTATGCGACGCCGCCGTCGCCGTCGCCATCTCAGCTGACAACGACCCACAAAAGCTGCATGCACTGGCGGATGCAGAGATGTTGTTGTTGTTATTGTTGGTGCTCAGCCGATTAAACAGCGCATGTTCTTTGTGGCAGCGCGCGTTCATTGGCATTTTGCTTTGGCGGCAGCGCTGCAGCAGAGTTTGCGGCAGAGTTCTTCGTGGAGTTGCGCTTTAATTAGCTAAACAAATTTTAATTAAGTCGCTGGGCACACTAATTGATTTTGTGAGGCGATGCGACCATCAAAACGACGTTTCCTCACTTCGACACTTCCAATTGGAAGTTGTGGAATGTCGTACGAACGAAAATCCCATTAGAGACGCGCGCAGAGACGGCTGCAGAGACGCGCGCAGCGACGGGTGCAGAGACGCGCTCGGCAAACGAGTTTTCGGGCTTGTGACGAAAGCCGAACACGACACGACAAACACACAAACACACGAACACACAGATCTAACACGAAAAAGACGAAAATCCTCAACAAAAACAAATAACACAAAAATTCAATACAAGTTCTTGCCAAGTTCAACAACGACAGCAGCAGAGGCAGCAGCAGCGACGCTGGCAGCAGCATCGGCAGAAAAACAAAAACCAACGCAGAGCAGCGCAATGCAAACACACACAGAAGACGAGAGCGAGCAAGTCTCTCTCTGTGTGTTCGCTCGCTCTCTAGGGTGACCATACTACGCGACTGTTAAGCTCATTACAATGGCGGCAAAAATATTGTAAATGCATTTAACAGTCGCTTATCGCGCCATTATCGAACTGTGTCAATAGTGCCACAAATACGCTGAATGGACAGTGTGGCATGCCACATGCCACGGGCAACAAAAACACCAAAGACAATGCCAAAATTTCGCAAGCACGCTGCTGCTCGACCCGCAAACCTGGTTTTCCATTTCATTCAATTCGAACGAGCGCCAAACAAGGCAACAACAACAACAACCCGACGCGGCAAGCAGCAGTGGCAGCATCTTCTGCGACTGCGACGACAAACTCTGCGTCTATTTATGAGCCAACCACATGTGGCAAGCAGCACGACGGAAAACGACAACGAAGCCGCCGTCGACACTTGCTGCCACTTGTTGGCAACTCTCGTCGTCTCTGCCGCGTCTGTAATTTGCATTAAGTGGCAGCAACTTGTGGGCGCCCCACATTGAGAGTGCCACGCCCCCTTTTTCCACAGCAGCGCAGCATGCGAAACAATGCACATTAATCACGACGACGGCAACAGCAGCAGCAGCAGCTCAACTTGTTGCTCTACACTCGGATAAAGCTTTAATTACCGTTACAATTCGACTGACGAAATCAGCGCAGTGCGCGTATTGCAAAGGGGGGCGTCTACAGTCACTCCCCCTTCCCCTTCTACTTCCACTCCCACTTCACTCTCACTCTCTTCATTTCCTCTCTCTCTCTCTCTGCGTTGACTTTGCTTATTAATACCCTACTCAGGGACGAAAATGCGGGCATATTGCATAGTGTAGACACACAATATATAAAATAAAAAGGTGCCTGAAAGGTAATGAACATTACCTATATTAAGTAATTACAAGTTACTATTATTTCTATATATCATCTATACCTATATCTATCATCTATATGGTAATATTCATAAAACAGAGTAGTATTCAAACTTTGTGACAGTCAAAAATGTTTATAACAGGCACAAGAAGGCGTAGTATACTCTAAAAAGTGTGTATAGACTTTGAAATTGTTTAAACACCCGAGATTATTTAGCAAATCTACGTTTGTCCGTCTGTATGAAAACCTATATCTGAAGAACTGTTAGAGTTGGGATTACTAAATTTGTTAGCAGTCTGTATTATTTGGTCACACTCCCTTTAGTAGCCATAAATGGACTAAACATTTATTTCAAATATATTTATTATATATATTTATAACTCCGCAAATGAGTTATCAAAATTGTATTGCAATCGCACAATAATTATAAATGTTATCTAAGAAATAAGAGTCAGTATACAATGTGATCAGGTGACTAACAGTCGATCGGGCTTATCAGGCTTCCCTATATTTACAGTGCATGCGCCAGTCGACCAATTGCAGTCAATGTTTTTGCCCGTGTTTGCTTTTTGGTCTATTTAATTTATTGTGCAACTCATTTGGCGACGTCGCCGTCGTCGTCGTCGTCACATCTCAGGCAGATGCAATGAGCGCGTTTTCATTAAAGCGCAAATTTCTAGACGAATCGAAATAGACTTTCCAACTGTCGCATGCGATTTGCAAGTTAAAAACACAGAAAACTAAAACTTAAAACTGACTGATCTCTTTATCCCTCACTCTCCCTCATTTTCTCTTTCTCTTTAACTCTCCTCTGGCGAATTTTCACTTGCAGCGCGACGACCTTGCCCTGCGACGCGGGGAGAAACGTGATTTGTGTGTGGAGTACCCTGTACAATGTTCATGCATTTGATGACATGTCGAATTCGATGTGAGTCGTGATTAATCAGTTGTATGTTATGTGGGTTAACCCCATTGCTAAATCAAGAAGAAAGTTGAGGTGAATGGAATCAGAAACACAAGCGGGATAGGCTGATTGAGCTTTCAATTTAGGCTGTAAATGGGAAAGGAAAGATTTCTGTCTTCCCTTTCCTGAACTGTTTACAATCTTCTTCTTTAATGTGGTATAGGAAAGATTTCTGCCTGGCCTTATTTGATTTGTTTACTGTCTTCTTCTTCTTCGTGTAAAGGTTACTAACCTATTTCGTTTAGTTTTGGTGACCTCATAAGCTTCAAAGTGACAACGCGTTGAATGAACTCTCTGGGCCAGCATTGGCAACATCTTCAGCCTCCCACACACAGGTGTTGCGCCAACGTATCGCATTGAACTATATAGAATGGCACACACTATACTATATATACCACATGAAGACACACTACGCATACAAATATCCAACTTGTTTCGAATTCGTGTGGAATTTCACAAAAATTGGCAAGAAATTTGAGCCACAAAAAGAGAGAACTACATGCTCGGAAAAAAAGCTGATGATGACAAGCCTGATTAGCATGCGTTGACACACTACGTGTCTGGGTAATTCAACTGATTGATCAGCTGATCAGCAGCTTGACAGGCGACCAAACAATCGATCGATCAGTTACAAGTTATGGCCTCAGCATTTTCTCAACAACTTGAAAAATGTCAGCAACAATTTTAATTCAAGTCGAGCAATGACGTGTTATACTTCAAGCTATAAGGCTATATCTGCTATATACATACATACATATATCTGCTATATACATATGTATATATTTTTCTGGCATTTGAAAGTGCTGATCCGAAATATTATAATTATTGCTAGCAAAGTTCATTGTCGTATCGAAATGCACTCGTGAGTTGCAACAATTTGTCAGGCATCTGTGGTAAGTGAACTGCTGTGGGGCACTGTGCAACGTGACCGGTTTCACAGACTACCAGCTTGTCCAGCGCGTGGACCACTTGACGCGCTTTCTTCGATTGGGTGAGTCAGCATCGCAGGAATGCCCCATTCAAAAAAAAAAAAAACACAGGGACAGTCCGAAAATAATGTGTCAGATCAGATGAGGCTGCGTTAGAACCTGTTAAAGGTAAGTAAGCCCGGAAAATCCCTTCTATTTAAAGCTAATACTAAGATTGTTTCCTTTGTTAAGCTGAGGTTCTTTAGTTTATTTAAAATTGAGGTTTCTTTTAGAAAAAACTTACTCTTTTCGATTTTTCCAAAAAGTAAGCTGGAAAAAACACTTTATAAAGCTCTATTTTTTCAATTATGTCAACATCTCTTTTGTCAGTTAAGCTTATTAGAGTATTTATATACGAGTTTTCTTTGATCAAAAGTGTATTTCCACTTCCATAGCTTCCACTTCCACTTTTTGCTGCATTGTCTGGCTAAACTTAACGCTTTTTACTTTAATCTTAACTTCGGTGTACACAAACGTGCTGATTTTGCACAACATGTTTACGTTTTTCAACCGATTCCAGCTTAGTCATACTTTCGTTTTCGTTATGAAAATGCATTTTCTTGTGAATTGTGAATTATTATTGGAATTATTTTGCTCAGTGTATCGTTAGCATAAAGCTAATTTCGATTCTGAGTCAAACCAAAACTGTCAGCGCACCCACCTACAGATCTACCAATCTATGTGCATCTGTTGAGAAACAAAGTGAACAATTTGACGAGGCTTGTGTGTACTTGGGACCCGGTACCACCCACGATAGAGACCAAATTATATGGCAGCACACGAAACGACAACGACAACAAGACATTAATAATAATTATAATGATCGTGAGTAGTTGGAGTTATGCAAAGAAGCTGGAGAGATGTGTGAGCTAAGCTCGACTCCATTGGTTTGTTCCCATTCCCAAAGACTTTCATCACACATGGATGGAAATGGAAAGTGCTCATCTCTAGAGCTAGACTGCCCAGAAAGACAGACAGATAGACGTATATAATGATATTATTATGGCTAATTTTTTGCGGCGTTGAACGTGATAAAAGACGAGCTAACCAAACGAAAACGGAAACCCCAACAAATGTCTGAATTATGTTGACATTACGACGACCGAGTGTGGAGGCCAATCTAAAGTAGGCTGCGGATTACGAGACTGCAGATTACACATGCAATATGTACTATATCTAGTGCAAAGTCTATTTAAACAGGAAGATATATACATACATAAATGTGGAAGCTAATGTAAGCACAAGCTTGGTGTAAATGAGCTTTTAAAGCTCTGCAAACTAATTTGTATAGTTTTCTAGTTCTTATCATAAAATTTGAATGGGGAATACGATAAGTTTATCTAAATGATATTATAATGGCACTATCTGAGTTTTATCTATTTGCATATGTACATATACCTATATGTATGTGTATATTGTATTCATATTTATATCCATTAGTTTATATGTATTCACAGTCAGGGCCGTTGAGAGGATTTAAGAATATGATTAAATTCCTGGGAACTTGGGGTTTACTGGAAGTTCATCCACCTCTCGTCGCTGTTATTCATAGTCCCCACACTTTTGTTGCACAGTGTAGAAAGAAAATGAAACTATAGCAGACTTGCAAATTACTTGGCACAACTTCAGTGGGGAATAACCCTTCCTGAAGGATTTACAAAGATCAAACATTGCGAACGATTGTTAACAAGTAGCTCAACAAATACTCCTCTCTCTGTTTCTCCCTCTCTCTTCTCTCCCTTTCTTTTACACTATTTATCGCATTAATCTCGCGACCAGACAAAACTTTCGCGTCTTGTTGGGACCAACCTTTATTTGTTTTTAGCAGCTTTCTAACGGCATTAAATGGCGAAAGAAGGGCGACAGAAAGACAAGAAGAAGAAGAAGATGAAGAAGTAACCGAAGGCAAAGCAAACAAACAGATGAATAAATCAATGTACGTGTGTGGGTCTGTGTGTGTGAGTGAGTGTATCCAAGTAGAGATAACTGTAGAAGAGTCAATGCGTAATAATGTCTCGAGATTAAAGAGGAGCAAATGTGAAAAACAAATACAGTTTGCATGAATCAGAGAGTTTCTCTGGCGATACGATATTCCCCACCAGGCACTGAAATATCGAAATATAATTTCACAGGAAACTTCGGGGTGATAAGCGTCAGTTATGGCACTATATATAGTGCATTCATATCAGCTGCAGTGGGTAAAAGAAAGGGGAAGAGAGAGGGACAAACAACAGTTATATTGACTGCTGTTTACACTGGCATTAATTGGGGGGCAGTACTTCCTCTGTAAACCGATACTGCCCTGATACGATGTTCTTATCAGCACACTTCTATGCAGTTATAAAGTTGTTTACGATATTTCACTTACATTTTGGCGAACAGCTTTAAATCAATCAATCCAAAACAGACACTGTAATCCACAGCCACTATAGGCCACCATAAACAGCTATAAACTGCTATAAACTATTCACTATTCACTATTTCACACTGTGTATGGTAATAGTCCGTTGTATTATATAAATTTTTGAATGGATCGGTATAATTTATGCCACTTCTTTCATACACAAATTGGCGCGCATTACTATTATATTATTACAGGGTATTATGAAGTGATATGCGAATCTCTTCTATGCACTTTCCCACGTCGATGTCGCACTTGCCACATTTTGTGGCGCGCGCACTTTTACTTTTTTGCGGCGGCAACGTTAATTGCTTACGGGGCGCAAACGATCAATCACAACGGAACAACGGTACTCTCCCGGTTGCACAATGCCAAATTGGTTGCGATAACAAGACAAAAAGCAAAGCAAAGCAAATCGAAATCGAAATTGAAACTCAATTCCAATCGGATTCCAATACCCGAAGCCGAACCGATTCCCAATCAGAAACGCGAGCAACTTCAGCTCTCTGACGATCACGCTCGCGGGCACAATAAGACTGAAAACTAAAGCTGAAGCAGCAGAGGCAACAGCAGCGACGACAACAACGACGGCGACGGCGACACTATCGACAACGATACGAAGCCGCTGCCCGCTTGAAGCTTTGTCTTGCCGAGGAGGTCAGAGCGCACGAAGGCGACGTCTCTGCTTGTGTGTGTTTGTGTGTCTGTGTGGGAATGCATTGAGCAGTGGGCAGTCTAAAGCTTTGACAGTTGAACAGCTGTTAATGAAGCAGAGCTTTAAGGCGCGCGTGCTCTGCCGCCAAGGGCAGCATGAACTGGCAAAGAGCAATGCAGCGGCAGAGGAGCAGTGTTGTTAAGTGCATACTGCATAGCAGAGCCTGCAGACCTTAGGGCGGAGGCACACTAGGTACATTGAAAATAGATCAGTTGACTATACAAACTTTTTTTATCAACTTGAATACATTAACACCCTGTTAAGGGAATGTGAGTTGAGTTGAGTGCATTAGCTTAGAGTTCTGCTGCAATTTGTATGGTCGATTAATCATTTTTCTTTTTTATCCAGTTCTAAGTTCAATTTTAAGCCGCTAGTCTGCGTGCGCCGTAAAGAACAACAGTGCAGACTGAGCCGACTCTCATACAGAATGAGAGAGAGGAAAGAGAACAGTGCAGCAACAGCTGCCTGACAGCAGTCACTCAGGATGACAGACTCAGAAAGAGAAGAGACAGAGAGAGCAAGAGAGTGAAAAATGCAACGCGCATTGCCAGCGCCTGCCTGCCTGTGGGAAGAGCTTTTTTGAGCTTCTACTCGCGTCGCTCTTCACACACACAATACAGGGTGCCATAGCGAATATAACTGGCAATTCTCCGCTCTCTGCAGGGTTGTTTACCCGCAAAGTGTTCAACGGTAAAAAGCACACGCACTCTGGATGTGGATGTGCCCATTTTGGGCAAGTAAAGCGCAAAAAACTTGAGTCAACACACATGAAAACTCGCGCGCGCAATAATAAAGAATTCGGAACACGTTATGGACTGTCCGTCTCGCTCTTTGTAGATTTACTTTACTTTTTATCTGAGACGCACTCTCAGTCTTCCGCTGGTCGAGCGGCTTTTTAGCGCCTCTGGCGCTGCTAAAACAAGAAATTCAACGGACATTAGAAAGTAAAGTAAAACGATCGAAGATGTTCAATGGAGAATCGCCTCGATGCCCATAGGCCAATGCTGATTGCAAGTCCCCCCTTGCCACGCCCCTCCTCTTCTCACCTTGTCTATGTGGAAATTGGCCAAAAGTGAGCGTTTTACTTGCCCAATTTGTGATGGTCAAGTTGTCAGACAGGAAGATCGAAGACCCAAAAAGGCAACGAGAAGGAAGATTATTTCCAAACATGATGTGAAAGTGCAACGCAAGAAGAATGAACAAGTAGAATGAACAGTGAAAATACGGAAAAATGTGATGCATCACTTCCCATTCAAAGATGCGAGAGAGATTGGTTAGTTGGAGAGGTTAGTTCTCTGCAAAAGCTCTACAAAGTTTTTATAGATAACTTGCCTCTTCTGGGATTAATCAGCTTTAGGTTAACTAAGGTATAAGTTATCTTAAAAAGCTCTTTATATTGTAATTTAATAGATAACTGAGGTTTTATCTAGGTTAGTTCTCTAAAAAGAAAGAGATAACTATAATTCGTATATATGTAGTATTAGTGGCTCTTCTGCATTTAAAAATATGAATACAAAGTCTTTAGTTTGTTTTGCTTAGTTCATATATCTTTTATTCATAATCCGCCTTATTTTTATATTTCATTTGTAACTCTCTTTCCACTTTGTTAGTATATTTTTCAAGTAAACATGCTACTTACTTTAACTTTAGCAAAGGTTTTGTTTGGTTTTTTTCTTCTTTCGATGAGAAGCATTAATATTTTAGAGTAAAAGTTAAGATTTGACCGACACACATACATACTCTCTCTTTCTTTTTTGGATTTTAGTAAAATAGTTATAGTTATAGTATTTTTATTTGGAATACTCATGCAAGTGCTGAGGGTTTCCGTTATCACTCTACGTTCAATATCATATATTGGTGCGAGAAAAGGGTGCAATATTATATCGTATGATCGTCATGTGTTGTAAATATTATTCAAAATTAAAGCACAAGTGCGTTAAAACGGTGCACGGGATCGGTGTAAAAATATCAAAATGAAAACAACACACATATATATTAGTATATTAAGCACAGATTCTCCCCTCTCTACGTCTAAGTACATTGAAAAGTTGTGATAGTACAAATACTTAAAGCATTTCCATATTACAATTTGTTGATAATCGTCACCGATGGAAAACAGTCCCTGATAAACATTACTGTGTTACTCCGCCCTTTGTTCCAACTAAAGCACAGTTATTTTCGTTTAGTTATATATAGATCGTATGTTAGATATATATCGTGTGTGTGTATATATATTCTTGTATATGTTGCTTTCTTTTATTTAAACAAAATTGTATAACTTAAGCAAAGGCAAACAAAAACACGCTGTTGTTATTATTACTTTCATAGGTTTGTTGAGATAGATTAATTATATATAATACAATAATAAAATAAATATTAAGCATAAAGGTAAAATAAAATTACAAATGTGATTTATTCATTTCATTGTGGTTTTCTTTCTTTCTTTTTTTCTTCATTGTGTGTGTGTTCGTGTATTTTATTTGTGTATTCTCTTCTACTAACTTTAAAGACTTGTGAGTGGAGTAGGAAGGATTGTGTTTTGTTTTTTGTTTTGTTTTAAACACTAAACGTTTACGTGTTTTTGTTGTTGTTGTTTGTTGTTTCTTGCTCATTCAATTTCACTAAACTAATATTTAACATTTTTTCCATTACTTTCACACAATGCACTTAACAATTTCGTCAGAAAAAATCGTATCAAAGATCGTATTCTGCATACGCTGCATTCTATTACAAAATATATGTGTATTAATCATAATAATTAATATTCATTTCTTTCTCATAAACATCATAGTGTTGTATATCATATTCAATCCACATGCGGGTCTCCCAGCTCGTCTACCCCTTCCCCCGCTCCTGTTCCAGTGCCTGCTTAGGTCGACATCGCATCGTTCAACAGCGCATTCATTTCCCGAATGTGCTGGGCCTTGGATCCAGTTGCGGTCGAGGCGCTACAGGCGCGTCCAACATAGCTGTGGGTAGTAAGATTTCGAGATAGAGAAAATATATATATCAGTAAGTATTACAGGCAAATCAGGCAGACATTTCAATTGGTCAGTAAGAGTAATACACATAACATAATTTTGGCTAATTCAGAGTTGGTTAGAGAACGTGCACTACACATTAGTTTTTCTATAGTTTTTCATATTCATATATTTTTAGCACAGTTATGAGGCATGTTCAATGAAAATGATAACATGTTATATATAGCAAATGATAACATATTGTACGGAAACAATGTAGCGCATAAGTCAATAACCAGGGGCAGAACCGAGGGGAGGGAAAGATCCTTCTTGTGAAACACATCAGACCCATTAATGATAATGATGATTCGACTTTTAGGTACAGAGATTGAGTAATGAAAGTTGTTTATCATATTCGCAGATGATTCATTGTTTTAAGAACCCTGGGAAAGTATTGAGTATCGACCAAGAAGGGGGTATCTACAACTGCTGCCATTATTTTCGTGCTGTATCGGAATGATATCTGGCGATTATGCTTGTTGTGTATATAGTAGTAGTTCATGCCTTGTGTGTGCTTGTCTCTGTTTGCTGTTGGGTTATACGACAGTTTTGGGCAAACATATATAGGAAAGCACACTTAGGATCGCTTTTGGCAGTTGTTGGTTACGTAATATCAGAGAGATCAGTATAAATCAAAACTTGCGTGCATCGAACAAACAAAAGAACAAGGGACAGTAAAGTGGGTGCAGACAATATTAGAGAGTTAGAACACAGAGAGAAAAGGAGACAGAGAGAGAGAGAGGAGTAGACTTAATGATCGTATGTGAGAGAAAAACGAAAACGGAAAACAAACAACGCAAATGAGCGAAAACAGTCGAACAAATTTACAATATTAATTTGGAATTTGTTCAATATTAATTGCAGTTAATAAGAGATAACTAAGTAAGTTAGATAGTAGTAGTAGTTAGGTTGGTAGAGAGAGAGAGAGTAGTAGTAGAGAGTAAGACAGAGAGTTCAATTTGACGCGCAGTTGAGTTCAATTTTGGTATATTGATATTTTGTAGTTGTTTTTGCTAGATTTTTTTGATGGATTCTTGGCCCTCTCACCTAATTTTACGTCCGGTTTTAGACAGTCGCACACCCGGGGCGGCCGCAATGCCGGCGGGCTTATTGAAATCGTGGCTTACGTTCTTTAAATCGAAATGCTTCTTGGCATTAAATTTGCCATCAGCAGTCGTAGATGCAGAGGGATCAACGTTCGTGCCGCTTTTATCGGAGGAGGCGAACATGCGACTTAGCCAGGGTTTCGATTTTTGATCGGAATCGGTATCGGATTCGGTATTAGTATTATCAGTGGTAGTAGTAGTAGTTGTATTGTTGGAGAAGGTGGATTGTTCATCGCTTTGGCTGCAACAATAACACATACACAGAGAAAGAGAGAGAGAGAGGAGAACAAGAAGAAGAACAAAGAGAGAGGACAAGTTTTTTTTTTTGATACAACGATTTTTCAAGTTTTCTTTGTAAATTGTACATTGCCGATTTTGGAACCAAATTAAAATTATAAAGGTAATATATACACTAACATTGGGGGGATAAATAACTGGGGATATCTTTGGGAACATAACACAATATTATTTTTGAAAGAAAAACAACAAACTAAAACGATAATTGGGTTTTTCTTTTTTTCAGTAATCAAACAAATGATCATTAAAAAGCCATGCAAATTATAGTAATGAAAAGTGTGTGTGTGTGTGTTGTGTATGTGGGAGTTTTATGTGTGTATGTTATTTGTGTTTGTGTTAATCATGTTTGTGTTGTGTGTCTGTGTTGTTTGTCTGTCTGCGTGTAACTGAATGGAGCTAATGAATAGAGATATTCAAAGAGTCTTTAGATGTCTGAACACATGCTTCATGTGTAGTCAAGTGTAACTGTGTGTGTGTGTTTGTGGTGGGTGAAGTTGTGTCACTGCTAAGATCTAAGATTGGGGCTGCTCCTGGAGAGAGATAGTCAGGGCAAGATAAAGATAGAGATAGAGATCGTGAGAGAAGAAGAGTTCTGATCACGCTACACTTCAATAAGGTAAATCATAAACTTAGTAAAAGCTGAAGAGGATTAAGTGCAGAGTGCGATGAGAGTGCAAAGATTAAGAACAAATGAAGTATTAAGGCGGAAAATAGAGAGAGAGAGATAGAAAACCAAGTTAGGCTCAGTGCGAGAAAGAAAGTAAATCGAAAGAAAGTGCATCGAGTGCAAAAACTAAAT
The DNA here is from genome assembly GCA_018904595.1 of Zaprionus indianus. Classification (NCBI taxonomy): domain Eukaryota; kingdom Metazoa; phylum Arthropoda; class Insecta; order Diptera; family Drosophilidae; genus Zaprionus; species Zaprionus indianus. The sequence goes on from JAEIHA010000140.1 coordinate 5,928,882, forward strand.
CAGAGAGAACAAAAAGACCGCAGAGAGTGCAGTCAAAATAGAAACAAAGAGAGAGAGAAACATAAAAAGAAAGAGTCAAAGAGAGAAAGAAAAGAGAGTGCGACTTCTTGTGGCAGGGTTTCATGGGTTTCGCTGGGTTTCTTTTGTGTTTCTCTTTCAAATTTCAAAAGGGGGAAGTGAAGAATAGAGAATGGAACTTGACACCTACCTGACGTCACGACTGTGGTTCAGCGCGGTAAGGAAACGTGGCTGCACATAGGTCCAGCAGCCCTGGTTCTTGTGCTCCTCCTGTGCCCAGACCAGCTCGGCGTTCTTGTAGAGATTCGCCTGCTCCTTGACCAGATCGAAGGGGAAAGGCGAAATCTATGGGGAACAAGGAGTAATTAAGAAACAGTTCCAAGTGAGGAATATATTCCACTGTTGACTTACCTGCTCCACGCGCACAATGGCGATGTCCTTCTCCAGCTGCTTGTCAGCACGTGCTTTGGTCAGATCATAGTAGACGCGACCCGTGCAGAAAACAACCTTCTTGACACTGCTGGGGTTCTCGCTGGCTGGTCCACGGTCGGGGATGATGCGCTGGAACTCGCTGCCCTCGCTCATCTCACTGAATGGACTCCTGGCCTCCGGATGACGCAGCAGTGACTTGGGTGTGCACAAGATCAGTGGCTTGCGGAAAGGCAAAGCGATCTGGCGACGCAAGATGTGGAACAGATTCGCAGGCGTGGTGCAGTTGGCCACAATCCAGTTGATATCGTGCAGCTGTCTGATGGCGAACTCATCCGACTCGGGTGGGAAGTAGTCGGGATCGTCGGAGCTCATGATCAAGAAACGCTCGACACGGCACGACGAATGCTCAGGTCCCATACCCTCCATGCCGTGAGGCAACAACATAACCAGACCAGATTGACGCACCCACTTGGATTGACCGCTGGAGATGAACTGATCGATGATCGACTGAGCTGTGTTGCTGAAGTCACCGAATTGAGCCTCCCACAGCACCAGAGCATTGGGGTTGGTCATCGAGTAGCCGTGCTCAAAGCCCAGCACAGCGTATTCCGACAGAGAACTGTTCGACACGGAGTAAGGTGCCTGATCCGGGTACATGTGCTGCAGCGAGTTGTAGGTAGCCTTGTCCACGAGTTGATGGTGCAGCACGTGATGACGATGCGAGAAGGTACCACGCTCCACATCCTGACCAGAAAGACGCACATGGATGCCCTCCTTGAGCAGAGAGCCAAAGGCCATGGCTTCACCCAGAGCCCAATCGGCAACCTTCTCATCAACCATGGTCTTGCGGGCAGCAAGAACACGCATCAGACCCCTAGGGATAAAGAGAGCAAACATTTAGAGAGGATACTCATTATCAATTCCCACTTGTCTACTCACTTGTGAATAACAAATTCAGCGGCATTTGGTGGTGGCGCCGAGAAGCGGTTGCCAATGTGAATCAGAGTCTCCTCCTTGACACCAGTTGGGGCGACCTTCAGGGGGTCCTTGCCCTCAAAGAAACCAGACCAGGGCGAGTCCAACCAATCCTTGTACTTGACGTGTGTCTCGGTCTTGGCCAGAGCAAAGGCTTCCTCACAAATGTTCTCGTATTTGGCAGCCACAGACTTGACTTCCTCAGCGGTGACAGTGCCCTCGGCGATAAGCTTATCAGCATAGAGATCCAAGCAGTTCTTGTGCTTGCGAATCTTCTGGTACATAAGAGGTTGTGTGAACATGGGCTCATCGATCTCGTTGTGACCGTTGCGACGATAGCCGACCAAATCGATGACACAATCCTTGTGGAAGGTTGCACGCCACTCGGCAGCAACCTTGCAGACATGCATCACGGCCTCGGGATCGTCAGCATTGACGTGGAAAATGGGAGCATTGACAACGCGAGCGACATCTGTGCAGTAGGGGGAGGAACGCGAGAAACGAGGATCGGTGGTGAAGCCAATTTGGTTGTTAGCCACCACATGGATGGTGCCGTGCGTGGTGTAGTCGGGCAGATCTGACAAGTGCATTGTCTCGTAGACAACTCCCTGGCCGCAGAAGGCGGCATCACCGTGAATCAGAATCGACATGACCTTCTTGCCCTCCTGATCGCCGCGATAGAACTGCTCGGCGCGGGTCTTGCCTTGCACCACAGGGTCGACGGCCTCCAAGTGAGATGGGTTGGCAACAACAGCCAGACGAATGTTCTTGTTTGTCACACGGTTCAAGCGCTCAATATATGTACCCAAATGGTACTTGACATCACCAGAGCCCTGAAGGAAATAGACAAGGGATTAGATTAACATGACTTGAGTATTTTAATTTCAGTCTTGTACTTACATCATCTGCCGCCTCCAGACCAGCAAACTGTGTGAAGATTTGATTCAATGGCTTGCGGCAAACATTGGCCAAAGTGTTAAGGCGTCCACGATGTGGCATACCCATGATAACAGACTCCACACCCAACTCGGTGGAAACATCAATGATTTCCTTCAATGCGGGGATCATAATCTCACAACCTTCCAAACCGAAACGCTTCTCCGATGAGTATTTCTTAGCCAAGAATGCCTCGAAGCCAGTGGCACGTGTCAAACGGGCCAGAATCAGACGCTTCTCTTCGGGCGTGAAGTTCAGAACGCCGGGTGTCTCGAAACGTTTACGAATCCAGTTGCATTGCTCCAACGAGTTGATGAACATGAACTCAACACCAATCTTGTTGCAGTAGACATTCTCCAGACGGTTCAAGATTTCCCTGAAGAGTAAAAAAAAATTGTTGAGTACACGTTGTCAAGGTTCTCTGAACTTGGTATACTCACTTCAAGGGCAACGAAGCCTCATCGCCTCCAATGAATGTGGTGCTAGGCAGCTTGAACTGACGCTCCATATCATGTTCGCCTACAGATTTTAACAGGTTTTTGTGTTTCGTATAGAGTAGATTGCAATATTAGTAAAGGTTTTGTGTAGAGTTTTCTTAATTTGGATGATGCTGATTAGTTTTTTGTAGGCGGCAAATGTTTTTGTTGGTTTGAAATTCGGAGTGTAATGATTGGTTTTGGTCTGTAATATATAGTATATATATATGTGCTCTATAAGGAGTAGATACAGAAACATGCTGATCTGTCAGTAACACACATATTTAAATATATATTCTGTTGCTTGTTCTTCTTAGGCGTATCAACTGTATAACTGTACAAGTTTGAGTATATATAGTATATTGATCTCTGATATAACAAACTCGTGCATGCATAACGTCGTAGTGTAAACCTTTCATTATAATGTCTGATTATCTCGCGAATACAATTGTTTTTCTACATGCAATCTAATCAAGAACTTAAAGAAAAGAAATAATACGCTATAATGATAGTTTATACAACAAATTTCTCAACTGAGCAATAAATTTATATATATTTATATTATAGGTATATTGTATTTAGTTATATATTTACTTGGTTCTGTGTATCGTAATTGATAGAGAATTTGATTGATATAGATTTTGATTTGATTGTGTGCATGAAAAATAAATATAATAAGGTACAGAACGGGGTTACTTCATACGACATAGTACCAAACACAACGCAATATTCAATGTGAGGCTGTGTTGGGGGGGTTTTTTCGGGTTCGGGTTTAGGTTTTATTGTACAAGACGGAACGAACACAAGAGTTAGGTAAAAATTATAATGAATTTTGGTGTTGCGTGTGTGTGTTTTTGGTTGTGTGAGTGTGTACGGAGTACGGTGGGGTACGTAGTTCATTGTGTATGCAGCCTCTCTAATAGCTTACTTACCAAAACTGAAATTAGCGTAAATGGATTTCGTCGAGGTGTTGCCAGGCAAGTCTGGTGTATTAATTTCGAGTGGGTCGAGGTGAGCAATATTATGTCCTCGAATCTAATTATGTGTGTCAGTATATATATATATAGATATATTGTAGTAGTGGTGGAGAGTGTGTGTTGTTGGTTACACAGTAATATATTAACAATGTATCGTGTTTAATTGTAGGTTGTTGTTGTTGTTGTTGTTTTTGCACAATACACACACATAATACAAGAGAGAGAGAATTTGGAATTTGTTTTAACGTTTTGTTGGTTTTGTAGTCGAATTGCGTTTTGATTGCAGTTTTTTTTATATATATTTTCAGGGTTAGAAAGCAAAAAAAAAATAAGAGAAATTAATAAATAAAATAGCATAAAATTAAATCAAGTCGAGAGAGACATAAAGAAAAAGCAGCGTTAGAGCGAGATAAACAATAATGAGTTTGAACACTGTGGTTAGAGAACACAACGCACAACTCACTAAGGTGCACTAGGACAACAGACATAATAATAATAGTAGGATAAGAACATTATAATAGTTGATATAAGTTTTGAGAATTTCTTTCCTTTTTCAAGAGTTAAAGCCAAACACCGAGAGAGAGAGAGATTACTTACACTTATAAACAGAAACGAAACGAGAATCGAGTGAAAAAAAACTCACTAACTTATGGACTATATTCGATATATATGATATATGCTTCAACTATTTATTGCCTGCCTGCAGTGCCTCATCAACTCCGAATTTCAGGTTATATACGTATATAGAGTATATATATTTATATATAGGTAGTTAGGTAATAGATCAAATGGGGTTAAATAGGCTTCCAAGCACTAAAAACAATACAGGTTTGCGTGTAGTGCGGGTGTAGTCGAGGTGCTTTAATTTTTGATATGGTTTTGGTGGGGTAGGGGTGGTGGGAATTATTGGGTAGGTGGTGTTGGTGGTGCTGGTGGGTAAGTAGAGTTTTTTTTTGAGTTTGCAAAAGAATTTACCAAACAAAAACCCAGAATGCTGCCTGAGCACATCTTCGTTAGCGCGACGTGCAAGACCATCCTTGCAAACGGTTTTTTCGCGTGTTACAATTCCAAGCGGATCCACTTCAGATGCCAAATGACCACGTGACTATATATGTATTGTATATATATTTATGTATATGTAATACACATATGTATATACATCAAAATTATATAGGTATATATATGTAGATTGGATTATACACATATGTAGAATTTGGGATTAAAAATTGTTTATGGTTTTCTACTCTCGTTCTTCTAAAACTTCTTCCACTATAAACTACACAAAATTAGGTTGTTGTGCAAAGAAAAAATGCCGAATTAAGGTGACCAGATCAGATAATATAATTATATAATAATCATACAAAAACCCTTAGATCAACTACACTGATATGAGGTCTATAGATGATTCTACTTATGTATGATATATATGGGGAAAGAGGGGCGGGTTTATCAGCTAAACAAACCGAAATGCAGGTGTTCTTCTAACTACAATGTAAACAATAAATGCATGGCCGGGTTGGAAGAGGAGGGCGAGGCCGGAAGGGGGTAAGAACTAAACACTAAACAAAAAACCAAGAACAACTAATCTTCTTTCGGGTTGGTTCATGTGTGTTGTGTGTGTGTGTGTGTCTGTGTATAAGTTAGAACACACACAACAAAAAAGGGGAGGCAGCTTATATAATCCATTTAAACAATAAACATTAAGTATGTAGAACCTAAAACATCAACAAAAAAATGGGAAAGGTATCAAAAAGAAACGGAAAACAAAAACAAAAAATAAACGCTTTGCGGCTGCAATCTCAACTCTGTTCTCAACTCTAATTTTATAATATATAGGGGAACTGCTATGGACCCAGTCAGTGCATACCTGGTAGCTCCTAATGATAGCCTGCACAGCAAGATGATCATCGATGGTCTTGGAGTCGGGAGCAGCGCTGCCGACGGCGCCGCCCAAGTTGAATGCCGTCAACGGCAACGTGTTGGCCTGTACCGGTGCCAAATTGGGTGGGCTCACATACGTGTTGCTGCGGAAATACGCGTCCCAGGACTGTATAAGAGACGAAAGATAAGGTAATTAGTCAAGTACGTTATCAGTTGCTATAAAACAATCTGGAATTCTCGAGACTATTACGACCAAAACGTGTTTTCGTAGCGGTTCTTTTTTGGCGAAATCAGACGAGTGTTTATGCGCATTTTCAAGTTAATTATATAGCCAATAAATGGCTGAGTTTTGCTATAGCTAATTTGCCTTTTGACTGGTTCAAGGTAAATTTGAACAATTGTTTGCAATAAATAAAATAAAAAATTCATAAAACAAAAAAAAGTTGTTTTTTTTTCACAGAGAAAGATGCACAACCTGTTGCTGAAAACACGTTTTAAAAGGCAATTGAACTGTCTCCCGCTCTTTATTCATAAGGAGGCGCTACTTACGGTGTGGACAGAGCTGGGATCACGCAGCCAGGCATTGTACATTTCCTCCACATAGGAGGCAGTGCTGCCATTGGCAAAAGGCTCCGCAGCTGCCGAGTTGTAGGTGCGCACAGCGGCAGCGGCGCTTGCCTTGACCAGCTAAAGGAGAAGGGGAATATAGAAAAACAATTGATTAGTTGAATAATGCATGTATTTATTTATAGTATATCGCTTACCTTTTGACTGCTGCTGCTGTTGAGCAGCCATGTGGCAAAGTTTTTATGCGCCATCGGCGATAATGCCAGACTAAAGGCCGTGTGTGTTCTATGCATTTTGTATTATTTTACAAAATAGAACTGCAATGAGAGAGGGTAGAAAGGGAATACATGAATATATAGAATCATTTAAAAATAGACTGCAATTAGACATAGGCAATCACACAGTCCAGCTATGATGATCAGGTTCCAATTAAGCCTCGATTGTTGACAAACAGTTGTCGTGATATTTGAACAACTGCCTGGTGTCTCTCCTCCCTGTGTGATGATGATAGTGCTTTCGTAATGGCTGATAAGATACGGGAACACAAAAACTGTCAAACTCTTTACGTCATATCCCGTAGTTAAAACTGTCTCTCGCTCTCCCACTGCAAACTAACGATGATTATGAAATATATAACAAGTTCCCGGAGAGAGAGAGAGAGAGAGACACATGTGATTAACATGTTCATGTATCTATCACTCTGTGAAGAGACGGAGTCCGTTTCCAACTGGGTTTACTCAGTCACACACACGTGACACCTTCCCCGATCGCTGACGTCAAAATGCCCCCTTGTTGTTTGCCTTCTTTTTTTGTTGATAATATGCCAAAAACCTCAACGCGATGGTGAAATGCCTTACAAAATATATATGATTGTATGTATCTCTCTCTGTATGTTTGTTTGCAGAACGATCGGGACTTTTTTTTATGGCTTTCTGTTGTACGAAAAAAATATATAACAAATTTTGTGTGCTGCGCAATTGTCAGATTGACTTAATCATTTTGTATTATCCCTCCTCTCGTATCTCGTTGCTTTATTTGTCTAGAATAAACAAGGTTGGGGGACACTCAGTGTGTTAACCTGGTCAAATTTCGGAGGAGACAGAGCTGATAAAACATCAACCAGCCCCCAGACTAGAGCAGACCAGACCACACTTATGTACATACGAATCATGCCACACAATGAATTTCTACATTTCATTTTCATTGTTAATTAAAAATTCTTATTTGTCAAGTGATAAGCAAAAGCGCGTGCCCACAAATGCTACGGCGAACCTTCCTCTCTGTGCAAAAAACAAGGCGGGGCTGCGCCGAATACGCTTCGCAGGTCACATGCGCTTATCAGCAAGGCGTGTGGAATGGTCTAGTGCGGGTCTGTGCCGATACTGTCTCGATAGGGAGGGAGGCAGGCCCGTCGATCAGTTCGATCAGTACTCGAATTTGTCGGGAAAACACTTCACATTCGACATGGGGCAGACACACGCACACACGCACACACACAAACAAACAGACAGATGTGGGTTATAGACATATTTGAACCGGTTTGCATCGGTCAATTGCCGTTTTATGTTTACGGGGTATTTGAAAGTGCAGCGATTACAACACACACCAAACACACACACACACGCACACACTCGAGGTAGTTTCAATTCAATTAGCTGCCAAGTTTTTTCTTCGAGTGTAGCTTTTCTTCTTCTATTTCTATTAGCTTTTGTTTTTGTTTAGCTTTCTGGCTTTCCATTCTCTTGAATTATATTTTTCTTTGCAATTATTTCTCTTTTTTCATCGTCGACCGCGCCGCTTTGGTTACGAAAACAGATTACATAAGTGCAAAATATAACAGAAAGAGCAACAACAATGTGAAAACTCGCGTGAGAGAATGTGCGACAGACGGATGGAATGAAGACTGCTGTCATAATATTATTAGAATAATAACTGTTAATTATTATGGCACATATGTTATGCAGATGGAAATATTTTGCCAATTTGCGCTTTCCAGACTTTTCTTTCGTATTCACACTGCACTTTCATAAACCCCACTCAATCTTATGCATAATTAAACACTTCTATAAGAAAATCGGGGGAAAACGCACTGAATATATATTACTCGTACTTGTTGTTGGTGTTGTCTCGCGTCGTATCTGACGGATACGCGGCCCAGGCGATTTGTTCGTGTTGAGTGCTGCGCGTCGACTGAACGTTGCGGCGCAGAGCAGCCGAAAGATTACCCGACCTCAAACCGTGCAGTTGTGAGAGTGTGTGAGCAACTGTCTCTCTCTATCTTTGTATGCGTGTGTGCAGCAAAGAGAGCAAAATAATAAAAAACACAAAATTTTTAGAAATCGAACGGTAGAAAAACAAAATGAGCGATAAAAAAAAGCCACATGACAACGCAAATTGTATCTCATTAGATATAGAGTATATGTATGTATTGTACTCAGAGTGAGTGTTTGTGTATGTCTGAGTGTACTCAGGAAAAGGGGCCAAGCGCAAACTGATAAAAATCTTATCTAAACTACATGGTGAATGAGTGCGTGTGTATTTGTCTGGGAGACTGTGGACACTGTTTACAATCATTTCAAAGTCCGTAACAAGCTCAAATAAAAATACCCGCAACATTTGTCACACTCATCTTTTAACTAAGCCGCCCACCAGAAACAGATGGCAAGGAAAAACACAGAAGAGGAAAATGAATCAGTAGCAAGCAACGGCATACAGGTAAATGTGTATATATATACATATAATACATACATATACTTTTGCATATTTGCACTTGCTAATCAATAATAAAAATTTCAAGTTCAAACACGCGCCGCAGACATTCAATCAGGTGCTCAATGGAAATGCAGAAGGCCAATTGGAATGAATTCGCAGACATTCCATAGCCAAGACACAAACCACAACACATCACACACACATACTGCAAGTGGCTGCAGCATGTGGAGAGCAGACGAGCCCCCAAAATGCAGTGGTGACTAAAAAAAACTGCATGCAAAAACAACTTCGCTTGAAGTGGACAACACACAACAGACACTCTCGCACACACACACACACAAACACTCTTGCGCACAGACACAGAGAGACCTTCGTCTAGGAGACCGCGTGCGTTCATTGAGGCGCAATGCGACAGAGCTGAGACTGTTACTTGGCCGTGACTTTGGTGTAACTTGTGACAACCTGTTGCACTCTCTCTTCACAGTGACAGGGAGAGTCGCTACATATATTTTACTCATCTCTCAACTTGTGAAAATTTCTTAATATAGGGAATGCTGACAATGCGGCCCACAACAACGGCAACAACAACAACAACGTTCGCTCATGTTGAATGATTCACGCGGCACGGAAACGCACACGCGGCACTCACTCAAGAGAGAGAAAATTGCGTCATCATTGCAATATTTCTCAACTAATTTACGAAAAACATGTGACGTCGTTGGACCGGCGGAGGCAGCGCCGAAGGCAGCAGCCAAGAAATTTCACTTTTCTATTTTTCATTTCTTATTTTTTTCTTTCTTGTTTTTTTTGGGCAGCGCAGGCGCATTGAGCAGACGCCCACTTGCATTATATAAGGCCCTTCACATTTGGGGGCCAAGGAAAATTGCAATTAATAGCATTAACATTGCACTTCAGTTCGAGATTTACAGTTTTATTGATTGAGTTCAGGCTGCACAGCATATAAATAGCATTTTAATGTGTACCACTTTTCTATTTATTCCACGAATTTGACCCCAATTGCGTAGCTTATTAGGTATGCGTATTAGTTGCGAGTCACTTGGGCACTCTTTATATAATGAACTTATGCAACTTTTGTTTTATATAATGCACTATTTAGTAATTATTATTTTCACTATATTAATTATTAAAATTATTACTTTTCTCGTACGCTCCAATTCCAAACAACTCGCGTTTCCAACTCGCGGCCCAATGTGACCGTGAGTAGTTTATGTTGCTCAGACCACAGAAAAAAAATATTGATTAAATACTAGCACAAACGGTCACACAGCGCTGAGCTTTGAAATTTGCGCGCAACCTGCGTAGATCGGCACTGGGAAGTGTCAATAAGAATATGTGATAATTGAATTTAGCTGGAAATGAGTAAAATATGAATAATTATTTAATTAAAATTAAACTTAAGAGTATTTCTTATGATTGGCCGCCTAAAACTTGCTGCGCAATTTGCAAGTGCCTTTGTGGCGCCATCTGTGCGTAGCTTTGGGAAGCACCCACCTGCAAACTTTATGCCAGCACTTTAACTCGACTTTTTATCAATAGATGGCGTTAAAAGCAGTGCGTAGCTCTGCGTAATAAAATCACTTTTAACGAATTTCTTGAATTAAATAAATAACGAACAGTTTTATTGAAAGCACCTCTCTCTAGTATTTACTATATTCATCCAGGCAATAGCCCGTTATCTGATCAGATATGCAATCGAAGACATCAAACGCCAAATCGCAACTTTCCCCTTTCTGCGGCAGCTGCTTGCGATCCACACGATATTTATTGGTCATTGCACGCAGACAGAGATTAACCGATCTCAACGTGGCCATAAAGAACCCATGCTCGTGCACGCCCTCCGAGTAAAAGTCCACCAGCCCATCCAGTGTTGGCCAGCCTTTCTTGTCAATGGCATCGTTCCTCGCATAGACGCAGTGCAGCAGACACTGCAAGAGAGAAGAAGAAGCAGACAAAGAATACATCGAGTCAGTCTGTGGCATTCAATTTGCTGATGCATAAAAATCAGCTAATGTGTATTAAAAGTCAGCCATAAAATGCACTTTTCAGCCATAAAATCTCTGTGTGAACAGACAAGGTCCGACTCCGGCTCCGGCTCCAGCTCCGACTGCGACTGCGACTGAGCTTTTCTTTCAATTGTCTAGCGAGAGAAACCCTGACTTTAGCGGGGGAGGAAGGTTGCACATTTAATTGCACCGTGCAAATCGTTGCCACGTTGCCACTGCGAGCTGCCATTGAACTTAATTGCGCGCGCCGCAAACGGTTGCACGTTCATTAACGAGCGAGAGAGCGAGCTCTTTGGAGGCAACATTAGAGAGTGAGAGAGAGAGATGAAAGCTAGACTTACGCCTGCAATGCGCTTATCCTCCATGGGCACAAGTGTTGGATGATAGATGCCTGCACTGGCCACGTCGAGACGCTTCAGACTTCTCACCAGACGTGCCACACGGCGACGAGGCTCTGGCTCATCATAGACAATGTATTCATATTGACTCAAGTTGTGCTGCGTGGGTGGCTGCCGCTCCAGCGTAACGGGACTGTGCACTGGTGGCCAGGGCAAAGATTCTATGAACTCCACTTGATCGTCGTGTGGGTCGAGCGGTGGCTGCACTAGCGCCACCTTCTCCTTGAGTATCTCGTAGGCCTCTGCGCGGGGGAATATGTGAGAATTGAGACTTCTATCTCTCTTTCACAGTCACGACTCACCATTGACCAACTGATTCTTGACCTCCTCCTGGCAATCTCCAATGACAGACTCCACACGTCTAGCGGTGCGTGGTGGATTCAGGCAACGCGCCTTCTTCATCTCGTAGCGCACAATGTAGCTGAGGGCATCCACAGATGCCATAATGCCGCACATGACGGTCAACAGTTGTGTAATCCTCCTCATCCTTGGCTGCTAGAGATTAATGTGTTGCGCTGCGATGAGCTTGAACCGCACACCTTGGCGAGTCGCTATCGATTGAATGCAGCAAATGAAAACGAAAGCATTTTTCATTCATTTTCACTTTCCATTGCCGCCAGCTGGCAGGATTGCAATGCCGACGCCGCCGCCGATGCCGTTGCCGGCCTTCCTCGCCAGCTTCGGTGGCTGGCAGTGAAACGCAGCATATGAATTACCAGTTTTGCTCTATGGGTATGTGGTTCAATGGCAACTGCAACAACAGTAACAACAACAGCAACAACAACAACAACTTACAACAACTGGTTGCACATTTCCCATGCGTGCAGTCGCCTCCAGTCGTGCCACAAACTTGTCCTTAATGCCACACATAACTGTACAGTGGCGTAGTTTTCATTGTGCCAACCTGGCAACCCTAAACATTAGATTGGTAATCCGATGAGGAGCTGCTCCAATTGACTGCACAATTGGTTGATAAAAATTCTTCCGCATTAGTTAATCTACATAAATCTCAACTTAGTTAAACCCCAACTAAATTTAAGTACCCCCTAGAGCTGCGATACTATCAAATGCGGCAGTCATAAAGCACATGGGGAACAACTTGTGTGGGTCAGTAAATCATGAGTCGACGCACAAAACGCAGCCATGCGTTCCACAAGTTTGTGCCTTAAGTCATTCATTGAGTATTTCGTTCTAGCTGCTGCGCCCTCTGTGGGCTTGAGTTTTAGGAGTTCTAAGTTGGAGATGAGCCAGTGCTGCTAGTGATGAGCCAGTGAGGTTAGCGATGAATGGGGGATTTTGGGGAAATATATACATATGGTATATTCGATGTATTTTTGAATATATTTAATTTTTTCTTTACATATTTGTTTTTTATTTATGAATCTATTAATTTATTTTAATTATATAATATAACACAATTTTAAAATAAATAAATAAAAGTAACTTATGAATAGAATTCAATAAAATTTTTCTATAAATTAAAATTCCCTTAAAGTTGAGAATGTTATTAAATATATTTGATTATTAATGTTTATATTATATTTAATTTAATTTAATGTTAGATAATCAAATATAATCGATTCGAATTTTTATTCATTTAAATTCGATTTAAATCTTGCTACGACATTCCTTTTGCTAGTGATGAGCACGTTTAATACAAATTAGTTTCGACTAGAATTTTATTACGTCTTCTCTCGTTTGACATATTTTCCGTCTGGGCCAAGAACAATGGCCAATAACTGTGCTGGAATCTTGGTTGCTGGTTCTGCTTCTAAGCTAATTATGCTCATCATAATTTTTGGCACATCCTAGGCGGAAATTGTGGCGGGTGGGTGTGTGTACATTATACATAGATATCTTAAGATATCTGCCGACTTCTCTCTCAACTCTTCCTGCAACAGCGCCTCGTCGTCGTCGCGTAATTGGCCCGTAATTGCGGCCAAGACGAAGACGAAAATTGCAGCTAAGACACTGACCTAGACTCGGGGCGCAACAGATTTATAATGACGGGCAGCAAGATGGGCGTGGCATGTTCAAAATTGATCACGTTTACACGGCAGGAAAATGCAAAAACTTGCTGGAAAAATAACTAAGGAAATGCGCACAATTTCCTTTAACTTTTTTTCGCAGTGTAAGCAAACTATCCAGAGTTCAATGTACAACAGAAAATGTTTTGGCATAGATCACGCGCCTGAACTTAGGAGCTGGTGCTGGACCTGGATGCTGGAAAATTGTCAACAATGCGGCTGCAACAGGAAGCCAAACTCGACGACGATGGGCAACAGCAACAACAACAACACGACAGAGCGCAACTTCAACTAATTGACAGACAGCTGGAGCTGGAGCTGAAGCTGAGGCCGAAGCTGGACCGGGAGCTGCACCGGGAACTGGCCACGACTTGTGTCTCCTGTTCTGTGTTCTTGTGTTCTGTGTTGCAATTTACCGAACAAGGAGCCTCTTAACATTGTTAGCAATGCTTGCACAAACAACGGCAGCAATAGCAGCAGCAACAGCAGCAGCAGCAACGACTGCTTTGGCTGCCAAGAACAACAAAAGTCACTTGCGTGTCCATCATTAGAACAAATTCTCTCACCTGCCTCAGCTCCCTGCCCCTTTTGGGGGATTTCTTGTAACGCAATTTGCACACAAATGTTTTAGTTGTTGTTGTAGTTGCTGCCGTTGCTGCTGCTGCTGTTTTAAATCTTCTGCTGCCTCTCTGCTTCTCCTCCTCCTCCTCTTCTTCTTCTTCTTTGGTGGGTGGTCAGGTGAGACAAGTGGCAGCTGCCGTCGACGTCGTCGTCGTCGTCGTCTCCGTCTCGAGCACCCCGAGCTCCGATCCGCGAGCCGAAGTGAACCGCTGGCTACCGTTCGCTGAGTCGCCTGAGAATCGTATTTAAATACGAAGGTCTAACGCTCTGGCGCATTCAGTCGTCGACGTCGCGTTGTTCTTGCCGCAGCACACTTGCAACACACACACACTCACCAGTATCAAAACACACACACATACACCCAACGTATCTCCTTTGTTGCCTGCCCGATCGTGTCGTTGTGCAGGATGCGTGTTTAATGCGATTTCATTAATTCAGTTTGCGTGGAAAACTTTGTGAAAATTCTATGGAAATGCTGCGCCCACTTTGGCTGCCGTTGTGCGCTTTTCTTGGCCTCCTCCTGCCTGGATATCCTGTGCTAGCTGATATCGAATATAATACCATTAATTCGGATGGATCGTTTCAGTTTCGGTATAGCAAAATACGGAAATTTAAAAAAGAGTGTAAAATCTTGGGGGAAATGCTTGAGTTTTTCCAGTGACAGGCGAAACATTTAATTGGTTTATTGAAAAAGACGAAATGATCTTGAAATGATCATGATATGATTAAATAATAAATTTATTAAAAAAATTCTGGGAACTTAGTGAAAAGATTGAAAAGGAAACATGAGTTTCGTGGATCAAGCAATTAATCAATACTGATAATTCCAGGAACTTATAGAAAGGAATATTACTTAAGTTTCCTGGATCGAGCAATAAATTCATACAGAATACTTCCTTAAATGTGTGAAAAGAAACGAACCTAAGTTTAGTTATTGAAGGACTCAAATTCAAAGTGTTAAATGAACCAACTATGGAATTCTCTGTATATTAAAGAAACTCTTTAAAGATTGAATGATTATTCAATTAAACTTAAATACAATATATATCCCAAATTTGGTGCTGGTAAACTATAAGACAAGATCAATAGATATTCTGTGTTATACTTGCCTGTATATCTTTCTCATATATATTCACATATCACAATTAAATCAATTAAACCATACACCACCCAATGCTACTGTACTCGTTTCTAACCTCAATATGCCTTGCATAGTTAGCACCTGCCATGGTGCAGACAACTTAATCATATTTTCTTTGTTTACACCCTAGAAAAGTCTAACAAATCGTTTTATCAATTGTCTTTAACACCTTCGCCTCACGCTTCGCCTCCTTCAGTGATGTTTTTAACACCTTTTTAACGCCGTTTTGCAATGGCAAATTAACCGTACCCTGCAGTTGCTCTCTCTCTCTCTCACTTCTACCTGTCTCTTTCACTCCACCGATTGCTGTAAGTAACTGTCTTTCTCACTCTCTCCACGCATGGGCAAAACACGCAATTACTTTTCGGATATGCGGACGGACAGACATGCGAATGATGACATTGGGGGCTACTATCATAGCGCCTCGGGTACTCCAGACAACATCGTGCGAGGTCGTTATGGTTCGCGTAGTCCAGCGAGCGGCCAAATCGAAGAGACCGTTTATACGGCCGGACCACGTGGGTGAGTAATGCTAACACTATTTGTAATGCAGACTGGAGAAGGTACCTTGAGTAGATACCCTGTAAATGAAGAAGATATCTAGTTAGCTTCAGAGTCTAGTCTACTGTGATTCATCCAGCTATGTCTTGGCTTGGCAGACAAGAACGCTGCTACTACTAGTTGCTTATACCCTTCTACACTCGCACACTGTTTACAGGGTATTTGCTAGACAAACAGAAGACAGCAAAAGAAGCGCCAGCCAGCCACAGAGTTGAGTTGAGTAAAGTGCGGTAGCTAAGTGAGTTATCTGTTCGTCTCGTCTTCCGCAGCGAGCTCATATATTAGCGCTACAACAGGCCCCAGCGCCAGAGGGCGCCACTGAAGCGTGGCTCACAGTCAAAGTTGACTTCGAAACGGTTCTAACACATTGATGAAGGTAGCGAGACAGCGAAGGGGGAGGAGGTAAAAGCAGAGACCGCAACTGAAACTGTTTTTGTTTTCGTTGTTTGAGATTCAATTTTGGAGTTTACTTGTTGCTGTTGTTATTGCTTTAGTAGGTGCTGTTGTTGTTGTTGCTGCAATCTCCGGTAGTTGGGAAAACAAAAAGCTGTTAACAAATTGCGTTTGTGTGTTTGTGGAAAATGCATGAAGTGATGCACAGCGACAGATAAAAAGTAGCTTAATTTTGAATAGAATCGAAGGGGGGATGGGTAGATAGAAGAGGGGTTTAGGTGTGGGGGAAGGTGGGTAGCTCGTTCTCGCAATGTGGCAACGCTTATCAAACTAATGACGTGCGAGATCATCAGATAGCATTAGAATTAGCAATGTGGCGAGCGATTTTCGTAGTCAGCTATATCCGCTACTCCAGGGGGATTACCCAATCTCATTCCCAGAGCAATTAGATGCTTGATCGCCGCACTATCTACCTTTCTCTCACTCCTTTTCCCTCCCTCCCTTTCTCTCTTGCAGCTTTCGTGCCAACGGACCCAAAATACATCGCAAAATGGACCTGGCGCAGTATCCTGTGCGTCCACGTGGCAGCCCCGATGATCCGCTGGCCGATCCCTACGATGATCCCTCGTATAGTTTCAACTTTCGCACGCCAGATCAATCGCGCAGCGAGGAGAACGATGCCAGCAATCGCATAAGAGGTGAGCATGGGCAGAGATTCAGGTCAGTTCTTCATCTTTACTTCCTTGCCAGGTCTCTACTCCTACCTGGATGATGTGGGGAGCGACACAGCGTGCGCTATGCTGCTGGCGCTGGTACCGGCTTTGAGATCTCCAATGCTGTGCCGGATAACCCCGTCAATGTGGGCTACTCCAATCCGCTGTACAAAGCGCACCCCAAGACACGTGGCAAGATGTCTGTGCAACGTGGTCCGGGGAGGCACATACAAACTCATTGCCGCAGGACCCGATCATCGACGTGCGGAGAGTCGCGCCCCGGATGGGCTAGTGCGTGGCACATACTCCTTCCTGGACGACAAGGGCGTACAGCGCACTGTGGAGTACATTGCTGGAGCTGGAATTGGTTATCGCGTGGTCAACAATCGTGTGGGTCCTGGCACGCACATCAATCCCTCCGTGGCTGATTTTCGACTGAGCGATACGGACTTCCGTCTGGCCAATGACTTTGGCAGGGGTGCCGGAGGTGGACTAGGCCCAGCAGGCGCAGGTGGCAGGTGGTGGCGGTGCAAGTGGTGGTGGCTCTGGACCAAGTGGAGCCGGTGGCGGTGGCAGAACACGTCCTGGCGCAGGAGGAAGTAGCGGAGCTGGAGCAGGCAGCAGGGGAAGCGGTGCTGCTGGTGGTAGAGGAGGAGGAGGAGGTGGAGCTGGAGGTGCTGACACGGATTACCTCAAAGCAGCTGGTGATGGAAGCAGAGATGATGCAGCCGGGGAAGGCGGTGAAGATGATCAAGGCACCGATGACAATGGCTTAGGCAATGGCGCAGATGACGGCGGATTCAGTGGCAGCTCCACTGCAGCCAGAGGCAAGGAAGGTCGACGTGGCTATGCAGCAGGTGGTGGCCAGCGAGGCAGCACCAGATACAATGGAGCAGGTGGTGGTGGAGGCGGCAGAGGAAGTGGAGAAGCTGGTAGTGGCAGCAGGGGAGGATCAGCAGGCAGCAGAGGCGGCAGCAGTGGCGGTGGTGGAGGCAGTGGCAATGGCTTCCGTGAGAGCAGCTCCGGAGGAAGTAGAACCCGTGGTGGTGGTTCCAACACAAATCGCATCAATGGAAGCGGCACACGCAATCGAAACAGATTCAATGGAGGCGGAGGCTCCTCGGTGGTAGTGGCTCTTCGGAAAGCGGTTACCTGCCACCCACAGGTAGCTCCAGCTCCACTGCCAGTGCCAGTGGTCCAGAAGACAACTACAATCTCAATGATGATGATGTCGGAGGCTCACTGCCTCCACTGGTCACGGCCAATCATCGCATACTCGAGATCGATCGGGATCGTGAGTGGGTACAGCGTCATCATGACTCCACCGTGATACGCAATGTGGGCAAGTGGTATGTGGGTCTGCCACCAGGACAGAGTGTGCGTGCCCATGTGCAGAACATCGACCTGGTGCCACTGGGCGGCCGCGTTAGCTTGTCCCCATCGGAGGCACTGCGCCAGGACGAGATCGCTGAGCTGATGGCCTCGAGGGAGCATTAGTTACGCCACCTTAGCTCATAAGTTCTTAGACCTAAGTGCAAACCGGGTTAACTGCGGTTAGACCGTGTCCAATTGTAACAGTATTTATGCCAAATACATGCGAGTTGTGTATTCCAATGGATCAATCGGTGCACGATTGTGGTTGTGGTTGTAGCTTTAGAAGATGAGCTGAGTTAGTCTACAAGATAAGTGGCTAACAACTATTGTTGTGCCTCTACTGGGTCTGCTGGACATTCTCTCGACTTTTCGACGAGTTCGGCGGGCAACACAACAGTCTCAGACACAACGCGGAACTCTCATCCTTTCCCCTTTCTAGGCCTGCAGTTGGTTATGTGCATGGAAAGAACTCCTACTACGATGAGGTCGGCTATCACGAGCTTAGCTACAAGGCTGGTGCTGGCATTGGCTTCGTAGTCATGGGTGGCAATTTGGCTAAGCCAATGCAGTAAACGCAGTAAACGCTCGACACCTTGACTATTTATCGATGATCTATGTAGATGGAAATAAAACGGTAGTTCTTGACAAGTTTGTTACGTGCTGAACATGAGCAAGTGTATTTAAACTGCACAAGAATATATAAAAGATATATATATATCAAAACATATAAGCCAACTCGCGGTATAAACAATACATACAAAGAGATAAAAATGTTAAAGAACACTTTGAGAGACAAAAGAACTAGGTTAAATCAAGGCTATTGTTTATTGTGTTCAAGAATATATATTTATATATATAACAATTGGAATCATTATGCTTAGGTGCGCTGTACCAGCGTATATAATCAAATTAAGGGCAGTTATGAAACCTTAAGAGCAATGTTCACATTGATTAATCCAAATTATACTCAAAAAATAGTATTAATCAGGAATATATATGCTATATTTTATTACTTCTAACTATACAAAACTTAGGACCACTTTTCTCCTACTTACAATTCAAAGACAAACTCAAAGTCTGCTAAAACTCTATACCACCATGCAAATGAGCAAGGAAATCGTTTGCGACTCTCTTGACCATGTTAGCTGTGGTCAGGAAGATCATTGGCCCCCAGGATTGCCACATAAATCTTATTTCGACAAACATTACCCGTGGCATGACTTGTGGCGCGTGCTCTGGCCCAATAATTTGAGCCGTTTATGCATTTTATAATGCCTAATTGATTTGCGGAACATTTAATGGACTCAACCAAAGAAAAAAAAACAATTTACAAATGACCAAATACTTTGTTATGCGGCCCCAGCAAGTGCATCCGAATTGTCATTGTTTCTGTTGTTATTGTTATTGTAGTTGTTGTTGTTGCTTCCGATGTTGGGCGCGATCGTTGGCGCGTACAAAATTTGAAATGTGCGCTGCGTGCGCGGAATCAGAGGTGGAATCGAACGGTTTAAGCCTTGGCGACACTCGCGTGGCCTAAATAAGAAAACGGACCACATGCAAAACCCGAAAAAAAAACCAAAATATATACAAAATAATAACAGCAACAACAATCACAGCAGGGACAAAAAATGCCCAAATATCAAAACAAAGCGTTATTGCGCTTGCCATAAATAATATTTTTATGGCAAAAATGGCAGAAAAAAAAAGACATTCAAACGATTGCAGCAACAACAGGCCAAATGAGTTTCACTCTCGGTCATTAAAAAACCTTTTTTTTTGGCTATAAAAATGTAAGAAGTTTTCATTTACCAACAAGTTGTGGATGAACAACTTTCTTTGCCAAATGGAATCAGCTTCATATGAAACTAGAGAAGAGTTACAGAGCACGCTCTTTAAAGTTCCTAGATCATATTCCTTTTACCTGAACTGCAGAGTGCCTAGATCATGTGCCTATATCATTTAAGAGAATCATGCCATAACGAGTTACATTAACCCAGTTTAAAATTGAAAGTCTGCACATGAAAAACGATCTGCGTTTACAGAGTGTTTTAATTGCTTTGGAAATGCACTTCAGTGTTTGACATGATTAGGCCCCCGTTCTCATGGGGCATGTTCTCAGCTAAGAGAACCTGGGAATACGGCCTGCAGTCAAGCTCCCGCATAATTGGGTTGCCATAATTGCATACGTAATGCGCGTGTATTAAGCGCAAATAACCTTTATTAAAACGCAAACAGAACAGAAAACAATGAAGAAAAGCACAGAGAGAGGAAGAGTAAGAGGAGAGGAGGTAGTGAGAGAAAAAGGGTTATGTAGAGATCCAGTTATGTGCGTTAAGCAACGGTTTCATTCCTGATGCACTCAGTGAAGGTCACAGGCGTAGGCCCGGACCAGCGCAAGAAAGAGAGAGAGAGCGGGAGAGATCGAGGGAGCCCCAGTTCCTCAGCGATGTCTACATAAAAATAGGTTTCAAGGTTTTCACTGCAATCGAACTGAGGTCTAGCTCAATCCCAGTCCAAAGTGTGCCTGCCGCCAACAGCAGCAACGATTCGGAATTTTGCCGCGCACGCTTTGTATGCATCCATGTGCGCTTGAACCCATAAATCTTGTGGCTAGTCTTATTGATTTCTCAGTCTCGCATTCAAATTGGACCCTCCGCTAGCTATAACATGCTCATTTGTCTGCAATTACCAACGGACAAGACGGTAGCAACAGTTGAGGGCTGGCCGAGGGCCCTAAGTGGAGTTAATACCCGAATTAATTGGCCACTCGAGTGAAGTTGAGGGGGGAGCTATGTGTATAATATATGCAGGTATTGCCTACAGCAATTCCTTAACTCAATCAATTCTGTGGCTGTCACTTCGCTGGAACTTTAAGAACTGGGATTAAGGGCGCCGCTGACTGAGGACACGAAACTTTCTAAAGAGATTTCTAATTGAGCTAAATTTAAATATCATTTATGAGCTGTCAAACGGCCTGTTTCGAGCTTGTCAACTTGTGTTCGTGTTCGTGTCGAGCAGTTCTATTATTTTATCGGGGCTTATGTCTCTTTTCGTTTCGTTTCGATTTACGCTGTTCTACTCTCACTACCCACACACGCGTTCGTGTCTTAAGTCTTTCGTTCTGCGTACTCCACGATGCGCACTTGTAATTGCCAAGTTCTCTTTTTGCCAGCCCAATAAAATGTCCAATTAATTAATCAATGTCATGCCAGAGCAGGGGCAAGCGGGGAGGCAACGCTGTCAGCAGTTCCCAAGAGACTGTGGCAAAAAAACGTGTTCGCGTTAGGGAGCAACTCATCTAATAGATACATGATTTTAATCAGTCAATGGATCCCTATGCATGTCAATTTTTGGGTGGGATTTTGACGAAACAGAGAGAGATAAAAATTGAGAGAGAAGAGAGAGCGTGAAAGATGCCCGCCAAGTGATAAGCGGCGTCAAGGTACGCCGAGGTACGTGCCCCCAAAGCCATACGTCGACACGCAGTCAGGTTTCTCTTAAGCGCGCTCTTACACACGCTCCCTCTCTATCTCTCTCGTTCCCTCTCTCTCTCTCTCTCTCTCAGTTTGGCTGTCAGCCCTGGGTCAGGTTGGACATTTCTTCGCTGCGTCGTCGCTTTGCATGGCTAATGGAAATGTTATAAAGACGTCGCAACGCGCACGCCAACAATTCAGTTCATCTTCAGTCGTCGCCTGCTCTGGTTGGGTTCTAGAGGTGTGTGTGTTACAGTGTGTGTGTACGTGTGTCTGTATTATAGTACTTGCTGTGCCTGCCTCGCTCCTGTGTGCTATCGTGTAGTGCAAAAGAAAGAACAGAAAAAAAACAGAGATTTAATTTATAATTAAAGCACGACGCAGGATTGGAGTATAAAGTATAAAGATTCCACGCGTGATAACACAAAAAGTGCATTCTGTCTCGTTCGCAGTTCAAGGATACATACTATATCGCCGACCAAGGTCGCAACGCGTCTACGATAAGCTACATAAAACCGCAATTTACAGGCAACGCAATGCGTTTTTTTGTTGTAAGTAAAATAAGAAATTCCAAAAAAAGAAATTAAAATAAAACGAAACGAAACTAGTTTAGTTTTCCAAAGCGCAATTAATCATTTATTGTCGCGGCGTTGAACTCATTAACAGGCACAAGTTTGTGCCTTAAGTCGTTTGTAGTTAACGCATTAACTGGCGCAAGTTCGTGCCTTAAGTCTTTTCATATTTAATTTGCCAAAACAAAACAACAAACTGAACTGAACTGAACTTTCACTTGGTTCAACTTGGTTCGCTGCCAACTTGTTCTTAGCCTTAATTCTCCGTCTCCTCCGTTCTGAGTTCTTTTAGTGCTTTGTAAGTAGGAGATTATTGAGTCAACTTACAATCGAGCTATGATATACGATATGTTTCAATTGAAAGGGTA
Source organism: Zaprionus indianus (assembly GCA_018904595.1). Classification (NCBI taxonomy): domain Eukaryota; kingdom Metazoa; phylum Arthropoda; class Insecta; order Diptera; family Drosophilidae; genus Zaprionus; species Zaprionus indianus. Next base: position 5,951,521 of record JAEIHA010000140.1, read on the forward strand.
GAGAACGATTCGATTGATTCCTATGAAAAGTGAAAAACCTCTTGCATTATTCATGCCCTATCAGCCTCGCCCTTAAAAGTGCGTCAAGTGCGTCAGTGGCCTCAACCAAATTAAAAGCCCAAAAAATCCATAATTATGACTTCACTTTTTATGGCTTCGAATATTATATTAAATATGCTGCAGACGTACAGACGAGTCAAGCTAAGGCGCGTGTAGGCTCGTGATAAATGACCGTTCAGAAGAAATAAAGACATAAAGCTCTAAACAGAGAGAGAGAGAAGAAACCCCTCTAGCGATGAAAGACAATGAAAGTCAACAGAACAAGGCAGCGTTTTGTCTCTGAAGATTACAACTTTAGTATTTCGATTCGATTGCATATCGTAAATCAATAGACAGACAGCACTATTCAGTACCGTAAGCAATGTCAAGATGCAGCCTGCTTAATTTGTTGAGCAACGTTAGAACCAGTTGAGAGAGAGGGACTGAGAACGAGACCTTCGCATTTGCATTTCGAACATTTTCTCGACTACATTAACCCAGTTCCAGCTCGGGAGAGAACACACCCAGTAAATATAATATGTATAATTAATTAACAAGACAAAAGAAAGCTGAAGGAAATACATCTCGCGTTGCAGCCTCCGCTTGCAAATACCAGAAGAGTCGAATCACTCCAAGTTCGTTTCCACTCGCAGCTCAACTGAGCTGAGCTTGAGCTTAGACTCTGGCGACGGCGACGGTGAGGGGTCAATGACACACGCACAGAGCGGAGCTCGCGTCGAGCTCAGTGACATTGCGTTAGGAGGAGGCTGTTTAGCGGGTGCCGAGCGTGCTTGTTAACGGTGCGCAGTGCCCAGTGCCCAGTGCCAGTGCCAGGCCTGATCAATATTGATTTTGCCAAAGAGACGAGTAAATATTTGCTCGTGTTGGGTTCTTGCTCGGGTTCTGGGGTTCTGACTTGGCGAAAAACTGTCAGGTACTTGGGTTGGGCTCTCACTTTCCAGCAGAGCAAAGAAGAAATTATGCAAATGCTTGGCACACAAGAAGAAAGGTCTTCAATTAGCTGCTTGACCGCATTCTTAGACCTTGGCATCTTGTGCGAGATTGTCTCGTGGCTTATAAGGAAAACCTCTGATATCTTTCCGCTTAATTTAATTTGGTTCATTTTTTTATTTCTCTCTCTCTCTCTTCACCTGCAGCTGTCTACGTTCTTGCTGGCCTCACTGGCAGCTGGCCAAGCTCTGGATGGCATTGAGTGAGTACCTTTTGTTTACCGTTATATTAACACCGCCCGCCCCGAGTCCCTCTTGCCTGCCCGCCCGCCTGCCTGCCTGCCTTGACTTGTGACTGTGCCATCCTCCTCGTAGAAGTTGCAGCGTTTAGAAATTTGTGACTAAAAACCCAAACTCAAATTGTGACTAAACCTATCTCTTTCCCACACTATCTCTCTATATCTCTCTCTCACTTAATACATACTGCATTAGTCTACTAATCGTATTACCAATGCCAAGAGACCAACAACAAAAAACAATCCTAACTCTCGTTTGCAGAATACAAAAGCAAAGGCTGATTAAATTTCCCGAGGATTTCGATCCGAATGCATCGACGTCAGCATCCACGCCTTCTAAGGTGGATGAGGCGCAACGCATTCTCGAACAGATCGCCAAAGTGAATGAGGCATTTGGTTATGTGAAGAAGAAGCCCGAACAGCCCAAGTTGCCACCCATACTCGACTCCAGTCAGTATCTGTTCCCCAAGCCACCGCAGCAACCCTTCCACGCGCAGCAACATCACTTCGCCGGCAGCAATGGCCAGACACTGTTGGAGCCATCGATACGTGCCGTGAAGCTGACCCGGAATGCCTTTAGTACTGGTGCTGGTCAGAGTGGAGCAACTGGAGAGCGTCTCTACTTCCGTCCCAATCAGGTGGAGGTGCCAAAACCCGCGACCGAGCAGGAAGCACAGCAGTTGCCCGCTCACTTTGTTATACCCGTGCATCTGTACAAGCTCAACAAGGAGCAGTATCTGCGGGAGCATGCCTCGCAAGAGTATCGCGTCAAGGGCTACAAGATCATTGGCGACGTGGACAGTTTCTATGGCAAAGCAAAGAAGCAGCAACAGAAGCAGGGCAAGAGCACGCCCAAATACCATTTGTTCTTCCTGCCACGTGAGTTGGCCTTGAATGATGATGGCACCCCCAAGCGAGGTCCAGGCTTCACCAGCACCACCAAGACCACTAGCACCACCATATCCACCACCAAAGTGCCCACTAGACCACGCCCAGATTCGCATGAGAGGCCACTGCATAAGCCACAATCTCAGGCACAGCCACAGTCCCAGTCCCATCGCATCCCTGTCGCCATTGCTTCATCCCCGCCAGAGGCCAACAATCTCATCTCCGGCAATCGCAAGCGCATCTCCAGCACCACAAAGCCAGTGCGTGCCAAGGAAGGAGATCAAGCACTGCCCAACAATGTGCAGACCAGTTCGCCCAGCATCAAAGTGACCTCTGCCCCTCAGCACAGCGTTAGCACCAGTGATCAGCTCTCCACATTGCCTCCCTCGGGTGGCCTTCTCCCCAATCGCAATCGTTTGCAGGCATTCCGTGTGCCCAGCGTGAATCTGGCAGAGATGCAGAACCAGACATCGACTGCGATTAAGAACGCCTTCCAGAACATCTTCAAGTTGCCCTTCCGCACACCCATTGCCACCACTGGAGCCAGTGCAGATGTCACAACTGTTCCCGGTGTCGTGGTGGGTGCGCCCCAGACGCAGCAGCTGCAGGAGAGCAACTCCTCCATGGATGATTACAAATGGGATGACGAGCGTGAGGGCGGAGGCGATGGCAGTGACTTTGATACAGTTGAACAGCTGGAGAACACAGCAGCCGAGATGGCGGACAGCAGCTCAGAGAAGCATTTGTTCAAGCACAAGGCGCACAAGGTGATGGCAACCATTGGTGCAGTGGCCACGGCGCGCATGGCACTCAGCAGCAGGCGCTGCGCGAGGGAGGCATCATTATACAACGCCTGAAGGTGCGCAAGGGAGGCATAGCCATTGCAGGCCCTGGGGGCGTGGCCACGGCAGGCAGTGGCGGCACAGCGATTGTCGGACCCGGTGGTTATGCACTGACTCATCCACGTAGTCTGACCATTGCCGGCCCAGGAGCCAAAGTCATATCCATACCAGCTGAGGTAGACTTGAAGGATGCACTGCAGCGCACCGATGTGGATGCAAAGAGCTTTCCACGTGAGGGCAAAGTGGTGGCCACGGGACCCACTGTATACTGGGCGCCGCCAACGGGCAATGAACAGGTGGAGGTGGAGGAACAGGAACAGAATCAGGATCAGGACTTTTAGGCAGTCTTGATGCTGTTTACAAATAGGAACAAATAATTTGGGATTTTTTGGCAAGCGCTGCGATCTGGCGGCGTTGCCAGACAGTTGCGTAGGAAAGGGGCTGTAGTTTTCTATGTTCGATTTTAACCTAATTCACGACTGTTAGTATTTTTGTCTAGCGCCTAAGTATTGGTAATAAATGTTTGTATGTGTAATTGTTGTGCATTGCCTTCATCTACATAAATATGTAAATAGAGTTGCCATCTGTATATATATATAGAGTTGCCACGCTTCACTAACACACGCTTCGCTTGCACTAAAAACTCTTATACTAATCTCAATTTGAGCTGTAAATATGTTTTACAACACTAACTATGCTATCCTCCACTCTCTTACCTTTTCCCCCACACACTTTCCACACACGCACACACACACCAACACACACACAACTATATTTTAATGCAAACTTACCAAGTGCGAACACGTACACGTGGCAGACCACCAGCCTAGAGAGTTGGCCACTGCGCAGTCCACTGCAGCCCTTGGCACAGCCTGCTGCGCGTCAGCTGCAGGCCAAGGAGGCTCCAGCACCAGCGCAGACTGCGGAGAAACTAACAGCAGCGAATCCAAGTCAAGTTCCACTGCAGACTCCTTATGGCGCCTTGTTTGCCGCACAGCCACAGCCGGAGAAACTTAGAGCTGCTAATCCTGCTCAAGTTCCTGTGCAGACTCCTTATGGCGCCTCTTTGGCCGCACAACCGCAACCGGAGAAACTAAAGGCAGCTAATCCTGGTGAAGTCCAAGTTCAGACGCCTTATGGCGCGTATTTTTCAACACTAGCACAACCAGAGAAACTGACGGCCGCCATTCCCGTTAAAGTGCCAGTACAGACTCCATATGGCGCCTATTTGCAGGCACAACCAGAGAAACTTACGGAAGTTAAACAAATTCCACAAATTGCACAAATTTCACAACACGTACCACAAGCACACACCGCATATGGCGCTCTGCAATCCACACAAACACATGGCAACCTTGTGCTGTTAAACTCACCATACTACGCAGCCTACAGTCTGCCTCTCGCATATGTGGCGCCATCTGTTGTGCCTGTGACGGCAACTGCAGCCAGTGTAACAACCACCACAGCCAAGCCAGCAACCGTGGAAGAAGTGGAACCTGTGGATGCTGAAGATGAATCGGATACAATTGAAACCTTGCAAAAGCTACAAGCGAAGACACAAACCGCAGGGGATCTTAAAAGCGATAAACAACTTCGCGCTGCCGTAAGTCGCATCAACACGGATTATGTGATTGAGGAGATTGTCGCAGTGCCCGGCAAGCACGTGATCTCCACCAGCAGCAAGCAGGCGGTGTCCAAGAAGCCATCAGGTGCAGCCAAGCTGCGCAAGTCAAGCGGCAAACTGCGTCAGACTGCGCCCGTCAAAGTGGAGGCCACTGGACGCACCAGCAGCAGCTCGAAGAACTTCCCCTCAGATACCCTTTGGCACTTACTTCCTGCCCTACAGACCCGAGCAGGCCAAGGCGCTGCAGGGACGCAAGCAGGCGGCGCTGGTGCTGGAACCGCATTCCAAGGCTGTGGTAGGTAATGGTGGCACTGCCATATCCACGCCCATTTCGAGGGCTCTGCTCAAGAAGGGTGTGCCCACCAATGTGTACTTCAATCCCGAATCAGTAGCCATAGCCGGTGTGGGCGGCAAGGCGCATGCCACGGCTGACTTGGAGCTGGACTTGTTCAACTGAGGAGCAGCCGGAGAAGGAGCAGCAGGTGGCGTCAAGTAGTTTGTAGCGTAGAGCTTAATGTGTTCCTAGAGGCCCCCTATGTCATTTGTAGCTGTAAATAAAGTAAAGTTGTAGTTAAAATGTTTTTGGGGCTATCGCTTGGCTAATCCTCTGTAGAAATTTGTGTTCCCCCTCCTCCCTTCCTCTCTTGCTTCCACTTCACAATTGTACAGGCAAACATCCCCAAACACACACACACACACACACTTTAACCCCACTCTATGAACTAGACACAGGTCAGGTGGTCCGCTGATCTTCGAGGAGCAACTGCCCTACTACGGTGGCTGGAGCGGGCATCTGCTGCAACTGCGTCCTCAGCCCGATGGCACCGTACGCAGTAGGATTGTGCCCCAGATGAGGCATGGCCTGCCCAGGGATGCAGACGACACCATCACCATCTCTGCTGCCAGCATCTCAGCCACAGCCGATGACAGCAGCCACAATGGTCCCACCATCTCCGCCAGTGGCAGCAACTTCAATCGCATACAGGAGGCTGCTGCGCGTCTGGTGGCCATACAGGAGCTGGCCAAGCGTAAGGGTTCCTTCAGTGAGGAGGACAACAAGATCTATGCCAACAGTTTGCTGGAGTTGGGACAGGCAGCCACAGCACTGGCACTGCTCCAGCAGACCGGCCAGATCAAGGACTTCAGTGTGCTGCTGCAGCCTGAATTGTTCGGTGGTGCCGTAGGGCCACAGAAGCAGCCCTCGAATCTGGGTTTGGAGGCCAACAATCCAGCAGATCAGAAGATTGACGAACAGAAACTGGAGGAGGTCACTGAGCAGCAGCTAACGCCTGAGGAGTTTCTGCCACCCAACATGGAGGATCCCTACGAGGATGTCAACGATAGCGTGGCCATAATGGCGCCCAAGAAGGATGCAGCTGTCGCTGAGGCCAAGCCAGTGGGTGAGTAGAGTGTCTTGTTCTCTCCTTGCAAGAAGAGGCGCTTAATCCTCTTCCCGGTCTCCAGGTCTCTCCATTGCCGGCGAAGGTGGCGTTGCCTCGTCCAAGCCCAACGCAGTGGCGCTCTCCGGCCGCAATGGCCTGGCTGTCGCCTCTCCCAAAGCCACCGCCATTGCGGGCGTGTCACCCGAGGAGGCTGCCGCCTTCAGCATTACGCTGCCCTCACGCAATCAGCTCGTTATCAAGACGCCCAACTCGGCTGTGGAGCGACTGGGCAACGATGATTATGACTACAACGATCTGCCTCTGGCAATGGCCAATAACTTCCCTCACACCCGCGAGACGCCGCTGCGTCCCAATGGCGCCGCTGTCGCTGCCGATGCCATCGTTGAGAAGTGGCGCACAGCCATCGCTGAGGAATATGCTGCACGCTCCAAGTCGAGGCAGCCGCAGCGGGCAACACAGATGCAATCCACACCCAACATACGAGCTGCACCCAAGCGACGCCTCCATTATCAGTAGCCACATCGAAGGCAGGCAGGACAAGAATAGCATCCACTGGCCATTAACCGTGTCCCTCACCCGCTCTCTCTCTCTCTAGATGTAACCACAATTTGCCAATAAAATTTGCATTTCATCTTTAGTTCTTCGCTCGTTTTAATGTGCGCAAATTGCGCCTGCGGACAGTTTTTATGGCGTGCGATTCTCCAACTTGATATCGATAACAATTTGCAGGGTCTTCCTTGTGGTCTAAGTGACACCTTGATGGGGAGGCTGATAGAGAGCACGGGCTTGTTTAATTGTGGAAGGTAAAAGGAAGGGTAAACGAGTAAGAGAAGTAGAGTAACAAATAAATACGAGTAGTAGAGATGCATTGATGATGTTGTGTATGAATTATTTATAGAATGAGCTATGAAAATGTAGAAAAGTAGAAGAAAGAACTTGAAAAAAGATGAAAATCATTAAACTTTCATCAGTTGGCAGTTAGATCATATAGATCTTTCATATTATCATCTTTATAATCAGTGTACTTAGTCAAGTTTATGCTAACCCCCTAAAAAACATAGAATAGGTATATAACATTACTATAAATCTTGTTTGAATGTTCTAGAAAAGCGTTTTTATAATAACTGAACTTCCTTCATAATCCTTTATGAAACTCTGGCCAATTACTGTTGGATTTTGCAGATTTATAACATTCTTTTCTCTCCCTAACCTAATTCACATCTACGTTTTTTAAAATGATTTTATATTTGCCTTAGAAAAGCATTTTTCAAAATGAACTCCACTTCCTGCATTGATCTTTTTTAAATCCACATAAAAGTCTCACAAATTCTCTATCAGCTTCTTCAGCTCTTCCACATTGCCTTCTCACCATAACCTAATTAGCTTTATGAATCTTAAAGTTAATGATATGTTAGCACCCTGCTGAGTTCTGCCATAAAAATGAACAATAAAACTGCAACATGACGTGCCACAACAAAGCATCGCAAGCGCGCATTTAACTATCGCTAAACTATCGTTTAACTATCGCATAAAGCGATTGTGATTGCAATTGCTGCAGCCTGCCTCAAAGGAAGTGGCGGACATTGAACCCGCTGGCATTGCGACTGCCTGGTGGTGGTGGTGCCTCCGTGATGCTGCCACGCTGGTGTTTATTTCCGATGCATTTATTAAATTTCTATAGCCTGCCAGCAGGCGCAGCAGAAGGAGGAGAACGAGGAGGAGGTGCAGCAGCACCAGAGGTAGAGCTCTATCTAAGCGCTGTGATTATATTTTATAACGAAATAAATTGTGCAAAGAGAAGCAAAAGACAAGGCGGATAGATGCCACGAGATACTTCTCTGTCTATATAGTAGAAGTACGCAAGCATGTGCAAATCTTGATTAATCTTTTCCGCCGCAGCAGGCGGTGCAGGCACACAGCATAAAAATAAATCTAGCAGCAGGGGCAGAAAGGGAGAGAGGTACCAAGATGGGAGAGAGGGTCTCTACTGCTTGCAGAATGTATTCAATTTGCACCTGAACCAGTTTCGAGCTCGATCGAGCCCGGCTCGATCCCATGGTACGATCGTGAGGGGCTGTCAATGCGGTCAGCTCACAGTCGCAATCGCAGCCGCAGCGCTTGACTTCTATTACAATGCAGGTTTAACAAACTTGGAACCTGAAGCCAAGAGGAACGAGCGAAGACATGTCCAACAACATCTACGTTGACCATCTGCCGTCGTTGCAAGCAGTAGAAGCTTGGGGTACCGCGCCAGAGATACCAAGCATTCTCATTCCCGAAACCAGAACCCTCTGCAAGTGCAGCACAGTTGTGTATGTGTCTGTGTGTGTGTGTGTGCGAGTGTGAGTACTCATGCATGGTTGTTGTCGCTTTTGCTTAGAGCCAACTTTGGTCATTTGCCGCCTGCTTTGCGTGTACTCCTTTTGGCTATCTCTGCTAGCCCCGCCCCCTTGTGTTCCCCCTTGGAAGCTGCAGCATTGTTGTTGCTGCAGCCCGTTCTTCTGGTTCTTCAGCTCTTTCTTTGTTCTTGTGCTAGGTCAGTGTCGGAGTCGCACATTATAAAAGGCCCAACGTTGCAAGCATGGGCCACCAGTTTCCTTGAAGTGGTCGCCGTGTCAAGACTGAAGACTTGAAGACTGAAGACTGCCAGCAGTAGCCAGAAGTAGCTAAGTGCCACAACCACAACCACCACCGCCACCATCGTCATCATTATTATTATCAACGTCATCATCATTAGCAACTCTCACACACCACCGAAGTAGCCAACTTACTGAAGAACCTCTCGCTAGCAGAACCGTATTTGTGCCATTGTGATCGTTTTTCCAAGTTTTTCTCTTGTGTTTTTTTGCGGATTTAAGTGCGATTCTTGTTTGGAAAGTGAAGCAAGCGGAAATCTCGCATTGAAGTCAACTAGAAGCATCCCCAGGTAAGTTCTCTAGTCTCTATTCTCCATTCTCTATTCTCGTTAACCTTTAACTGTGCTCGGCCACGTTTGATGTCAAGTTCGTGGGCAGTTTAGAAAGTTATGACCGAGAATTTGGCACAGTAGGCGTAGAAAAGCGAAAAGCAAATGCGACTAACTGTTAAATTCTTTAGATGAGCTCCATTAAAGCTAGAGTAACGACTACTGTGACATAGCGATAAGTGTAATTATATCTAATGGCGAGATATCTGAGCTAAGGTAAAAGAAATGAAAGGAAGATTATCATGAAAAAAAATTTAAAAGATAAATAAAGAGAAAGATGTTATAGATAGCTCAATCTATCTAAAATAGTTTAAAGATTACAAAGAATTAATTTATAGAAAACAATTTTCATTGGTAAATACTTGGATAAAAGTTTATCAAACAGACTTCGTTAAATACAATATAAATAACCTTTTCCTTGCTAGATTTTCAAAATACTCTACAAAGACACACTTCATTTGATCATTTCGCTGATATGTTTTAAGACACTAAATCATGTTACCAAAAGGCAATTCACAAGTTTCTTCTTCTCATTTTAATAATTCAACACAAAATGCCCATAAAAACTATGCCTAATTTGGTACTATAGCGTCAATAGCCCCCTCAAAACTATATGAATGGTAATGATTAAAGCTATTAGCGTAAAACTTAATAGCGCCCATGCAGGCAGCGATATTAAATATTACTGCGAAAAATATAGTTCTAACAAGTTCAAACCAGACCATAATCAAATTAGTGTCTATACTAGATCTTGTGTGATTTCTTCAGTAATGTTTTTTTATATATTCAAAAAAGTATAGCAAAACCTAAGAGGTTCTTTGGGAATATAATAAAAAGACGCGTTAAAATAAATGTTGGCAAAATCTTTTTGAGTAAACTTTATTAAATTCTTAGATATCGTGCTAATTTATGTTTTAACTACCTAAATTTTGTAAGATATAAAAAGAGCAACGTTTTTTTGTGAAATTTTATTATTTAAATAGTCAAAGTCAATTCAAGCAAGTGCTTTCTTAGTAAACTACTTTAAAATCTAAGATATCAAACGAAGTAAAAGATATATTGATATATTTAAAGCATAAAAGAATCATTAAACTCTAAAAAAAACCCTTCAATACCATGTCGATCACACTTAGTTCGCAAGATATTGATGTCTAGAGAGCATGAAGAAAACATTCCTTAGTCAAAGCATTCGCGACATGCACTTCAAGATGGAACCTTCACTCCGATCATGGTCAGTGCTTTTCTAAATTTAGACACTTCGCATAGCATAAATAACGCGCAAGTCAAGATGCCTTGAGCATGCCCAAAGTGGAGTTGGCTGCAAATTCTGCATTAACATTAACTGGAAATGGTAGTGGAAGGGGCAACTTAGGCCGAGGCAGAGATATGATCGGAAAAGAACGTTCTCTCTGTTTAGGGGAGGGGAGCAAACCAGTTATTAGCCTCGGCAATCAAGAAGAGTGGCCCGGACTCGGGCCTGTAATCATAGTTGCATTGTGGCAAGTTGCAAGTTGCAAGAAGTTACGAGAGTTGCATGTTGCAAGTACTTAATGGGTATGTACACCAGAAGTGGCTGCAAGAGCCAATCAAACTGGCAAACCGGTTAATGGGCGCATCCTGTGCCACACACACACACACACACACACACACGTATTAATAGTGATAAATTTAGAATGGACTTTGGCTGCGGGCGCCTATAAATAGCCGCGACCAGTTTGCAGAGTGGACAACAAGTCTAAAGTGAATCTCCCCCTCTCTCTCTCCCCTTCCCTTCTTTGGTGACCCTCCTCCCCCTTTAGATAACATGCTGATCTTTGCGCTGTTCTGCCTGTTGGCAGTGGGCAGCCAGGCAAAGCCACTGGAGCCTGCCCAGCATATTGTCATCGTGACACCGCAGGCACAGGTGCATCTGGAGCCAGCAGTGCGTTATGTGCATGGCCTGTCTCCATTGGCGCGTGTCGCCGGACCGCATCATGAGGAGACCATTGTGTATGTGCCCGCAGGCACAGCTGCCTCAGTGGTGCCCACTGTAAGCGATACTGTGGGCACTGGCCGTGCTCGCTACCAGGCGCCCGAGGGCAAACAGATCGAGAACGTTCCGGCCGGCATTACCCAGATCCAGCAGCAGGCACAGCAGGGTGTTGAGATTGTTTCGGGTCAGTTTGGTGAAGCTGCCGCTGCTGCTGCAGCTGCCGGTGCCGGCTTCTTCCCTGCCTTCTTCCCCGGCGGCAGTGCCAAGGAGCAGGAGCAACAGCAACAGCAACTGAAGACTGAGAAGATTGAACTGATCGAGACGCCCGCCAACACACAGCCCCTGATAGCCACTGCCGAGGCACGTCACTTTTACAGCCTGCCCCAGGTGTATCACACTCCCGTGGTCGATGTGGTGCACACACCCGTCTACACCTGGCCCATCTCGACCATTCGTGCACGTAGCATTCAAATCGAACCCAAATCGGCAGAGCCAGAGCCCGAGGCAGCACCAGCACCAGCACCAGCCGCAGCACCTGCACCAGCTGCGCCACTAGCGGCAGAGACTGCCGCACCCGAGCTGCCCCCAGCTCAGCCACTGCTCAAGGAGCAGAAGCTGCCGGAGCAAGCGGAGCAGCCATTGGAGCAACAACAGCAGACCATCGTTCCTGCAGCCATCATCGAGGCCAGCGAATCGAAGGCCGAGATTGCCGGACGCCAGCTGGAGGAGACTAATGCCATCAAGCAAGAGCAGACCATTGCCGAGATTCCCAAGGAAGCCACCAAGGAGGCACTAAAGGATCCTCTCAAGGGTCAACCCATTAAGGAACTGCTGAAGGAGCTGCCCAAAGAGGAGTCACCAATCAAGGAGGAACGTAAGTTGCAGAGGGAAGATCTTCTTAGATTCTAGTTAAGCTCACTTTGTTCCTCCCTCAGCCAAACAGCTGCAGCTGCAGGAGCCAGAGCAACAGCAGCAGCAGCAGTTGCTGAAGGCCGCCCCCATTCCTGAGGCACCCATTGCCGAGCCGGCAGCTCAGGCGGCAGCACAGCCCGAGGCGCAGCCTGCCAACGAGATCATCAAACCGGCGGCAGAGGCCTAAGAGCCACACGCCATAGAGCACAAAGCACCGCAACCGCAGCCACAACCGCAACCGCACAGATACCATATTACATCGCACACACACATAGACACACACTCACTCACGCACACATATACATATACTATGGGCTCATTTGGTACTCTACAACTGTCTGAAACTATTTAAGAGCCTGAGCTTCCCGCCGGGCCGTGGGTTATATTACATTTAGTTACTAACAACGTCACTTTTCCAACACTTTCCGACATTAATTAACAGCAGCATAAAAGGTGACAAGAAAAACACACACAAAAAAATACACAAAAAAAAAAAATAAGAGAACAAGAAAACAAAACAAAACAAAAGAAATGAAAACAAAACAAACATCTACATACATATACGTTCATTCATAGCAAAGCATCAGCGGGAAACGTTCATAATCATCATGCATCATCATTCATTATATTCATAACCATAACAATTGAAAATGTAAAACAGAACAATAAAAAAAGTGAATGTAAAATGTAAAAATAAGAAGAGAATCGAGAATTTTGGGGTGACTTAGGCAACGAACTTGAGAGATGCAGTAAAATGCAAGTGACTTAAGCAACAAACTCACCTTCGACAAAGACTGTTAGTGACTTAGGCGACAAACTTGCACTTCAGTTATTTAGAACAAAGACTTAGGCAACAAACTTGAGATTGATTAGAAAAATAAAGTGACTTAGGCGACAAACTTGCTTAGTGCAAAGACTTAGGCAACGAACTTTCGAATGCTAGTGACTTAGGCGACAAACTTGCACTTGAGGTGCCTAGAAAAAAGACTTAGGCGACGAACTTGAGGATGTCTAGAAAAGTAAGTGACTTAGACGACAAACTTTCATAGTGCAAAGACTTAAGCAACGAACTGTTGGGCCTTAAACTGAAAACAAATATGGAAGCTTCGATATAGAGAAATATGCTATATGAGGTGTTTTACTCATTTATTGTCAGCTAGCGGTAAGTATGAAAGAGATCACATTATTTCCGGGTAAAAATCAAATTTTTTCACATTGCCAAGTGTTAATTAGACCATAAAAGTTGCTTTTGGTAAGTACAATTGTATTCAACAGAATGGGCTCCCCTCCTTTCCGAACTTGGCCAATAACCTGAGACCCTAAAAACCTAAAAATGCCGGTTGCAATTATGCAATACGCCCCAACTCTACGAAACGCGCCCCAGAAATTCCAGGCAGCATAAAAATATTGCACATATGACCAAGAGTTGAACATAAATCGCGATAGGGTATATACAGTGATGCATACTAAGCAGCCGGAGAAACGTGCCCAAGCATAAGTTGTGGGGCACAGCAAAGGCAGGGAAGAGGTCTCTCTCTTTCTCTCTATTTCTTTCTCTTTCTTTCTCACGTTACAGTTACAATAACGAAAAGGTGTTGGCCTTTATTTATACTCAGTCCAAAATGTCAAATAAATAATAAAATAATTTAGGTATAATTTAATACATTTTTAGGGCAGTTTTCTACTCGTTTTCGCCCACTGTAATCCACTTGTCTTCCACTGGTGGCTTGTGAGTTGTGAGCTGCTGTTCCTGCTCTTCACTTTCCCCCACTGTAATCCACTTGTCTTCTTCCTGCGGCTTTGGCTTTAGCTTCTGCTCCCGCTGCTCCTTCTTCTTCTGTGCCTCCTCCTTCTGCTTCTGTGCCTCCTCCTTTTGTTTCTGCTCCTCCTCCTGCTGCTTTATAACCAAGTTCTCGTCTGGTTGCACTGTGCTCTCCGTAACAGGTTGCTCTGTGGTGGTCGTACTGCGCTCATCTGGTCGCAGCGGGCGACTGGTGTCCGTATAACGATAGATGGAGAAATATGTCTGTATGCGTTGTATGATGTTCTCCACCACAGGCGGAAACTTGTGCTCCTCACCATCGCCATAGATCTTGATGTTCAGCTTGCCCTCGCCCTGTCCGGGTGTTAGCCTCAGTGCCTGCAGCACGCTGCGAAGCAGCAGTAGATTCTGTAGATTGCCCGCACCCGCATTCGTTGCGCTGCTGAGAATCAGCGTGCCATTTGGCTTCAGTTCCAGATAACCCGTATCCGCATCTGTCTCTGTATCCGTTGCTTGTGGCAAGACGGCCGCCTGCAGTGGCAACACCAAACACAACGATAAGAATGAACTCAGCTGCATTTTCTTCTCTCTTTTTCTCTTTCTTTATTTTCTTTCTTCTGCAGCTCAAAATCGAACCGCACGGGAAGTCGCCAGATATTGCACTGGTTTTGGCCACGCTTTGTCTCTCTTATTTCACTTATTTCACTGCGCTTTGAGCCCTCTGTGTGTAACCAATTGAGTGCTGTTTGCTTTGGCTTTTTCTCCAGTCTGTGCGTGTCTGTTTACCCACCTTGGGCACCTGGCCAACTTTTTCAGCTCAGCCCAGCTCAGCTCCGACTCCAGCTCAGCTTGGATCACTCATCGCTCTCCCGTACAAATTTTGCCTAGTGTTTGAGTTACTTATTTGCATTGAAGTACGAGCTATTTGTCCGTTTGTCTATCATGTCTACCATGGCCAAAATATGTTAGATTTTGCTAGTGCGTATACGTAATATTTTGATGGGAAGAGTGAAAGTGCTGGGGGATTCTATTGGCAGTGGGTTAGCAGGTAAATGATTCTGCAGATTGCGTAGCAACAGAAATCAAAATGAACAAAGTACACTATTTAGCAAGGTTAAGAAATATTTAATTATTATTATTTAATTATTAGTTCCAATATCTTCAACAATTTGAATAAGAATTGATGAATGAATTTCAATCAATTGGAATGCTCATTTTGTTTTGCTTGATTGATTAAATTAAAAACTAAAATTCATACTATCGATAAGAATTTTAATAAAAGTTTTTCATGAGGGTAGCATAGAAAAAATCCACTTCTTATTGAAAGTTTAGACTCTTAATATTTTGATGCAGGATCAATGAAGTTATCAAATCACAAATTCTTTTTATTTTGTTGCAGAATCAATCTATTTGTAAAATCATGAGCACAATGCCAACCTTGATTTAATGTCCCATGATTTCTTGCAAAGTAAAGAGAGCTGAATGTTAACTGGGATGCCTCCAGTTCTTAAAAATTATATAGCACAAAAATGCAATAATATTTGACAGTGTTAAGAATGTTGAAAGTATGAAACTGCGTGCCGGCGATGTCACCCAGTGTCGTCATAAATAATTTAATAAAACAGCTTTATAATAATCAGATTATGAATATATTTTATAAAACGCACACAGACACTGAGTTAAGAACCGAAAACCGGCTCTTGGAAATTAGGTCTGCGTTTTAATTTAGACTTTTGCATCACCTGCGAGACACAGAAAACAACAACAGGAACAACAATAAAAATATTTACAATATGTTTCAGATCGAAAATGATTCAATGATCAGAGCTGACATTTCAAAAATTCTTTTCGCTATTGTTTGTTTGTGCTTGTTATTCACGTAAATTCCAGAAATTGCAGAAATCCCACGAATTAGATTTATGAGAAAAAACTAATTAGCGGCGATTTGAATGCATCAAAATAAAACACGACACGAAATAAGCAAAACATAAATAAACTAAGTCTGGCACAGCGGATGATTATGATGTTTATCCTGTGTTGTTGCCAAGTAGTCGATGAAAATGTCTGTTAACCTGTTGGTGAATCACTATCGAGTATATCTAGAACCTATTTCCAATTCTTTTGTTTCTTTTTTTCTATGTCTCCACCAAATTCGCCGAACGCAACGCAAAAGCCACAAAGACGCCATTTTCGTGTGTGAAATACAATAAAAATAACCTGATAGAAGCAAAAAAAAGATTTGATTTTAATATTCTGAATGGGGACTTAGAAAGAATGAACGTCAGATGGACGTGGCAAATACAAATTTGCTCCAACACTTGTAATCGATATCGTGTAGCAGTTCTCCCACTCGGCACATCTTTGAAGCGTGCAACTTAAGCATTATTTAAATAGCGAAATCATTTTGTAATCGAAAGGTGGGATGAATGAAACTGCGCAATATTCTCGTATTCTCGGACTCTCAAGTAAAGGCTCGATCGGCCCTCGGCACGATCCACAATCGAAAATACTTTTCAATTTCAAAAGACTTAGGCAACAAACTTGCGGAATTAACAACGTCAGCTTAATTCTCAACTCAATCAAACTCTGACATTCGATAACGTACCGAGAGATACGATTACCCATCCATACCATCTAATTATGCATAGCATCGACACGTCAAGTGCTCAGTGCTTCCGCCGATCGAACTGCGCCAGGCAGGCAGGCAGGAAACCCAGACCCAAACTCGTACTCGAACCGGAGCCCCCTACCAACATTATCAACATTATGCATTAATTAGAAGTTAAAAACTGATGGAAGTGCTCAAAATTTGTTTAATAGAATATAAATCATTGTCGGACAGTCGCAGAAAAATGTGTGAACAGTCTAGAATACTCGACAGGCAGCTACCCAATTTCGATATGATAATACGATGATATTTCTCATTTCCGAAACTGAAATACTTGAGGTATGCAACAGGTTTCACGTCGCGTGGTTGCCAACTCAACTAGC
The DNA here is from genome assembly GCA_018904595.1 of Zaprionus indianus. NCBI lineage: Eukaryota > Metazoa > Arthropoda > Insecta > Diptera > Drosophilidae > Zaprionus > Zaprionus indianus. The sequence continues at coordinate 5,968,165 of JAEIHA010000140.1, forward strand.
TCCGTCTACTTTTTTGATATTATTAGCTGTTATTCCAGTTAAAATTCGCTTAATTTGCGAGCTATGACTATTTGCCAAAAGTTATGATCATATTGGGGTGATAAAATCTATGATAAAGCGTGTTATGTTAAGAAATTGACGATTATCTTATAAATATATCTTGTTATGCTGTGAGATATGTTTATGTATTATTTAAAGTGTGATAACTGTGGCATTTTATATAGTATATATCTGTAGGATTCATACAATAGTTAAAAGTTTACTTAAATTAAACAATTTCTTTGAGAAATGTTTATATATAAGTCTGGAAACTTAGGCATTATCAGATTACCACTCAAGCTAACTTTAGAATCAATATTTTAACTAACTTATAAGTTTAAATGATTTTTAGACCTTACATAAAGCTCATACTCTGATCTCATGGCTCATAACGCTTTGTCAGCTTAGTTTATTACTTGTTTGGGTACATAAATTCATAAAATCTTATTAAAGATGATAGTAACAGGGTATACAGTAGCAGACAGACATTCAATGTAGATCTGGTTTGGAATATCCATAAGAAATATAAAAGAATTCTCCATACAATTCCCGAAAATTCTAAAATAATTCATACCTTATGCAAATTTCTAAAATTAACTTCCTTGTCGCTATACACCTTATACTACTGGCCATTACAGGGTATTGCGAACTACCTATGAGATAACTGACAGCGATGCTACTCAAAGCACTTGCGGGTGCCTTGTAAGTGTACGAAATATATTCTACACAAAAAAAGCAAAATAAATATTATTTAATAACTAATTGAGCATTCGAGTGCTCACACACACACACTCACACACACATACACAGACACACAGAAACTGTTATTCATACATAGAATTAATGATGCGAGCATCTTGGACGCGTGAGAAGTGTGAAGTGTGCGATGATGAACTTCAAATTGTTATTGTTGTTCGGATAGCTTGGGATGCTGCCGCTGCCGTTGCCGCTGAGTAAGAAACCGGACAGTGAGACCCGACCCGGGGCGCACATCTTCATTCAGCGTCGACTTGCTAATTTTATGCGAGAAAAACAAGAAGAGTTAGTATAAAAAGCGCTGCCTTTACTTATTTAGTTATTAGTACGGCTCCAGCAGCAGAACCGCGATCACAACTTAGACTATACTCGAATCGAATACTATATACAAATTTTGTGTTTTTGTGATAAACAAGTTTCGACATGAAGTGTTTCATTTTCGTCGCTTTGTGCCTGGTTAGTAGCACCCAAAAAATACAAAAAAAAAAAAAAAAAACGAAAGAAAAAAACTCTATAAATAATGATATGATATGCATATGAACTAATGATTGGATAACGTCAACGACTATACGTCGTAGACAATTAGAAATCCGGGTTGTAAAAATGTCAAATGTGACTGGCAAAGTGCAAACATGAATATAGTATATTGTATATTATAGTATCGCCATGCCTTATAGAGATGTGCAAATTCGTTACACGTGCAGCGAGAATGACATCATTTCAATCAACCAAAAAAAAGATTATAGTTTCGGGAACGCCGCGAAGCGTGGCAGAGACACAAACCCCATACTCACCCACGCGTGTTTCTCTTCTTCCTCAGGTCAGTCTGGCCAGCGCCGAGAACATCTTCAAGATCAACATCACACCCGAGGAGGCGCAACAGTATTTGAACAGTGCGCAACTGCGTGGCGTCAATGAGATCGAGTATGCGCCCAAGACTGGAGAGAATCCACTGCCGGAGGCACGCAACGAGAAAGGAGAGTTCGTGTACATGGGACGTGTGATTGAGCATCCCGAGGAGTATGTTGAGGAGCACTACGATGCGCATCAGTACCACGGACAGGATGGTCTGGGACAGTACGTGTATGGCTACAAGGACTGGAATCAGGGCAAGAACGAGAAGCGTGATGAGGCTGGCACAGTGAGTGGTTCATACAAATATGTGCAGCCCCATGGACGCGACTTTGTGGCCACCTACTATGCCGACAAGAGTGGCTTCCATGTCGAGGACAATCGTCCAGCACATCTGAAGCTGCCTGCCACCAAGACTCCCGCCGTGCTCAAGGCCGAGGAGGAGCACTTCAAGCTGTGGGGTGAACTTGCTGCCGCCGCTGGACACAATCCTGATCCCTATGCCGCTGAGTACCAGCAGGAGGGTCGCTACGAGCCCAGCGAGGCAGAGACACGTGAATATGTGCACGAGGAGAAGCCCTACGTGCCCGGACCAGAGGAGACTGGCGAGCCCAAGGGCTTCTTCTATGCCTTCGACTATAATGTTCCTCTGCTGCGCAACAAGGCGGAACGTGAGGAACTCGAGCGTCTGCGCTCCATCAACAACAAGGACGAATAAGAGAGACGTAGAATTATATATACTATATAGTATACTATAGATATATTGCATAACTCTAAATATTTATTCGACGTCATTAAATAAATACGCAACTTATTACATTTCTCAAATACGATTCTTTTATTTTGTTTTTTGTTTTTTATTACATATATAAAATGTGGTTTGGTTTTATTTTTATTTTTAACCCGCCCACTTGTATAATTTCTCATTAATCTTAACCATTTAGTTGTTGTTCTTGTTGTTATAGTTGTTTTACATTTATTTATACTCCTTTTTAACTTCTTATTTTTTTTTTTTTTTGCTGCTTTTCAAGTAAAATTATTGCTTTCGCTTTGCTCTTCAGTTGCAAACATTAACTTAGATTAATTGTTTTAATTATAATTGTGATGGAGTTCCCGCCGATTCTTTTCTTCTCTCTCGCATTCATTCTTTTCCTGTTCTTTCTGTTGTCGTGCACCTATTTCACTAGTATACACGAGCATTTCTTCATTTTCCATTTACAACCAACTAACATTGATTTTAATTAATCCTTTAGCTTTTTTGGGTTAATTTTAACTCACATAAAATGTTTAATTTAATTTTAATATGTACTAAATGAACTTAGTATTTTTGATTAGCGTTCGCTTCGGCCAGTTGATATGGCACTAAAATATAATAATTAGGGAGGCACCTAAAAAACAAATCTACCTTTTTTCAAAGTTCAATGACGTTGTTAGCCGTTTAAGCTAATACAACACCATGGGTTCGTGTCATGGGATTGCAGTTCAGTGCAAGCAGTCCAAGCAGTTCGCTGCTTACGGAACTTTGAAAACAGCTAGATTTGACGGGAAAAAATAAGCAGTGTTGCCTTGCAGAGAGTGCTGCCAATTTAGCTATTTTTCCCACTGGATCTATTTAACAATTGTGTTAAATAATATCTAGCGGGAATCATAGCTATTTTTCAGGGAAAAACTAACGTAATTTCAGCTCATTAAATTTATCATAATCTCATTAAATACTGTTTACTTCGAAAATTTCTCAAAGTCGACAGAAAACTGTCATAGAAAGTTGTTTTCGAAAAGTTTCTAACTTATTTCATGTCTGCAAGAGCAAATTACGTTGAGTTTTTAGGATTTTCTGTTTCATTTTAGCCGATAGTATAAAATTAGATTTCGTTTTCGTATAAATTTCCATGTGTACTAAATGCAATATTGAAAATAGTTTTCGATGTTCTAAAATAAAAATTTGATTTTCAAATGAATCACAATTGAATTTTCGTTAAATGAAAAGCAAATGCACACGAACACACACACTCATAAGAGACTGTGCGTGTCAGTGTGTATCGGTATGTGTGTAAGTTATCTATATATGGCAGCTTAGTTCAGTCCAATATTGAGAGTTTTCTTTTTGCACTTGTTGCAGTTTTAGTTGCCTATGTGAGTGTGTAAGTGAGTATATGTAAAATGTATTGGAGTTTCGAAGAAGAGGGCTCGGCTCGGCAAGGGGAACGACAGAGTTAATAAAAAATTAATATAAACAGTTTTAAAACGAATAAACAATACAATAACATATAATAAAAATGGTTAGAATAAAAAAGCTTTCTAGGAAAATTATTCCAATTCGAATTGTAACTCAAAAGAGTTCAACAATTATTCGAATTAATTTCTGAAAGTTTTGTAGACTAATTCTGTGAAAAGTTTCTTTGGAGGTTTTTAGATAGTTATTTTTAAATAAAAACATATTTAATAAAACTTGTATCGGAATTTAAACATGAATTTGAGAAAGTTTTTTAGGAAAGAAGAAAATTTCTGAATTTCAATTCGGAACAGTTCTAAAATAATAAAGTTCAATAGGAAACCACGAAAATAGCGTCTTATGGAGATATACCAGAAAGGTATTTTGAATAGGTTGTTCATACCAAGGTATAAAGAGGTACTTTATAGAGCCAGGCGTCGTTCTACCGAGTCTCGCTCCTCCAGCTCGTTTGCTTTGGGAGATCATTCGAGTGTAGTATTTATATTGGGGATTGTGAAAATCGTAATACTTTTTGCAAAATGGAATTTTGAGGCATGGTAAGTGTATGTGTGTGTGGATGATGGCTAAGTGAATTAGGTTTACAGTTAGCTAGTTGCATAGATCTATAGTTGGGTAAATCCAGTTGAAGATTAGTGCAGTACCAGTGCTGAGTTTCGTCTATTCTGATGATAATTTGGCGCATGAGTTACGGTTTCGATTGCCATTCGATAAGATGATGATCTTATAAAGATTTTGCTTTAACTTCTTTGTTATTTCTTATGGTTTTTGTTCTGTCTCTCTCTCGGTTTGTATATAAGGCAAACTGTATGCGAAACATACAATTATTGAACTATATAAATACTTTTTGTTTTTGTTTTATGTAACGTACGTATGCCGGGGAAGAATTCTGGAGAAACTATTGATATACGACAGAACTGGAGCAAAGCTATCGCCAGAATTATCAGGCTCAGGTCAGATAACACATGATAGTTCCGACGATAGTTTTGCAATGTATATCGTATACTATTGTATACATATGTATGTGTTTGTGGAGCATGGCACAACTTGATCGGATAATTCGTTTCGTTCGAGAGTCTGTCGATTCATTCAAAATTGACTGATACAACTGTGTATATTGTATATATGTGTATATAAACTTGTATATATATGTGTAGATCCTGTGTATATGCTAAACGTCCACGACTCTATACGCCTATATACGCCTAGGTGCTAGTTGAAGTGCTAGTTTTGGGTAGTTCTTCTCTCATTCCTCTTTCACTTACCAAACTGATAATTTCTTTGCTTATCATATCTGCTATATCATGGTATTGTATATATACTTATCTACTTGGCCGCCGTTGCTGCTGCCGCCGGAGTTGTCGCTGCACTGGGAGCCACTTTCAGCTTAATGAACATGTTGTTGTCGTTGTTACTGTTGTTCAGATCAAGCTTTTGCACCTCACACTCAAGATTATTGATGCAGTTCTTCTCGTACTGCGTGGTGCCATTATCGGACGTTGTCTGTGCATCACTGGGCGCCACCTTTTTCTCCTTGCTCTTCTTTAGGGCATTCAGCAACGTCTTTTCTTTGCTCTTGCTCTCCTTGTGATTGCTACTGTCCTTATCCTTGTGCTTGTTGTTCTTGAAGCGCGGGAAAATGCAACCATTGGGCAAGAATCCGCCAAGCTTTTCCTTTTTGACAGGCGCTGCTGGTGTGGGCGTTGTTGTAGTTGCAGGAGGATGAGCAGGAGGAGGAGTAGTGGCTGCCGGTGGGTGTACAAGAGCAGCAGCAGCGGAAGCGGCAGTAGGCGTGGGCGAAGCTGGTGTTTGGGTGCTGCATCCATTGCTGGCTGTGTTGGTTGTTGTTGTTGCTGCTGCTGCTGGTTTTCCGTCTTGTGACTCCTGTGCGACTCCTTGCTCAGGCGTTGTTGTGTGCTCCAAGGAGTTTGCACCATTTGTACTATTGAAAATACTTCCCGCATCTGTCTGATCTAGGGTGAACGTATCACCACTCTGCTGTGCTACTTCACTCAGCGGTTGCTCCTTCTCCTGCTGCTGCTGTTGATCCTCCAATTGTTCACTGGCCACCTTATTATCCAGCTGTTGAGCAAACACGGCCAATGTGATGCCATTGCCATGCTCGGAGCCTGCCATTAGATCCGCATTGTAAGCGGGCGGCAAACCAATCTCGGCTCCAGACGTAGATTGTACCGAACTCCCAGCTCGCGTCGCATCCGGGGACTTGGGAAACATCTGCTGTGTCGTAATGTTTTGATAATGTTGCTGCTGTCGCTGCTGCATCATTTGTTCCTCACGCTCGCGATCTCGCTGCGCTTGCACCGCATTCCAAACGTCTTTCAGTTCACCCGAAATGTCGCGATCCTTGAGTATAACGGCGTTTCTGTAAGGAATTTTAGGTTAGCTTACTGGATTGAAGGAAAGTAGAGCACTCAACGCACCTGACTAGTTTCACGCCGGGATTCATAGCCTCCACAAAGTCGCACATAAGCTCAACCATGGCACGCCGTTCCTCTGGATCTTTGCTATGACGTCCCGAATCTTTGAGCACCTCAGGATTGGCCATAACAGCAAAGACAATGGGTGGACTACGTGGACTGCCGGGTGGCACCTGTTGTGGGCAGAACACCAAATAAATTAGAGAAGGAGCAAAGGAGACAAATGAAAACAAGCAAAACCTACGCGCATGCCACCATACAGTGGAATGGGATCACTGGGCTCCTGTGGTATGACAATGCGCGTCCAGCTGAGCACATTGATAAACAGCTCCTCGCCCGTCTCTGTGGTGGTGCGTATGCACATATGAGGCTGTGGTGGATTTTTGAAGTGCCGATAGGCGCGCGAGTGGCGATAACTGTGTGGCGGTGGTGATGATTGCATCAGTGAGATGCCACCCACTCCCAGTTCACCCTGTTGATCCAATTGATGCTGTTGTTGTTGTTGCAGCTGTTGCTCTGCTGCACTGTTGCTGTTGTTGTAATTGTTGTTTGTGATAGTCTCAATGCTTTCATGAACATCCACATCGTATGTGTTGGTGTTGGTGCTGCTGCTACTGGTGGCATCAGCATTGTTGGCAGTGCTGTTGTTGCTAGTATTGTGTTGTTGTTGTTGTTGTTGTTGTTGCTGCTGCTCCTGTGCGGAACTTTCAGCTTCAAGCTCCGCCGCTGACATGTTTGTATTGTGTGTCGCAGTCGCTGTTGTTGTTGTTGTTATTTATTATTATTGTTCTTGCTGGTGTTGGTGTTGTTGTTGTTGCGGCTTGTTAGCTTTTAGCAGTCTTTTGTTTTGCCGTTCTTCGTTCGTTCGTTTTTCACCCGGCGCGCTGTACTCTTCTCTTCTCTTTGTTTCCTATGGTAGCATTCGCTCTCCCTTTCTCGCACTCTGCTTGAAGCTTTCTCGCTTTATCGCCTGTCGCTAATTCTTTTGCTCCTTTACAACATTGCGGCGCCTTCTTGGTCCTGTTTTCAACTTAACTTTTGACCTTTTGCGTTATTAATGTGTGTGCATTACGCGTCGCCTTCTTTGACATTTACATACACACACACGAGCATACAATACATTCATATATTGTCCTCTTTATCGTGCACGCACAGACTTACAAGCAAGCACGCACACACATAGGAACGCGCACACACACACACACACTTGCAAACACCCTTCATCAATGCGCACCCCGCACAAGCACACATACAAGTGGGAGGAGTTGGTAGTTGTCGTTGTCTGTGAAAGAGGGGGAAGGGGGCAAACGGATGGGAATGGGAGCAGAGGCAAAGAAATTATGAAAATCAAAGAAAACTTCAAAGCAATTGCTAACAGTCTATTGCATTTTCAATATTGCACTTACACATTTCACTCGTTTTCATTAATAATAATCGTTTTCCAGTTTCAGTTTCATTGCACAATACACATACAAAAACAATGTACATACACACACACACGAGCACTGAAACTGCGTTTCTTTTGCTTCTGCTTCTTTTGCTTCACATAATTTTTTCTCTCAATCCACAACTGCGTCTGCTGCTGCTATCTGCTGAATGCACTTACAAAAACAATGCTCCAACAACAGACGGCCGCGCGCTGCGCTGATTTTTATATTTAGCTTTTTTAGCAGCTTTTCATTGCAGCGCACTGAGAAAACAGCCGAATTTTCCGACGACTTCCCAACATAAACAAAAAACTAATGTAAATGTGTACAAAGTGGCCAGGTAGCTGAAAAATATCTCTCACTGCTCTCTCGCAGAGTTGCCAGACTGCTCAAGCGACTACTGTTCTGCCGACTCTTTTAAGTGCAGTGTGTACACATTGTGCCGGCATAAAAGTGTATACACACCATTACATATATTCTGCATTCTCCGCCGGCGTGAATTTTCGCAACCAAAAAGGCAGAATTTGTTAACTCGAAATTAATCATTTAAATAGCATTAATTTCACATAAATATACAAAGTGATTGATTAAGAAAGGAAAGTGCGTGTGTGTTTAATTAATTCGACGTGCCCAACAAGAATTTGGCGCCGAAATTGTAAATTTTTCCTTACCAATTGTGTGCTGGCGGCGGAGTGTGTGTATAACAAAATGGCGTCCTCACAAGTCTCAAACAAATCGGGCTCCGGCTGGCCACGGCGCGGAAGCCAAGGCCAGGCTGATGCCAGTATTAGCAATAATGGAACGCAAAAATATGCTCCCAATCAGGCATTGACAATAAATCGCACAATTAATCTGTAAGTCAGTAAAATATACTTAAAGGGCATTCAATAAACCCCCCTGTTTTTGCAGCTACCCACTGACCAACTACACATTCGGCACCAAGGAGCCTCTCTTTGAGAAGGATCCTTCGGTGCCCTCACGATTCCAACGAATGCGCGAAGAATTCGATCGCATTGGCATGCGTCGCTCTGTAGAGGGTGTTCTGCTGGTGCACGAACATGGGTTACCACATGTGCTGCTGCTGCAGCTTGGTACCACCTTCTTCAAGCTGCCCGGAGGCGAACTGAATGCCGGGGAAGACGAGGTAGAAGGACTTAAACGTCTGCTCTCTGAGGTGCGTACAGATTAAATCAATTCAGAAAGAGATTGTCATAATAATTTCACTTCTATTACAGACGCTGGGCCGTCAGGATGGTGTTAAGCAGGACTGGATTGTCGAGGACACCATAGGAAATTGGTGGCGCCCCAATTTCGAACCGCCACAATACCCATACATTCCACCGCACATAACCAAGCCAAAGGAGCACAAGCGACTCTTCTTGGTGCAATTACACGAAAAGGGTAAATATTATCTCAATTCATTATCGCAATTGTGTTATCCTCTTGGCGTAGGTATTACAAAAAGAAAAAAAAAAGATGTACCTTTATATATATATACATATATTTATCTATATGAATCTATATAACCTTGTAAAGTTATTGCCAAATTGATACGCTAACAAACCTCATGTCATATATCTTTTCAATGCTGTTTAGATACGGACAGGAACGCCAGTTACGATGTACCCTGAGCTGAGCTGTTCCATTAAGCGCCGTGTGTTGTATTGTGTAATCTCTCACGCATCCTGGCCATCTGCCCATACCAAACCAACCAAGCAAAAGAGCCTCAACGCTCTGCTCTAATCTCAAGTCGAGTCCACAAAACTGAACAAACTGAGAACAAAACAAACCATAAATAACAGAAACAGAAATGAAATGAGAGAGAGAGAGTCCCGATTTACAACTTAGAGCCTGTCGATTCTAACTAACTGTACAATGATATAACTTCTAACTGTATTTTTGTTGTTGCCGCTCTCAGAGTTCTTGTTGGCATATTTTGTGTTTTTGCGATGTGTCCCAAAATTATTCGATGATTGATGTTGTTCTTGTTTCATGTATTAATTTTGTAAATATGTCGACATTTCTGTGAAACCCAGAGAGCGTAATTCTTTTTAAAAAACAACAACAACAACCTTTGTATGTTGAGCCACCCGGGCAGGCAGTCAGTGCAGCGATCTATCTATCTATCTATCTAGTTAGTTAGTTACGTATTTAGTTAGTTCAGTCAGACGTAGATCAGTTCAAGTGCATTGTAAATTGTTGTTCCCCCACTTGTTGCATGGTAATGTGCACAAATCTCGCGTGTTGTGCTGATTTGCGTGCATTGCAAGCACAATGTGGATAAAGCAGGGAGAGAGAGAGTAAAGAAAGTATTCAAGTAGAGAGAGATAATTTAAGCACTTGTGTTCTTTAATGTAACCAATCAAGAAATTATAATTCTGTTCTTCCCGTCATATTCTCATTGTGCACACAAACACAAACACTGACACACACACACACACATAGTCACATAGACCACATGTATAATGAATGAATGTTGCTAATGGTTAATCGATATCGAAATTATTATGTTTAGACTCCTTCGCATTGATAAGCTTAATCCAATCCAAAAGACTTAATGTGATCTTGTCATTACGCGAAGTCAGTCCTAGTAATTTAGTCAACAACAACAACATTAACTGTGTAACTGTAAATCAGAATACAACAAAAGAATGCCTAATACAATTTATATATACATACATATATATCTATATCTCTCTATATAAATACCATACGTTACTTTACGGCAGCGAATCTTGAATTAATTTCTTTATTTTGATTTATTTTTCTCGATATATATTTGTAAATTGTTTTGTATAACCGATTGTAATTTATCTCTATTTAAGAAGTGTTATATTATTTTATATATATATATATATACATTCCTACATACATAAATGTCTCTGTCTCTATCGTTTTCTGATATCTAGCACTATTTGCTGTGCCCAAAAATTATAAGCTTGTTGCTGCGCCACTTTTCGAGCTATACGACAATTCACAAGGCTATGGACCCATTATATCATCTCTGCCGCAGGCGTTATGCAGGTAAATAATGTGATACATCCATAAGGAGCTCCACTAATTCCAGATTTCTCTTCTTTGCAGATTCAACTTCATCTATATGTAAGACGCACACACAGTTGTCCCTCCTCCTCCCCCCTCAACGTAGATAGATAGGCAGGCAGCATCACCAGCTCTACTCAACGCTCTAGATATAATTTCCATTTAATTTGTGTGTATTGGTGTGTGCGTGTATGTGTGCAAATTGACAAATTAAATGGAAATATGGCAGACAAAAAACAACAAGAAAATTGAATTGAAAGTTTACTTTATTTTTCGACTATTTATGCTTAACTAATTGTTACAGAGATTAGAGATACATATGCATTTGGTATTGTATTAGATCATAAATGTTATTTGAGAGGGGCCACTCTTTATAGCATATACTCGCTATAGATCTGCTGGTAATATTCGCGTTTGCTGCAATGGAAGATACGCACACAGTATTCAGATTACGATTTAACTATTTTACTTTGATTATTATAATTATTATTTGTGAATTTGACTACAGACTTCTTTACTGTTATTGTTACGTTTGCTTTAAAGTTGTTTAACTGCGCTATATAAAGTGCGTGTCGGTGTAACAAATGAACAAATCAACAGAACTGACAAAGCGTTCAACAAAAATGTTAACTAAAAGCTGAGAGGAGGAACCGTTATGTCTGTCACGTATATACCTTAATTCTCTATATATTGTGTATGTCTATTCACTGATAATCTGCTTTCTCTTCTGTTTATATGTTAATGACACGTATAAAATATTAGCAAATATTGTTCGCTTATTATTTGATATATCTCCTCTTTGGGGAATTTTCTTAAGTTTATCCATTGATAAATCTCTCCTTAGGGATGATCTTCTATTAGCATGGGATGATCTATCCGTATTCCCTTTACCACAACTTATTGTGATAGAACTTAAGATCGTTGTAACCCTGATCGGTTAGTCCGCCCGTCGATGAGACTGTGGACATAGCATCTGTATTATCCTGTCCCGGGGAGGTCACCTCATTTCCCAATGGACGGTTGATCTTGACTACTCCGAAATCCTCACGCTCCTGCTGATTAAACTCCATCTTGCTGCTGGGCATGACAGCCATGCCCACGCCAAAGGAGCGATTCTTCATGCCCGTGTGCTGCTTGCTCAGCTGGAAAGCAGGCGGCTTGCGATTATCACCGATAATGCTCTCGGCACGATCGGGCGAACGCACAGCAGGCGGTGTTGGAGTGTGCGGCGATGATGGAGTGTGCACGGGTTCGGGCTCCGGCTCTGGTTCTGGTTCTGCCTCCGGTTCAGGCTCTGGCTCTGGTTCTGGTTCAGCTTCGCGTTCGATAAAATCTACGCTATAATGCTGCGGTGCGGTGCGCAGCTGCTGCAGTTGCTCGGAAATTTCAGCAATATCGTTGCCGACGCTGTTTGGGGTAGCAGAGAGTTGACATAGGCTGTTAAATAACATAATGTACAGAATAACAGGATTCGATTGTGTTGCTGGTTTGATTTCTTTTTGTTTTATTGCACGACAAATGAAAATAAATTAGACAAAAAATCATGTGTTTGTTAAATAAAATAAACAGAGTATATCAATCACAAATTTTCAGGTAGTCTGCGTGTGTATGTGTGTGTGTTAAACGGTTCCGTGCCGTGGGTGTGTGTGTGTGTGAGTGACTTATGGGTGTGCGGCGAGTGCAGCTTCGCTCCTCTCTCTCCCTTCTCTTCTTCTCTTGCATCTTATTATATTAATTTTAAAATTATAAATAATTGTCTATTAAAACAAAGCTTTGTACAACTGTTGAGTATGTTTTCTTTTGATTTTCGATTTTGATTTTGTTTCCCGTGTGTGCGTTATTTCTATTTGGTTCTGAAAGGACAAACAAAAGAAAAGTAATGAAACGAAAAGATGAAAACGACAAAGAAAATGATAAACACAATTTTGCAGTGGGTTTAGTAATATTTAGGGTGTCGGGATATAGTGTACAGTAATCTATGTGTAGTAAGGGGTGGCTTAGGGTGTATTACCTGCTTGATTCTGCGCTGCCTGCACCGCCGCCGCCCTTGCCAGGATTGGCACCACCAGCGTGAATTATCTGCACGAGGGTTGGGAAAGAGAGAGAGAAAGAGCAATAAGAATTAGTTTGAAGATATTTCGTGTGGCATCTAGGTCATATTTACATATGACCATTAGGGGTGCTCAAGTTAGAAATAAGAAATAAAAAGAAATATTCATAAATAAAAATTAGTTTTCAGCTTATACTACGATTAATAATTCCATTAGGGGTAGTCAAATAAAATATAAAATGTTTTAAAATATTTCAAAAATTAAATATGTACTTTAAAATATTTCAAATAAATTTCATATATTTTCAAATGATTTATTTTCTATTTGTTTACGTTTAATATATGCTTATAAAAATAAAGTTTAGAACTAAACAAACATTTCATTGTTTTTTTATAGTTCCCCTTACAGGAACCTGTCACGAATTAGTATATTAATTGTCGTTAAATCGCAGGCTACTTAATTGTCGTGCTATATTTAGTTGTATTTTAGTGACCCCACCCTAGTCTACGCCTCGAATCTAGCACAAGTGTCAAGCGAAGTTTTATTTTGCCCCACATGGGGTCGAGCCCTGAAAACAGCCCCTTGGCACGCAGCCAAAAACGGGGGTTGACTGGCCTGCAGAGTGGGCTCTAACGGCTTTCTTTCCATGGGTCGACCCACTACGAATGCCCCGAAGTGAAAGTATACCCACAGTGAAAGTTCTATAGAATAAAACGTCTTTATATGTACAGCCAAATTGCAATTCGAAACGAGGACTTTGACCAAGCGCGGGCACTGATTGGAGATAAGATCAAAGAGGGATAGGGTACTTTCCCAACTGGTTCTCCTCTCCAACCCGCTTGGTTACGAAAATTTGGATATTTATGTTGTGTAAAAATTTGATATGGTCAAAGCACATTGTAAATTTTAGTTTGTGTAAGGGGAAAGATATCCTTAATAGTAGCGGCATCTTTTGGTATCTGTGATTGCCTACTGCATGGGCATTGCGCCATCGCCGTTGCCCATCTCGGGTGAACGCACCAAATAGATTGTGGTCTGGCAATTGGGACATGTGGTGCACATTTCGGCAGCTGGTGGAACACCTGCGGTGCTGGCAGTAGGTGCCGGAGGATTGGCCTGGGGGAGCAGGAGGAGATTAGCTCGGGGGTTCTCTTAGGCTCCTTCAATATTTACGTATCCCTGTTGCTGCTGCTGCTGTTGCCCATATTTACGCGGCGAGAGCTGTGCCGGCGCCGCCTGTGGCTGCTGCTGTACTTGTGCTGGGGCCGCCTGTGCCTGAACTGGTACCTCCATCGGAGCCTGTTGCGGCTGCTGCTGCTGTTGTGGTTCATAGCCAGCCTGCGACTGACTCTGTGGTGGCAACTGTTGCTGCGAATGATGATGTTGATGCTGATGTTGATGCTGCACATGCGCACGTCCGCCCTGGTAGGGATCATGACGTGTGGGCTGTCCTGCCGCTGGTGGCTGCACATATTGCTGCGGCTGCTGCTGCTGTGGTGGCAGCGCTTGCTGCTGTGCCGGCATGGCAACAGCCGCTGGCGGCAACTGTTGCTGTTGTACAATGGGTTGCTGCTGTTGCACCACCGGTACTGTTGCCTGTACGGGTGGCATTTGCATTTCCTGTCCGGATGCCACACGCAAGGGGGCAACGGCAGGAGCTGCCACGGCGCTGCCCACTTCGCCGGTATTGCGTACACGTGTTGGACGCGCAAAGGCATTGGCAGCCAAAAAGCTATCATCGACATCTTGCAGTCCCGATCGACGCTGGAACGGATCGTTGGGACGATAATTGGTGCGACTCAATGCATCCAAGGGGCTCTTGCGTGCCTGTCGAAGGGAGATGAAGACGAAGGTGATTCCAAGAAAGGAGCTGTACTCCCAGCTTAGCTTACATTCTCAACCATTCCACCCTGGCGGGCCTGGCTGGGTGTCAGGCTAACCTCGCTGCCGTATTTGCGTCCCACATTCGGATTGGATGCCTGGCGTGACTACGGAAAGCAAATTACACTGTCGAACACACACAAGGACAAACACAAACACGATAACTCACGGCGATGCTCGACCTGGAGGCGCCTTGACGTCCGGCGACGGGCGCGTTAACACGTTTAGGATCCATAGCACACACACTTCAGTTAAAAAATATATATTTTATATTGAACACTATTTACACGGCTATTTCTTTCCCGAAAAATCTCACGTAAAATCTTTTTTTCTTTTTTCAAGTACAATGAAAGTTCGTTTTGTTTTTGGTTTTAGTCGCGTAATTAACGGAAAAGCACACAAAAATATTATGTATAAATAAATTTGAGTGTTTAATTCAACAGTAAAAACAAAAATGGAAAGTCTTGTGAGCTGTGGGAGGTAGAAATCTTAACTGAAAATTGAAATAGCCCCAGACTGAGAAAGCCACTAGGAAACTCAACTTGAAAGTAGCATCGAAGCACACTTGGATCTCGAACATCAACATCAATTTGTATAACGTATATAAAGTTTTTATGGATACTCAGTAATTATTTTAACAAAAAAAATATATACATGCATACATATGTAGTGCTATTTTTTTGGTGGGCGACGTAAAACTGATGTCTTTGTGGGATCAAATTGATTTAATACCTCGGCCATGCTGCATGTGGGACGCCTTGCACCATATCTTCCATTGGGTGAGATCTGTGTTATTTGCTGCTGTTGCAGCGTCATCTGGATGTTGTTGCCGCTATGGCGTCGACCACCGCCGCTTGTACGTTTATTAGCCTCGTCGCCCAAGTAAGTTGCACCAAAGAGTTGTGTGTTAGGACTTGATGAGGTTGATTTAGGTCGATTTTGGTCGATTTAGGTTGGTTTTTTTTTAGGTTGTTTGATGTTGGTAGTTGGTTGTTGTTGTTGGTTTTGTTACGTTAGTAGGCGAAAAGAGAGACATGTGGATTGAGAAGAGTTAAGATTAATCATATATAGAGAACTATACAACTATATTATAATATATGTAATTAGTCACGGCAAAATGTTGAGCTTAGTCTGAGTAAGATCTTTAGACCAGAGAGACCGGTTAGGTCTTTTTTTTGTATATTTTAAAGACAAAGTTTGATAAAAAGGTCTTAAGATTTAAGATTAAAATATATGTATATATTTTCTCAGTTAAGCTCAACGTTTTGTTCGCATACATAAAATACATAGAAGATATACGAAAACATAAGCAACAAGCCACCGTTAATTAATCGCATGCAGTTTTCTTTAACTTTATTTATCGATAAGTGCGTTTCCGCAGTCGATCAATTTAAATCGCACTCGCCCACAGTGTAAGAAGTAAAGAAACAACAATGAGAACGGCTGCAAACGACTTGCTCAGGATGTTTGCGTGCGCGATATGCAAATGTGGGGAGCCAGCAAAGAAATGGGCAACTAAGCCAAGTGAAATGTTTCCTGCAACGCCGCAACGCCTTAATTAAAACTTGCCCCACATTGCCACGCCCCCTACAGAAGTGAAACTCTCACTCTCATTCCCCCTACCTCTACCCCTGCCACTCACCTGTTTGTAATGTGCAGGCCATTGTTGCGCTGTGGCGACTCAGCGTGTCCATTGCGCGAGCCATTGGGAGTTGAGGAGACATCATTGAAGAATCCCTCGTAGAGCACAAAGTTATTTGCCTGCGGTATGGTGCGCAACAGGCCGTAGTGCTTGCCCAAAAAGCCGAGTAGCTTATCCGATGGGCGATCCACAGAGCACTTGAGTGGTGTCCATTGCTCCTCCTTTAACATGGTCTCGAACAGATGCTTACCGAGTCCAGAACGTTGACGAGATTCGTGCACATAAAAATCAAGAATCGATGGGGATTGCTCCATTTTCCGTGTCTGGCCGTGTTCGTCAAACAAATAGAGATCCTTGGTGCCCACCTTGAGAAGCCCAAGGACAGAACCGCTGTGAAGGATAAGTGTTAAAAAGAGTCTTTCATAAAGAAGCCAAAGCTATCATTAGACGGTGCCATCTCTACATCGAGACTGAGGCATCCTTATCTCGGTAGACTTTATCTCGATAGATAGTTAAACTTACTTTGGGCCCGCTTCGGGATCCGCCAGCAAATAGATGTTCTGATTCTCGGACATGCGCAGTCGCTGAGCGGTTGTCACCGGTTTGGTTAGTCCCTGCGATATTGCCGATAACTGACCCAACTGATCAATTATCTCGGACATCTTTGTGGTGGCATCTCTGTGCGGGTGCAAGGGAGTGTGGAAAGCGTGTAACGGTTAGTCGGATTAAACATCTCTCTGGTCAATATCTATCGTATATCCGCGTACAGTTTCAATACTCACAAGCACTGACGCCGATCACCCCGGAAGGTGTGCGGCAAGAGATTCGAAGACACCTTGATAATTGGCTGCGGAAATAGCGGTTTAATATCGAAACGGAAATCCACCATATTTGCTATTGATGCTAATAAAGAGAAAAGAAGAAAAGAAAGAGAAAAGAATGAATATAGAACAAAGAATAGATTGCAGATTAAATAGAGCATTGCGCAAAAAGGTGCGCTCAATTTGATTATCAGTTCGCGTTGCTGGGTGCGACACGACGTGGGAATCAGTGCACATGCAATTTACCTAATCGCTAAATGATTCAGCAATTGTTGTAGTAGGGGGGCGTGAAGTGGGCGGGGAAAGCTTATGTGGGTGTGTTGACAGCCACAAATAGCATGCGAAAAATTGCAGCTCTTTAGCAGTGTTGTCAGAACTTGTGAGAAAATAAATGCCAAAAAAAGCTAAATTGTATGGTAGCAATTTAAAAAAGCTAAATGTGTCCGCTGAATGTATTGCTAGATATTTTCTAGCTGATTTACGCCCAACCCCTTAAAGCAAGCAGTTTTGACGGGAAAATCGCTGAGTTAGCAGAACTGAGTTAGAACAGCTTTTTTCCTGTCAAATAGGCAACACTGGGCCTTAACGTTCTGCCACCAGTGTTGCCAACCATCTCTTAGCTAGGTCACAGTGCAATCATCATTTCGAGGCTCGATGACGATAACGACAGTGTGTGCGTTATCGTGTCATTAAACTTACGAACGGAACGATACATGAACGGAACATGAACGGGAACAGGTGGGAACTGACGGCGACTGCGATTACGAAATACTACGCCGCCGCCTACTTCGCCTTAGTTATTGTTAATTTGCGAGTGCAACGAACTGCCTGACGACGACGACGACTGCAAAAAGGGGAATAACGATAAGCGCTTTTGTAATTACATTTCAAAAGGGGCTTGGGATAGGGCTGGCCACGGGCGCAGGGGGCGTGGCCAATCATTTCGAGCACATGCAAAACTTTTTCCGTTGCTGTTTTGAACAGTTTTGTCAGCGGAAAAGTTAAACACAGCAACGTCGTCTGCGACGGCGACGGCGATAGAGACAGCGACAGCGACGTCAACAGCGCAGTTCGAATGTCACAATGTGCGATAGCAACAGTGCAGTGACGTGTTTACAGCATGGCAAGGCCCCCAGCAAAGGGGCTGCTGCTGTTGTTATTGCTCTTATTGTCCCGTCGTCGTTGTCGTCGTCGTTGTTGTTGTTTATTTACCCAGAAGCAGCAGCAACAAACTGTTGACGTTGCTATACTACGGTGTAAAGCTGCTCTCACCATGCATGATACGCTGCTGCTGCTGCTTTATAACTGTTTATAAAGCCAAAGCGCATGATCAAAAACACAAACAAACAACAACAACAACAGTAATAATAATGTGAACAAGTTGAAGAACAAAAGGCAGCGAACCGCATAAGGAGAGCGGGGAATGGGAGCGAGACAAAAGCTGCACTTCTTCTTGTGCTCCCCTTTTTGGGCTCATCCGTCTCAATAGGGAATGTGCGTGTGTGTGTGTGTGTGTGTATATGAGTGAGTGCACATGTTTAAATGTGCCAAATGAGCACGCGCCTCTGTGTCTGCTTGTGTGTGTGCAAACGTTAGACTTAACGAAGGAGCTGAGGAGGAGCCTGTGTGTGTGACTGCACATGTATAAATGTGTCAAATAAATAGCCGTATATATGTGTGTGTGTGTGCAAATGTAAAATTCGACGAAGGTGCTGAAATCGCGTGTATGCACCAGGCGATAACGTGTCTGAGAGAGACAGAGTGGGAATGTTGAACAGGTTGTAGTGGTATCGCTGTCATACATGTGTGCTCACGATCAACCTCCACTTAATGTAACTGTTAATCAGCAGAATGTAAAACTGCAGTTGGAAACAAAACACTTGACGACTTGCAAATTTCCATTGAACGCAAACAAATCAATTAACAGCAGACAGACAGGTCAACAATTAAAATATGCATGTAATCATGGACACACACACACAAACATAGTTAGCATGTATGATTATTTTTATTTTTCGCCTGCTCATGATGAAATAAATATAGAAATTGCACGGCCTCTCAAGTGTCTGATCTGATGCTTGTTTTTCATTGTCTACCATCTGATTAAGCCGAGACTTGTGAAAAATAACAGGCCCCCATCGAAAGTTTCCCCTTTGGGAGTGCCTCTCTTTTATAAACGTCTAGTCATAGCATTATACGTACACACATACACAGATAAATATGCTTATGTAGTATATCAGATATGATTGTTTGCTTCAGGGCAGAATAGAATAGAAGTCTCGAATATTACTCACAAATTCATATTTTTACATTACAGTTACATTAAATGGAGGTTGATCGTGTGCACACATGTATGACAGAGATACCACTACACCCTGTTCAGCATTCCCACTCAGGAACGACCTGACCGCATTTCCGTTTTTAAGAGAGCCCTCAGAACGACAAGTTCTGTCAACAAGGGACATTTCTTCAAATTTATAAAATGTCTAATTGATGCAGAGTATGAGAAAAGCCGAGAATTCGCGCTTTTATTTCAAAATGGAGGACTTGGAGATGCTCCATGCATCATTAAGCGTTATTTAAGGGTAAGTACGCTTTTTAAAGTTCCAACCAAAACCATAAGTACACATTTTTAACTTATTTTATTTTTACAGGACCGTTCTCAAAAAATAATGGATGCGATGGATCTTTTGGAGGCAAAAGAAATTGATCTTCAAGGATTTTTGTATCGAATCCTTGCCTTAAATGATCGGTTCAAACATCGGGATCTTTTTAATGATTTTGAGCTAGAAAACGAAGGCATCAGATTGGAGGACATGGCGGCTCTGAGTAGTTCGGAATCATCTGTTTCCTCGAATGATTCGAATCGCAGCCAGTTTTCAGAGTCGGAAAAAATCCAACAGAATCCATGTAATGTGTGCTTTGTCGGCCCAAAATCAGTTATGTTGCGACCTTGCAAACATGTGAGCGTCTGCAATCAGTGCTGGGATTGCATATTACAGAATGCACAAGCTATGGAAACGCAACTAAAATGCCCGATTTGTAATCAGCTTGTTACCGAAGCTATAAGAAATGTACATACATATATTTATGGATAGAAAATTTCATTGCAATTGTTGTTATAATTGGAAAAAATGCTATTATTTTTGTTTAATTAATAAATATTAAAATGTTGATTATTTTGATCTTTTTTGTGCTTATTCCTATCCACTTTTTGTTAACAGTCCTGGTTTGTTTCCGCATTCATTCTCTCATTACAAATTAAAGGGAAAGCTGTCAACGTCAATAGACATGCCTCACAATAATCTCAAATGTCGTACTTAATTAGTATCGGGCGTGTTTTATTATCGAACCTTGGCCAAACACACAACACGTGCCTAACCTCTCTGGGGTCTCCTCTCCTGCTCTTCTGGGGTCTCTCTTTCTCTACGCCATCTAGTATTCATATATGGCCTAGCCGAACCTAGTAAGTTCCTTTCTGTCACGAAAATCGTCGGACGGTTCCAAATTTATGCAGCAACAAGGTCAATCGATAAATGTAAAGCAAGAGTTGCCAAGGTAAGGGAAAAACTTTGACGCCCAACAACCGGTGCAGGCAAGTCCTGAGCAGCTGCTTTGTTGTCCAAGGCAACAACAACAACTCAGGGCAATTAAAACTAAATAGTTAACGATGCGCGATTCAATTAAAGCCATTAGGCTTTTTTAGGCTTTCAATACGCACGCAACGGTGTTTATCATGCGTTTATCGTTATCGATAGCTGCTGTTAGAAGAGAATAAATTGCAAAACAAAGTGCATAAATGGCAATGAAATACTTTTGCGGTTGCTTTCTTGTTGTTGTTTACAGCGCCGCCTCGCAACCGACCCGAACAATGATCAAAACAACTTGTTATTCCCCACAAAACAACAACAACAATGGCAAACGAAGCCAAAGACAGAAGCAGCTGCAATAAAAAACCACAGTACAGCACAGAGTGCAATTCCATTTTCTTTAATTTTGCCTTTGTTATTGCTGTTTACACGCGCCACATGTTGGTTTATCTAAAGTGTGGGAAGAGAGCAGCGTAAGAAAGAGATCTAAGAGAAGAGAGCGCACAGTGCACGCAGAGAGTGACTGTCTGGCTACGTTACGTTACGTTTTGACGTAAGCTTGACCGACTGCATTTCATCAGCCATCAAAACACGCGGTTAATCAAGCGTTGATTGATGAAAAACAAGCATAATTAAAAATGTTTGTATGTATGTGTGATCTACTCTCACGTAATCAAGATTTTGGTTATTTTCCTGCACACTGGCAGAAAAAAAAGAAAGTAAACGTGAACATGCTTGACCATTCAAAATACAATATGACTATGTCTTGTTTGTCTACTGATAAAGCCACTTTATACCAGTTTCCAGCTAAACAGCCAAAAACAAAAACTCATGGGGCACGCAAGTTTCTTTTCTATACTAGATTATGACTTGGTAGACAGAAAAACACGATTTTTTTGGCAAATAATCGTCCGGATACGTTCTAATCAGTTATGCTTTATAATAATGGCAACCTCTTTTGATAAGCGAAAGCACCAATAGGTCTTGAAACTGGTTTAAAGCGGTTCTACAGGCGGCAAGTGGCATTTTTGATTAAATTAATAAAAACTGTTATTTACGTTTATACTTGGCATTTTATGAAATTTGAAATAAGTGATATAAAAATGGCCACTGCTATGCAAGGATGTAAATTAGGTCACACTATTTGGGGTCAATAATATTATCAGTAAATAAAAATAAAATAAAATAACCAAAAACAAAAATATTTATAAGGTTTACTAGCTAGGCTGACCTTTTTAGTTTTTTTTTTTTCCCTCACGCAACTTTGTCACCTTTTTTATAACGAATAAAGTTGGTTGTGGATGATTTCATGCACTTAAACTGAGTTCATAATAAGCTTTTATGTGTATTTCATGAATTTATACACATACTATTTACTTATTTCATGAAAAAATAAATTCATGCACTGTGACTTCGTATGAACAAATTAATGAACATCTCGCTCGCGCAACAATCTGTCATGTGTAGCGGATGATGGAGTACAAAGGTTGTATCGATTAGTGTAGGTGATTTGACAAGTCGCTGTGAAATCGATATCATTAGCAGCTGTTTATCGGCAGACAGCAAAGAGAGCAACAGACAAACTCACACACACACACAGACACGCACCCATTACGTAGAGAGACAACATTGTAACTGGCTACTCAGCTGCTACTCATTATCGTATGATCGTTTCACTTTACACACACACACTCACACATACACGTGCGTGCGTCGCGACGTTTCGTCTGCTGTCGGTCATTTGCACGAAAGAGAGAGAAAGAGAACGACAGAGAGAGTCGTGCACTTGTATTTGTTTGCTCGAATTTTCTTATAAGGGCGAGCGAACAGTTGCTGGGAAATCAGTTGTAAAATTCCAGTCAACGCGTACGGATCACCAGCGATCGTTTGCCAAGCAGCAGCGAATTTATTAATTAATTATTCTCCACACGCACACAAAGCAATGTCAAGTTGACAGGAAAATCAACGTCTCGTGTTCAAAACAAAAACAATAAACAGCTGAGTAGCACGACACGCGCGTGTGCAAAAAATAAGAGACACGAACAAAAAGTAGATATACAGACGCATACGCACACACACACCCAAAACATTTACAACGGAAAATTTTAGTGTGAACCGTCGACGCATAACGTAAGCAATTTACGTAATTTCAAGCAGCATTTTTTGAGAAGAAAACTAACTATAAACGATCAAGAAACATTCTCGTGAGTTTAATTTGCAAAATGAGTTCTGTGCTGAGCATGGCTAGGCCCAGTGCCACCACCACTACTAACGGTTGTGCAGTAGCAGCAGCAGGTACCACAGCGGCGACGGCAACAGCGACGCTGCTGGCCAAGCAACTGAATGCGGCATTGGCCAACGGCAGCGGTGGCAGTGGAAGCAAAACGGCGTCGTCTCTATCGACATCGTCTCATTCGCCGCCTAAGCAGCCACAGCAGGCAGCACAGATAGTGAAAAAATCCAATGTGGTGTGCTTCGATGTCGATTCCACTGTGATCTGTGAGGAGGGCATCGATGAGCTGGCCGAATTCTGTGGCAAGGGCAGCGAGGTGGCACGTGTGACCAAGGAGGCCATGGGCGGCAGCATGTCCTTCCAGGATGCACTCAAGATACGCCTGAACATCATACGACCCACACAGCAGCAGGTCAACGAGTTCATCAAGCAGCGCCCCAGCACACTTAGTCGCAACGTGAAACGTTTTGTGGCACAACTCAAGGCAGATGGCAAGCAGGTGTTTCTCATCTCTGGCGGCTTCGATTGCCTGATAGCACCAGTCGCCACGGAGCTGGGTATTCCCCTCACGCATTTGTATGCCAACAAAATGTTGTTCGACTATCAGGGCTACTATCATAGCTTTGATACCACCCAGCCCACATCACGTTCCGGCGGCAAGGCAGAGGCCATCGGTGAGATTAGGAAACGTCTAAGCCAGTGTGATGCTCAGATTACAATGATTGGCGATGGTGCCACCGATTTGGAGGCTGTGCCGCCGGCAAACAATTTCATTGGTTACGGTGGCAATGTGGTGCGGCCGGAGGTATATAGACGCGCCCAGTATTACGTAACGGATTTCGAGCAGCTGATGTAAAGGAGCGAAGGAGGGAGTGGATGGAGGAGACCGTTACCTCGGCGAATTTAGTATTGCGAATCGGCGTGTTATAGTTATAGTCTATATTTAAATAAATATATATACATATATAAACACCTATAATATATGCATGTGTGTAAGTGTGCATTAGTTTATAATCACTTGCTAAACAATAATAAAAAAAAGCGATAGTAAAAATTGAAACAAACAGGGAGACTGTTAAATGGCGACACAGGGATGTGAATTAGGCGGTATTTAGAGATGTGCAAGTATGCGATGTTTTCATTTTGTCTTCAAAAAGTAGTTATGAGAATGAGAGATGTGCAACTGCGCGATATTATTTAAATGCTCCAGCTTTGCTTCGTCAAATAGTAGTTATTCTCTGCCCTCGTCAAGTGTATTTTAACAGCGCTGTTAATAAGCAGCAGCGCAAATGACTAATTAACAGCGTAGTGTTCTGGTCAGAGATGAGACTATTTCAGGTTATCTTTTTATGAGCGTACGCTGTGTGAAAGTTCATCGCGCTCTTTTTTTATGTGCCGAAACAAACTGCCAAACTGGCTCAAGGGTCAAAACTTTCTAAACCCAATTATGGAGCGGTATAAAGCCAAAACGAACTAAACTGAGTAATTAACAATTATTGTTTCAAACTGTATTTAGTCAAGCAAACAGGCCAGGCAAGACACGGCATGGCAAGGTCGTCGTGTGGGTGTTATCGATAGCAATAACGATGAACGTCGAGAACCGGCATGATTTGTTGTTGCTGCTGTTGCTCTTGTCGTTGTTGTCGGTTGAGGGTCAACGTCATTGGACATGATTGTCGGTTGGCTTTAGTTTTTTTATTTTTAAGCCATATTAGGCGCGACGCGGCTGCTGTTCAAATCGTGAACATAGAGCAGAGGCGTGAATTAAGGTCTGGACGGTCTAGAACGGCAATTAGAGGAAGCACGGCATGAACAGACACGACGATGAGATCACCAACAACAAAACGTAATTATGTTTTAGCCAAGTCTCTTGTGTATGTGTATGTGTTTGTTTGTGGAGTGTAGCTGTGTGCGTGTGTTTGTTTGTCTGCTGCTGCTACCGTTATGACGTTAGTCTTGCAAGTGTCTCATGCAAATGACTCACACACAAACACTGACATATACGCACTTTGGGCCGTTGTTAACCTGCAAATGACGTAAAAAGTAAATTGGGTTTTATGCTCACTGAGCCACATCCAAAACGGCAACAAACTAACACACAGGCACACACACATACAGAGACACAAGAGAGAATGAAAGACAGGCACAAGATGGAAATAAGAAAACAGAAAGTTATAATAAAACTTACCGCAACAATAATAATAGACTGCAGAAATACGACGAGATGGAGATTTGATTTATATCGATGGTAGATACTCTACAAAGCTCTTCTCGTTCCGTTCCAATCCAAATCCAATCAGATTCCAATGCACACGGGCTGCTGCTGCTGCGTTGGCGTAACTACTGCGTTTGTCAAGAAGGGGTGTGTGCTGCTGCTGTCAAGGGGGGTTGCAGACTTGCACGCGGGGGTGTAAGCAGAGATTTGTATGCTGTGTATATATGTATGATACGTTTTTTTTTTCGTTTTTGATCTGACGGAAATTTTATATTTCTTGCCAACAAGTATAAATGAAAAATTCTAAAAGTTACACAGTCCGTAACACTCTGCACAATACAATGTTTGTACACTGTATTTACTGACTTGTATAAAGCTAATTATGATGTTTATTTGTTTTTTATTTATGTATGCGGCGAGAGAACGCTCTGTGTGTTCGTTTGTGTGTGTATGTATAATGTGCCCCGCTTTAAAACATACCGAGAAAAAACCGACACGCGCGACGTAACGAGCGAGAGCAAACGTTGTTGTATGCACGACAGTCAAATTGGATATAAACTTTTTGTTAGAGCTTTAACTTGCCACAAGCTTTATAACTAGCAACAAGCTAGACCAAGCGGTACTCAGACCAACAGCTGTTTTTCGGTATTTTTGGTGTGGCTTAATCGATATACAGTGGCGGTGGGTCGATAACAAATGTAGTCATGTGTGAAAAGAACTAGTACTGGTATACAAATCGTTCGCTCTTCGACAGAACAGTCACAAAAAAGAAATTTATGAAAAACTCATTAATGTTAAATTAGTATACAAAAATGCAAACTTAATGGAAAAAGCAAACAGCATGTTTCAAGTGCAAACGAACTAGATGAACAGCTTCAGCGAGAGCAGGAACCAGGGCTTGTTCCATAGCTGAGTGAGTCATTCGATGATCAAAACTCATCATCGATAACTAAATAAAGAAGGACGCAAAGGACGCACACAAAATACGCATATACACAAAACGAAAGAGATGCCACGGAACGGTGGTGATGCCGGCAATAATGGTGGCTGCTCTGGATCGAGTGCTGCCACCTCGGATGGCTGCATATATCCCGATGATGTGATACTGGAAAAGGGCGTAACATTCAATGTGCGATACACGGGCTGCGTTGAGGTCAAGACCTCCATGAAATCTCTGGACTTTGAGACGCGTACACAGCTTGCACGGTGAGTGATGGAAAAGAAAAAAAACGTAGTGCGTATCAGAAATATATTAAATGTATATTTGTTGTTGCAGTGAGTGTATCAATCGCGTCTGCGAGGCAGCTGGCTTGAAGTCTGCCAGCAAGCGGCGCCTGGACAAGAAGTTATACAACTTCATATCGGATCGTCCAAGCATGCAACATGCTGGCACCAACATCACAATCAATGTCTCCAGTCGTGCGTTGACCCTCAGCAATGTGGAGACGGGCGAAATTATTGCCAATCACAATATGCCGCGGATTTCATTTGCATCCGGTGGCGATAACGACACTCTCGATTTTCTGGCCTACATAGCCAAGCGGGAGGGAGACGAATGGCGCGCCTGCTATGTGCTCGAATGCGCTGGCGGACAGAGCGAGGATCTTATTGTGACCATTGGCAAAGCCTTTGTGTTGCGTTTCAATGCATTAAGCAGGCTCCAGGATCATCCAGCTCCATCCACAGCGGATGCTATTAATCAGAGCTGCAAAGAGAATGTGAAGGAGTATTACAATGACTTACCCAACAAACTGCCACCAGATCTGCCCTGTGAGGAGCAGCAGCAGGGTCAACTTCCGCTGCATCCACATGCACCGCGTGTGGCACAATTGAATTTAAAGAAACCTCGCGATCGTCTCAGCAGTAATTTGATTGATCTTAATTCCCCGCCACCGGATCAGACCACAAACAAACTAGCCTTGGGCAACTTCGATCCACTGCAGGCAGCTGCCATTGCCGGCGGTGGTCATCCTGGTGGTATGACGCCACTTCCATCTTCCGTGCGTGATGTCTTCGATGGACCACAATGTCCACTGACCGCCGAGATCTGGTTTCATGCTGCCATCTCTCGACCAATTGCCGAGCGCCTTCTGCAGCAGGATGGTGACTTCCTGGTGCGGGAATCTCAGGGCAAACGTGGCCAGTATGTACTGACCGGGCTGGAGGGGAAGACACCCAAGCATCTACTGCTCATTGACCCAGAGGGCGTGGTGCGCACCAAAGATCGCATATTCGACAGCATTAGCCATCTGATCAACTATCATTGGGTACATGCACTGCCTATCATTTCAGAGGATTCGGAGCTGGTCTTGCGTAATCCGGTACGCAGACCCAACGCAGATCAGGCGGGAACAAAGGATTAAAAAGCCGACATCAAACATTTCATACAACATACAAATATACATATATAGGCATATATACACTTAGATTACATATATTGTGCACTTGTAGAGAATATCTTTTATATATCGTCGTATCATTGTACTATATAAACAAACAAACCCATTTATTTATGGATCGAATGTATACATATTTATATTTATATATGTGCATGTCTACAGTATTTTTCATTAAAATGAAAAGAGAAATAAACCAAACTCTCCAGACTTGACTTGGGCTACCTCTTTCCCGGACACGTTCAACACTTTCACACCATACATATAAACAAGACAGTTTGCATTTCACACACGAGATGTTTATTGTGCCTTATGCAAAGCATTCTTTTGTTTGTTTTAAATGTAGCAAAAAACAGGCATCCTCTCAAGCGTCGATGATCCTTATGATAAAAACCTTAATTGCGACGTCCAAAGTTGTTGGTGTTGGGCTGGGTCAGTTGGAGTCCACGAATGTTGTGGAAGTCCAAAAGCTTCAACATCTCCTTGGTGTCGGCATCGACCTCAATGATGTCCTGCTCCAGGGCGGAAACGGCGGGCACGTAGTTGTCACGACGCTCACGCTCCTCCTCCTGCAGCTTAATGGAGATACCACGCACCTGGGAGTGACGCAGACGGCCCATCAAGTGGGTAACATAACTGAAGACAGAAAATCAAAATTATTTCCCTGTTGCACTGAGAGAAATCATTGGGAACTTACCCGGCAATCTTGTTGCGGAGGGGCTTGGTGGGAATGATAGCGACCTCCTCGCAGATGCGCTTGTTGGTGTGGAAGTCCAACGTCAGGCGAGTGTAGTACTTCTCGATGATGACCTTAGCGGCCTTCTTGACTGTCTTGGTTCTGACGCGACCCTAGAGAGTTGAGAAAGTTGAGGAGTTGAAAACAAAAAATTAGTTTGGCGGCACGTAAACAATCAATATTTTTCACTGAATTGCGTACTGCGCTGAATGAAATTTCACTGCGCTCGCGCACTGCACATATTCTTCAATATTTTTATTTACATATTCGTGCTTTTAGTGCTGTGATTGGATTGTAAATTTAAGTTTTCTTTTTAAATTTTTTATTTCGGACACCCACCATTGCGAACGATGTTACCGGAAAAGAACAGAAAGAGGCAGCTGTCAAAATTACATATTCTGTGTGAATGCGTGCGCAGGGTTGCATGCGCTGTGTGCGATATCGAAATAAGAAGAAGTAACACTCACATCATGGTGAATGGCAAATTCCGCAGAAGCAGCAGCGTAACGGAAAACATTGCGAATTAATTATGATTTTGCAATTTTCTCATTTTGAAAATATTTGGAGGAAAATAAAAAAATCGAAGGAAAAGGTGCAATCGCTTCGTGAGCTATCGATATCACTACTCTGGTCGTTGTGAATGGCAAATTATATAAGAAGCAGCAGCGTCACCAAAGTAACGGAAAACATTGCGAATTTATTTTGATGCGAAATTTTCATTTTCAAAAGTGGGTCAGTGAAAATGGAAAAAGCCAACGATGAAGAAGGTGCTGCAGCAGCAGCATCATCAAATCCCAGTTCATCATCAGAGGAGCCGCAGGCGGGAAATTCGACAGCCGGCAATGATTTTCAAATCAGTTTAAATGATTTCCTTGAATTTTTAAAACTTTCATGTCACGTTAACGATATGATAACAAAAGCAGATAGCAAGTCACACATACGAGAGCCCGTGCCGCCGGCAGAGAGTTCTGCTGGGATTTCTTCAGTGAAACGGAATTTAAAAAAGGATGTTTTCGATTTCAATTCGCTGGTCGAAAATCCTCTCGTGAATCAGCTGCTTGGCCTGAAGATATCGCGTCATCGCAGCAACAGCCGCGAGAGTGGCAGTCACTCCAGTGTGCAGTTGACGGATCAAAAGTGCCACACGCAGCGCCAAGCTCCAGGACATACGAAGACTACGCATGGTCTGCATCCGAAACTGAACGAACAACTCGACTATGTGATCAACGAGGGTGTCCTCGACTCGGTGCTTTCCTTCATATGCCCCCTGCCGTTGCCCACTTCACTCACAACGGCAACTACAGCACGCAACAAGGCAGGCGCTGGCAAGGCACAGGCGAAGGGGCAGGACACTGCTGCACCAGCATCAGCAGCTTCTCCAGCAGCCAGCAAGTCTACGGCGCATAGCCACAGCTCTCCCAGCGTCAGTCCACCTAGAGAAAAAGCCGAAGGCAGTGGCATGGTGCGTGTCAAGGATTCCAGTGGGAAAAGTGCACCCAGTACATCGCGTCGCAAGTCGTTACTGCTGGCCAAAGATTGCAAGCAGGCGCGGCAGGATAAAAAGGAGTGGGTAGATAACCAGTATCATAACAAACTGATCAACTAATCCCTTTCTCTTTTCAGACCCGAAGTCGTCATACATGTTTGCGATGAGGTGAAGAATACCTCCAGGGACTTCACCTGCCCGCAGAACTTGCTCATCAGCAAAATGGGCTACTTTGCGGATGTAACCGCAGGTCAGCGGCTGGAAGAGATGGATATATCGGTGCACTGCGACATACAGATCTTCGATTGGCTAATGAAATGGATCAAGCACAGCTCGCAGACGCATGAGGTGCAGGTGCCCGGGGATAGATGCACCCCCGCCGGTCCCCAACTGGATGGCAACAATGTGGTGCCCATTCTGGTCTCTGCAAGCTTTCTGCAAATGGAACCATTGCTGCTGGAGTGCTTATCATTTTGCCACGCCCATCTCAGTGAGGTGGTGCGCACCTCAACGAATCTCTCGTGCCTCAATGATGCACTCGTTTGCCGTCTGGCGGCAATGTTCACAAATCTTGAACTGGAAATGGTAAGGGATAAAAAGGAGCGCGTTACTCCGCGTCTCTGGACAAAGCTTATACAGAGCCTCTGTGAACCGGATCCGGAAGTGCTGCGCGGACATTTCTACAGCATTTCCGGTTTGTTTCGCTGCGTGCGCTGTTGTCGCTGTGTAACC
The DNA here is from genome assembly GCA_018904595.1 of Zaprionus indianus. Lineage (NCBI taxonomy): Eukaryota > Metazoa > Arthropoda > Insecta > Diptera > Drosophilidae > Zaprionus > Zaprionus indianus. The sequence goes on from JAEIHA010000140.1 coordinate 5,998,732, forward strand.
AACACAATGAAATCCTATGTGAACTGCGTGCCCAGCAATATAAGGCTCAACCGGTGGGGTCAGCTGATTAGCAACCATGTGAGGGACACCAATTGGGATCTAAATGTGTATGTGATGCAACTCTTTAAGGAACTCAAGTCGTGGCGTAAAGTCTATTGGAAATTGTGGGGTCATTGTCATTATCTCTTCTGTTGCTCGTGTGAGGCACATTTCCCTGTCTACCAGATGAACTGGTGTCGCTACCATCCCGAGCCACCGAACTTTCTGGGACCCGAGGTCGAGGGACGCATTGCTGGCCCCGCAGGACGCTACCCTTGCTGCAATCAACAAGCGTTTCGCTTCGAAACATTGCCGGGACCAAATGTGAGTGAAGAAGGCAGAGTCCAATGTCAGTTAATCCTCTTCCTCCTCCTCCCACAGGGCTGCCAGTTTCGTGAGCATAGCGTGCTGGTGGATACAGATCGTGAGCGCGCCATATTCACCATAGCTCAATTGGTGGCAGAGAACTATGGATTGTGTGAGCCGCCGCCTCAGCATATGCAGGAGATGGCTGCCTCCGGGGAGATCAGTCCCAACTGGCTGGGCATCTCGTTGACGCCGCAACGCTGCCGACAGGGTTTACTGCCGCAGCTCTGCATGGATAGTGAGTATAGACAAGGAGAGACTTCTCTGCTTTACTCCACCTTTCTTCTCTTCCCCTTGCAGTGACCAATCATCGTGTGAGTCGCCGCACACGCTATGACGCAGACACCAGCACCGAGTCAGAGACCACCTCGACCAGCTCGGAAGATGCACGCACTATGCGCGTCAAGAATCCACTCATCGATGATGACTACAGTTCCAGCAGCGATGGCTGCGAATCGGATCACCATCGCCCGCCGCCACGCAAAACGGCGCGTGGTAAGAAGAAGCGCAAGCGGTAGGTTAACTCAAAAGATCTCGAGGTGATTAACTCACGAATAAGTTCCTTTCCTTAGCAGGCCAGCTGCCGTCTCGGGTCGCTTCTGGTCGGGTGAGCTATCAGCGCGCAGTAATCAGGATCATCAGCGCGATTTCGAGGAGAAGATTATGAAGCAGGTGGCCACATATGTGACTAAGAAGACGGGCTCCGATCAGATGCTGTCGCACAATGCGCAGCCAATTGGAGGAACCTATGTGCGCCTGGAAACGGAGTGGAAGGAGATGCTGAAGCAGCGCCACAGTCAGCACAACATACAAGCGAGCAACAATTCGATCAGCATGAGCGGATTCCCAAACACTGGCGGTGGAGGCGGCGGAGGCCAATTGGGCAGTAGCAGTAGCAGCAATCAGAATTTCTATGGTGGAGGAACCATGGCTGGCGGCGGCGGCGCGAGTGGAGTCGGTGCAGGCGGCATGGCATGCGGCCCGAGCATGCTGAGCATGTCCAAGCAAAAGCACAAGTATTGATTTGTTACGTAGTAGAAAATAATCTAGTGAAATTTCAATACTAACACTCTCCTACACAACAACAAGCAAAAACTAAATTCAGCTGTAGAGAGAGAGAGAGAGGGACAACGATCTTTATTTAAACTAAATTATTTATTGTAATTGTAAGCACAGTAAATACAAAATCTGTCATCATATCGTTACCGATTACAATAGTGCAATAGATCCACCGCAGCTGGAAAGGATTAGATGATCAGTGCTTCTGCTGCGTAGTGTGATTAGTCAAGCATTCCATATAGAACTTAATAAAATTCTTAATTTTCTTAGTTAAAACGTAATTATAGAGATTAGTATGATCGTCGCGGTCAATCAGCTCCGTTGTATTAATTAAGTAGAAGTCATTATTAATAACCGATATATGTATGTAGACATATAGATTCCTGTTTCCTGTAGTCTTCAACCCTGCTGCGTAGTGTGGTTTAGCACCGGGAATAGCTCAATGCATTTCTAAATATACAGTAAATATATAACCCAAAGGATTAGTTCACTAATGAGTAGTGTAATAAGTCAGGCATTCTGCAAAGGCAATGTAGAACGTATCTACTAATAAGGATCCCAGCTCTCTGTAGTCAATCTAAATAAACCCCAAATAATTAGAGGATCACTGCTAATGCTGCGTGGAATGTTTAGTCTAGCATTCTAGCACAGTCTAAATAAGAAATCACAATCTTGAGATCACTCATCTCTCTGTAGACAAACCTAGTGATCATCATTAATTTATATAGAAGATGATCTGTAGAGCTCATTGTTTCTGAACTCCCACTCTGTAGCGTAGTGTGACTTAGCCCGAGTATAGATCCTTGAAATAATAAATATGTAGTCAATATAAAACTCAACGGATTAGATCATTTCTTATTAAGCGTAGTGTGTTTAGTCAGGCATTCACTATGTAGTTCAGAAGGTAGCTCTATTATCCCTAGTTAACTATCCAACTATTTATTGTAGAGACTATATAATCCCAAAGAGCTGTTCCATGTGGCCCAAAAAATTAATCAGGCATGAATTAATCCCCAGTAGTAAATATAGACACAATATAGACTCAATTAATATCTAGTTCCTGTAGTTCAATGTAGTTGCGTATCGTTCTTCATAGTACATAGTAAATATAGATTACATTAGATCTTTAGACTCCACACCTATCATATTAGTAGAATCCTGTTCACCAAAGTACTTAAATTGAGATTTGAGTTCATTAATTATAATAGAATCAATCCCTTTCTTAATAGTTCTTGTTTTTTTGTTTATTAATTAACTTAACGCAAATTTACAAAGATTTTTATCATAGACATGTTTTTGTTTAAAGTTTTAAAATTAATTTCCTCTTCGTTCCACCTCCGTTCTCTTCCATTCGTTCGTTCTCTCCGCGTTGCTCTTGTTGCACATCCAACTAAACCAGATCAGATCAGATAGTTAGTTGTAATGATGATAATGTTGAATATGGTTTATCAAAATGTGTGTTGAAAGTGTTTCTTTTATTATGTTGTTGTTGTTGTTCTTGTTGTTTTTCTTAACAATAAATGCGGATGCACAAACGGTACATAACATAGTAAAATTTCAAGGAAGGGAAGGTAAACTGGGAACGGGGCAGGACTTGGAGGAGCGTGGTTCTGTATGCCTTAGGCTCAACCTCAAAGCAGGAAACGCAACACAATACACAAATATCATATATCATTTCATATCTCATATCATATCATATCATTTTCGCTCTATATAAAATAAGAAAAGAAAACTGCGGCCTCCTTCCGGTGCTCAAAACTTGCAAGATCATTAAAGTTTTTATTCATTTTTCGGCATTTTTGAATTTGGAAAAAATCTTGCAAATGGAGAGCCGGAATAAAGCGTGGCCTAAATCTTAAGTTTTCAGGGGGCGTGACGAGGGGCGGGGGGTGTACGTGGGTGCACCAAGGACTTATAAATTACACAGCAAATGGATTTGGAAAAGAAAACGGGCAAGGGGGCGGGGGGCTACTTTAAATGTATATTTGGAAACTTGGGATCGTTTTGAATTGTTCTTGTTGTTGTAGCGGTTACGGCAGCTTTACTAGAATTTTGCTGATTTTCTCGATTGTTTGTTGTTTTTGTTGTTGAATTTGTTACTGCTCTCGATGCTGTTGTGATTACTTTGCTGCTGTTGTTTCAGTTGCTGTTGTTGTCGTCATGATCCTACGACCGCAAAGCTAACTAAATAGACACTCGGTCGCCTTTTCCAGATTCCAATTCTCTTTGGAGAGCACAGCCCTGGCATCGTGCTCATCGATGCCCATATCCTTGAGCCGCTGTATCTTGGAATCACAATCGGGATACGTGTGCGGTCCCCCAGCGTACGCACATGTCCAGTGTTTGGCAGTGAGCAGAAATAGTTCATGTTTATCCTTGAACTGATAGGCGACCACAGCATCCTGCGGATCATCGGGCTCGGCAGCGGACAGTAAAGCCTGCAGTGAAAGCAGCACAGTGCGCAGTGTCATGGCAGCGGCCCAGTTATCCTTCAATATGTCCAAACAAATGGCGCCAGTGACGGACGAAATGTTCGGATGCCAAATGCGTGTGATGAAGCGTACCTAAGTGATAAGAGAGAATAACAAAAGATATATATGATAAGAGACCTCCTCCTCGTACTCACCTTGGGCGGATTAAAGGGATATGTTTCTGGCACTTTGATTTCCAGCACAAATCTGCCGCCCTCGTAGGGCGTGTCCGGTGGCCCGGCAATCTCGCCTCGCAGCTCTGTCCAGCTGTCGTTGATTAGCTCAATCTTGATGGAACACTGAACAATCTGGAATAAACATTGTGCCAAATCACCGTTAGTTTTCGTTTGTTTACAAGCTACGCGCCAAAAATGGAACTCAAAGTCCGCTCGAGGTCGTCCTTGAAACACGTAGGAGCGTGCGCGGCGCAGGCAATGAAAATTTGCTTTGCTTTGTTTTGTATCATTTCATTTCCTTTTGTTATTACACTTTCTTTACTCACCTCCTCGCTGCGCATAACTTCTTTAAATTCGCGCTTGATACGTGATACTGCCATGTTCGCCATGATGCTTGTGTGTGTGTTTGTGTGTGCGTGTGTGTTTTGTTGTTGTTATTATGTTTTGTCGCTGCTTCTTTTGCCTCTGCTCTGCTGCTGCGGAGGTGCTGCTGCTGCTGCTGCTGCTACTACTACTACTACTGGTGCTCGTTGCTGCTGCAGTTGTTGTTATTTTTGTTATATTTTTTAATATTTAAATATGCTATGGTTGCGTAAATAACGCCTTGTTCTACGTGACGTTCGATGAAATGATTTATATCTATGTATTGAAACTAGCCGACGGCAGCGCACAAAAACAATACGAAACGCTTTAATATTTCAATTATATTAAACTGACACTTTTCTCAATACACTTTGCACGATCGAGGGCTGCTAAAAACTATCGATAGACTGCAGGGAAATCAGCTGCTGTGCAGTGTTACCGTAGCGCCCGAAAGTTTGCAAAACCAGGCAGAAAACATTACAGTGTGGAGTTACTGTTAAGTGGAGGAGCAGCAGGACACTGTTCACTGCGCTGTTAATCATTACAGTGCGTCTTTTCCAAATGAACGTTTGAACAACGGCGCGCTGTGTACACTGCACAAACATGCACATATGTGAAATCAAAAAAAGATCAAATAAAATATTTAATAGGGTTTTGAATTGAAAAAATGCCGCCATTTCGAGATGACAAACTCATTTCTATGCTAACAGAATTTTGTTAGGTACACAGTGTGCTGTTAACCCACGACATGAACCCATGTTGTTTAGAGAATGCACAAACCACATCATTGCAGTGCAATAATTAATTTATTGTTATTTCTATAAATGAATTCGCACCGTTTCCCCGCCTTTCAAAACTGCCCCAACAATTACATTTCAAAATTTAATTCAAACCACATTTTAAAAAATTCCGCAATTTTCTAATCAACATATCTTGGGGGAAAACAGCTAAATTGGCGGTACCGATTTACAAAGGGAGATTTCCCGCTGTCTGTCGTGCTGGCGGTTATCCCGTTATACAACATTTTAAATAAGCTAGATTTATATAAGTGAGCAGCACTACTGCGCATACTCCACCGTTTCTCCATCTAAAGATCGATGGACCGCAAAATATCATTGACGTCCCCAAGGTAGTTTTCCATTACTCGTTCAAGGTCTCAAACTCAATCCCTCCAGACGTGCGGCGAACTTCATTTGACCTCAGGTAGATGCTTCTATTACGCCTTGGCAACCGGCGCATACTTACATTTCTATAATTATGTATATACGCAATAATTCGAAACTCGTTTTGAGACTTATAAACAAAAAAAAAATGCTGAACACAAATATAGTTTACTATGGGGTGGGCCGACGCTGCTTGGCAACACTGTCAAATTAGAAAGAAGCTCTAAAGTGATTGCCAATTATGCGAATCTCCCAGACAACGCACACATACACACTTACACACACAAGTTATTCGTTTCTTTTCCATTCACGTTTTGCTTAGTACACTACAAACAAAAACAAAGCACGCACAAAACGTGTCTAAGTCGCCGCATAACCCAATGAACATTTTCTAAAGCACTTCACACTGTCATCTGTACATGCATACATATGTATATACTGACTTTACTAGGAGTGTGTGTGTACGTGTGAAGTAGATGTTATCAGGCTTTTGGATCTGTTATCAGAAAAACAAACATATTTTCTCAATTGTTGCCTTTTGGCGACTTCTTTAACAGTTTCTGTGTTTGCTTTAGCGCTTCGTTTCGTTTTGTTTGTTGCGCACGTGTTTCCTTCTTCTTCTGCTTCTTGGCGTTCGCACTGACTCAAGCTCTAAAAAGGCAAAGAGTTGCCGGTATGTTGTACATAAGAGAGAGAGGGAGAGTAAGAGCGCGCCTCTCCATCTTGTCTTTGTGCTCTCTTGATTTCTTGGCGTCGCAGTCAAACTTCATCGCATGAAATCATTCAGGTTTTGCATTTTCATTGAGGCGGCTGCAGTTTTGGAAGTGTGTTTAAAAATAAATTAGAGTCAAACGTGAGTAATTCTTAATAACTGTTAAAAAAGCGCTCCAATTTGCTGTTGTACTAAGCTGTTAAAGTTGTCGTTGTTGTTGTTGTGCGAACTATTTTGCCGCTGCACATGTGCCAAGTAAGTTTAAAATTTCAATTAATTTTTCGCCAAAACGTGCTTGCGCGCGGGTGTGTGTGAGTGTGGCTGAGTAAGAGCAATTTGTATATGTGTGTGTGTGTGAGTTTGTAATTGTATGTTTGTTTGTTTGTGTGTGCCTGTTGTTTATTTGTGTTTTGAGCATAGGAAACGTGCGTTCTCAGCATATTTGGAGTTGACACGTGGTTGCTCCCCTCCACATTCCCCCCTCTCTTTTCTACTCGTATTCCTTTATTGCCTGCAACGACGCCATTTGCATTTACGTCAACAATAAACACACGCACACACATGTACACATGCACAACATGATGCTCGCGCAGAGTGTAAACACTTCTCGCACCCCGACTACGTCAGCATCCGATTGTGTTTCGGATTTAGCTTTATTTTTTTAGCACTTTCGCCATAGTTCATTTAAATTTAGCAACGCAAACAATTTGACAAATTTTCTTCGTGTCTCGTGTCATGTACACAAGGGCGCAGGCAGCAGCGCCGGCAGCAGAGCAAGTACAGTTGTACAACAACAACCTCATGACGAGCCCCTTTAACAGAGCAGCAGCATTAGCAGAGAAGAGAGTGCAAGAGGGCGGAGGGAGGGGGAGGAGACCATTACCTAAGGCCAGCCTTAATAAATTAGCCATGTGAATTAAAATGCAATGTGTGAAGTCAGCAAAACAGCTGTGCGAACTATAGAGAGAGAGAGAGAGAGAGAGAGTGAATGTAAGAGAAAGCTAAGTGCAAAATAAAGTAAAAGCTTCTGGCAAATTTTGCTCTGCCAACGCAATGAGCGCTCAGTTTCCATTGCTCATTCGCTGCTTACGCCGCGGCGCTGCGTTTCGTCTCAGTTCGCATTCTCTGCTAATATTTTGTGTATTTATTATTATGTAGATGTATTTGTGAATACCTGTATATATGAAGAACTGGCAATATTTTATAGTATCTTTCGCTCTTCTCTGTTAACCCGGCTACCTGCGCTGCTGGCGGCATAACAAATCGTTTTTCATCAGTCGTGTATTACCGTTAGCACCTGCACAAGCTGCGATAGAACGTGTGTCGCGTTAATTATATTAATTACAGTTATGCCAGATACAAAATGCACAGCAAACGAACAAAATGGTGCGTATTTTTTCATCTCTTCTACTTTATTTTTCGCCTTGTTTCGCAAGTATTTGTGCATTGTCAAGGTTTTTTGGGTGGGCAGAAAAAACCCCCCATCCGGCGCTAGGTAAACAGCTGTTCGGTTTGTGTCGTGACGAGAAAAGCTTTTTGCGGCACGCGCCTGTTTGCATGCCAGCAAAATTGATTGGTGCAGTCGCAGTTCACAAGAGAAAGAGAGAGAGAGGGAGAGAGCACGCAAGGCTTTATCAGGCAATTTGAGCTTTTTGACTATTTCTCTCAAAAAGCGCCATAGGTAGTGTTGCCAGACTGCATGTTGGGAAAAGGATCAAGGCATAACAGAAATGCAAATTTGAAAAATTAATTATTAACAGGTGTTAAATGCAGCTAACTAACAGCCAATTAACAGCTGCTCTCGCTGTTAAATCAAGTGAATAGCAATTCATCATGTTATTTAATTGTTCTCCGCGATCTGCCCACAACACTCAACACTGATACGCACTCACTCACTCTCACTCACACAGGTTGCGACAGCAATACGTCAAAAAATCACATGGCTGGTGCTTTGGGGTGGCTTTGCTGTTCCGCTCTCTCTCTCTCTCTCTGCTGTTCTTGTGCTGTCGTCGTGTAGCCGCCTCTCACGCCACATACGCACACACATACTGATGAGCTTTACGACAGTTGTATGAATGAAAATTTGGTGTCAGTGTGAGAGAACGTCGCTGCTGCTGCTGCTGTTGCTGGATGTAGTTCTCTCTTACAAGCTCTCTCTCTCCCTCTCTCTGTCAATACACATAAACACGTAGCCACATTCGTGGCGCACTCTCTTTCTCTCAATCTCTCTCTCTCGTGTGCGGCGACGTCGCTGTCGCTGCCGCGCTGCTTTTGCAAAAAAATTTTTATAATAAAAACTTGTACTCGTAGATTGTGTGATGCCAGTACGTTCTGCTAATCCGATACGCGCTAGAAGTTTGATCCGAGACAATTTGGAGAAACAGGCTGGTTGTCTAAATCTAATACACTCCAGAATGCCAAACATTAAAGTGTTTTCGGGCACCTCGCATCCGGATCTGGCGCAGCGCATTGTCGATCGCCTTGGCATCGACCTGGGCAAGGTGGTAACCAAGAAGTTTAGCAATTTGGAAACATGGTGAGTATAGCAACCAACAACAGCAACAATAAGAACAACAACAACAACAGTAAAGTGCTGTCGCGTGCGCAAGTGGAAATTAACAGCAACAACAACAGCAACAACTGTGCTAAACGTTAAATAATGTGTGAAAAAAGTGACAATATTTATAAGAATACGTGTGTGTGGGTGTCGCACAGTGCAACAAATCAAAAGCACCAAATCAAAAGCACCAAATTGCTTCCCCCTTGTGGTCCTTGACATTCGCTGAAGGTTGCACAGCTCCTGCGACTGGGAAGTGCGTGTGAATTGTGCTGCTACCTTTTTGCCCCACTGTGCAATGATTTTCTTCATTTACAATTGTTGTTTGCCAACGTTTTTTTCGGCTTTTGTTGCGTTTTCTTTTTATTTTTATTGATTTAACAAGTGGACTGTACACCGTAGTCGTGGTCGCCGTGTGCTCGTGTGTGTGTGTGTGTGTGTGTCGCACACATACACTGGCAAACGCGCGCACACACACAAACACACCAACATGTACCCTACACCGACGCTAGGCAGCACCAATACTTAGAGGCTCTGGCAACATCGCCAATGTCGCGTGCAATTTGAAAAAAAAGAAAAGAAAAGAAAACGAAAAAAGAACGAAAAGAAACTTGACAAAAAACAAAAATTTTATTTAAATTTTAATTAAATTAGCCCATATGCTTTTTTTTCGTCGTATCTCTCTCTCGCAATCGCGGCTTTGGCCCTGCTCTGCCGACTCACACGCACACACTCACACTCGCACGAGGCAAGTCAGCTGCTCTACAACAACAACAAGAGCAGCGCCAGCAACAGCAACAGCAGCAGCAGCAGCCGAAGCAGAGTCAAAGTAGCAGCAACAACAGCAACAGTAAATAATAATAAAGTGTCTGTGGCGCTGGCGCCTTATCAGAGCGACGCACACACACAAATACAAAGTTACACAAGCAATTATGTGAATGTGTGTGTGTGTGTGTTTGTATGTACACGCAAAATGAATTTCAATAAAATGAGAATAAAAGTGGAAAAACACACAAAGGAAATTAGCAAACAATTAGACAGTGTAGGGCAAAAGACGGAGCTAAAGAAGAAGAAGAAGAACAAGAAGAAGAAAATTAGAGGTTATAATATAAATAATGCGCGCTAAGCTTTTTGACATGATACGCGCTTGCCTAATGTGTGTGTGTGTGTGAGTATGCCAGACAATCACACACACACACACGTAAAGGTAGCCACATGTGTGTGCAAATGTATGTTTGCATATGTGTCATGCTCTCGCTCACGCACGCACTCACACACACACACACACACACACACACACACTGTTGCAGAGCAAAAGGTAAACTCCAAAACAGAATCAACGGTAGGCGCAGACAGCAGTAAAAGTAAACCACAACAACACGACTCTGTCACGTTTCTTTGCCTTCCAAAGAGAGCAGCAAAGCAAGAGAGAGAGAAAAGAAAGAAGAGAGCGCGCTCATTTCATAAGTCAGCCGACGGCGACGTCAACGTCAACGTCAAAATGAGACGCCCCCACATGTTTTCACACACACACACACACACTTGTATATCGAGAGCGCTCACGCGTTTTACTCTTTCTCTCTCACTGTCTGCCTGATATGTGTGTCGACCCCCACGTGTGCAGACACAACAACACTGCGACTCACTGAGGTTCACTGTATGTGTGTGTGTGAGAGAGACAGTGTGTTAATGGTTGTTGTTATTGCTGACTTGTCGCACTTGTCGGCTTGTTTTGGCTCTTTCTGGTTTGTTCTCGCCTGCCCGAGCAACAGTGTAACTAATATGTTGACAGTTAGGTTATTATTGCTGCTGTTGTTGTTGTTAGTTTTCTTGCACTTTGACTTGATTGAAGCCGCTGATGGGCATTGAAATCTATCGTAGTTGCCAAGCCACAATCAAGATTCGCCTTGAAGGGCGCTGTCACAGTTGACGTCACTCTATGCATGAAACTATCAAATTGATTGGAAAATTATAGTCAATGTTCTTTCACTTTTATGTAACAGTAACGCACAGTGGGGGAGTGACCTTGCTAAAAGGCAACCCCAAACCACTAAAACCACCAGTGCAGTTTAAGACTCACAATGACCATCGAAAGTGCGAAAGGTCACAGCAAAGAAAACGAAAACAAGGCAGAAAAAAACAAATTTTGTAATTGAAAAGTTTGATCGATAAGAAATTTGCGTGTTGTGCACGATTAAAGCAGGCGCGTGAGGTGAGGTGGGTAGGAGAGGGGGCTAGAATGGTAGTAGAATGGGAGCAAGGGCTACGGGCTACGGGCTACTGATAAGTACAGTGGGACGACGACGACACAAGGCGATTAAGATGCCAAGATAGGAGGACTTAGAACCGGCAACTAAATGTCGATGTATTTGTCAGATTGCGCCCAAAAACATTTAGCAAGATTAGGCACTATCACTCGACAACACACACACACACACACACACATGCGCACACTTGTGAGTTGTCTGGCAGCTAGTTAAAAATACATGCAAAATAAAAACAAAAGCCCAAAGAAGGCAGAGAAAGAAGCTAAAGCTAAAGAATAACAGGCAACAACTACAGCAACTACCAGCTGCTTCTTGGCAGCAACGCTCTACCGGCAACTAATGCGACATTGCGACAGCTGTCGCCCAAGGAGAAGGAAGGGGGCGCGGCAGAGATACTGAATGCTTGGCCCTGAGCCAATTGTGATCTCAAAGAGTTGCTCTCAGCCCCAAGCAGTGGCCTGGCATTTAGACAATGCCAGCGAAAGTGTTTTTCATCTAACGAAAGAAAAACTGCAAGAAAAACAAAAAAGAACAAAAAATTGCATTCATTTCATGCGACGTCAACTGCAACGACCAATGAAATTGAATTGTTTATTGCGTTTATCTAGAAAATCTATTCGACGTGCAATGCGGCGTATGCGTTATATTCAAGCCCAACCAATTTCGAAACTGTCAGAAATTTTGCGCTGATAGTGTGCGCACTGGCGCTAATGTCGCTTTGCAGCACATAAACAGTTACTTTTGTTTGAAATGTGAGAGAAACAAAGAAAATAAAACGTATCGATTGAGGCAACATTCGATTTTTCTATGGGTGTCTCCCATTCTCCTCACTCTCCCTGTCTCTCGACTCGTAATTCAATTAACCTTCACAAACAATGACCGAAAGATAGAGAGAGAGAGAAAGAGAGAAGGGAAAGCAAATCAAAACGTAAACAAAACAATAAACGTCTGCACTAAGCGTCCTTTTTGTCAGCGATATGCGATATGCGAGAGATATAGTATCGTGCACGAACACATATGTCATATTTCTCAAATTCTCTTTCGCTTTGTTGATATTCTTGAAATGCAGCCAAAAAAAATATATAAACGGATTCGTTTATAACAAAAGTTTTAGTTTACAGCCCTCGCAGATCAATCAATATGTGTTTAGTGTATACAAATATGACGCATTGGGGGAAGGTATAAAGTCTCACATATACGATATGTGGAAAAGTTGCGCTTTTCCAAGGATTACTTGAGTCGTGAGCTGTTGTTGTTGATTCTCGTTTCCACTTTTATGAGGTTCAATATTTGTTTATAAGCTTGATTACACTCCCAGTGTGCTTGTATATACATAAATAATAAACGACTTTTAGAGGGGGTTTTCTTATGCAAAGAAAGGTGAAACCTAGAACTATCGTATCACATCATATCACATCGTATCGTGTTGTGTTTATATCTTGTGTAATTTCGTTTGAAAATACTACTGTCAATTTGCCAATAAACGTTTATCCAATTTCAGTGTCGAAATCGGTGAATCGGTGCGCGGCGAAGATGTTTACATTGTGCAGTCCGGTTCCGGTGAAATCAATGATAATTTAATGGAGCTGCTGATCATGATAAATGCATGCAAAATCGCATCAGCCTCTCGTGTTACAGCTGTGATTCCTTGCTTTCCATATGCCCGCCAAGACAAAAAAGATAAGGTAGGTTTGCCTTACATACATGAATTGAGCCCCTACCCAACCAAGCAACCCCCTACAAAGCAACAACAACCCTCTCTCTCTCTGAAATGGATCTTTATCTTTATATATCTATATCTAGTATCTTTTACCCGAAAACACACAAACACACAAACAAAACATACACACGATTTTTGCGAATATTTTGCGGACTTTCGAAGGCAGTAAAGCATACAACTGCCTAAGAATATAATAACGTTGATAATCCTACTATATATTATACATTGTACATATAACAATGCTATCTACCGATAATTATCTATATAATGTTCCTCTCTCTATCTCTGTGTGTATTTTTCTTTTCTTTGCATTTTGCATATATAATATACCTTTATTATTTCGTTGATTTGAAAACATTTTTCTTTTGGTTGCAAGGAAGCTAAGCTGTAAAAAAAAAAAAAAAATAAAAAAATGTGGAAAAAATCTAGAAAAATTGACAAAAGCAATTGCTGAATTATTGTAACTAAATTACTATACTATCTATGTATGTCTTTACCAACAAACATATGTATCTACTTTTTTTTTCGGTGCAACTTTTGCTATTTTAATTCTTTATCTATATATCTATATCTTTGTCTATCTATGTATCTCTCTCTCCCCCCTCCGTCAACGATACGATCTGTGTTTATTTCTATCTCTCCTCCACGCGTGTCTCTCTAGTTGCCGGGCAGTGAGGAGAAAGAGGATAGCAAGAAACTTGCCAAGAAAAACTACGATTGGAAATTTAGGGTATTTACTCCTATTCCTTTCATAAACTCGGAAACTCACAGCCACCTATATAAACTATAATTACACTTAATTAATTTCTCAAATTGTTTTGTTTACAATCGAATCAAAAAAAAAAAACAACAACAGAAGGGCAATTTACAAAACTCATTCAACCTCATCCCAAGAAAAACTCAACTTGCAACAACTTTCCGCAATAATCTTTGGTCTCTATGGGTCTCTTTCTCTCGCTCTCTATATATATGTAAAACCATGTCAGTGAAAATTTCCATTCGGCAAAAAATAGATCAAAATTTGAATAATAAATTCAAGTAATACAACAACAATTCCATGGCTTAGCTCAAATATTACTTAGCTTTTGTCGTTTTGTTTATTGTTTAATACACACGTGTTGCATGTCCAACTAACTAAGAAAATCTGTGAATTTAACAAGAAAATGCAATGGAAAGCGCAAATTATGTACAAAAATTTGACAAGATTCGAGAAAATGCAAAATTTCCACATTTTTCAATTTAAATTTTCCTTTTCTTTCTTGTGTTTCCTGTTGGCGGCGCTTCATTGCAACGAAAACGAAAAAAAAAAAAAATAAATATAATGATATAATACCCTATATTAACACCATAAAGTATATATTATTATTTCTAGTATATAATATGCACGTATTTTGTCATGTGTCGTTGGTATTTAGTATATACTGTATTTAAATATACTACGTATATTGTTTTCTGCACCCCACAGCATTTTGCACTTTTGTTTTCCACAATGTTTTCCGTCTTATTTTCCGTAAACAACCTCAAACGGGTTCTCAACCTTAATAAAAGATAAGAAAGAGTGTCTTCTGGTTGCCCTGGCAACAAATGTCATAAATTTTCAATTTTTATTTACTTCACTTTAATGTACTTTCTATTGATAACCCATTTATGACGTCAGGATGGGCGGGGATCTTAATAGATTGTCCGATTATCTCGGTATTTGAACCCGGGGACCCTACACAAATATTTTTTATTTACAAAACTGATTAACACAGAACGCGATTAATCTGAGATCTGAGAAAAGTGCATTGCCAATGAACTCGAAATGCGTTTGTTGACGTCGAATAGCGGTTAATCGATTGCATCTACCGCACAAATATATTATGAAGGTTTGTCCGATTTGCGCTATAAGCACAAAACATTAATAAACAATCTTTGTAATTATGATTTTTGATTTAGTTTTAATTTCTTGAGTTACTTTGTTGGTACTTTAATGTTCCAAATTCGAAATTTCTTAACTTGCCCCCCTCCCCGATACTACGATACTAACTCGAAATAAGCGAATGATGTGGCACAAAATTATGCACAATCCCCCAAACAACCAACAACCTATTCCGAACTCTTTCCCTCCTCCCGAGCATTTTGTTTTAATCTTAAAATAAAAAAAAAACAACCAACCAAGAAAACAATCTCTCAACTTTTTGTTTCTCTTCTTTTTCTTTTCTTTATATCGAAAAACTATATCACAATACAAATACTATATAAAATGTGCTTAGGAGTTTTCAGCCAGACAATATACTGTGAGTAGTGTGCGTCTGTTCGGCCGGGTCTAAAATTAAAATTAATTCTTTTTTTAAAAAGCTTCGGGGTGAAATATGTAAAAAAAAACAAAAAAAAAAAACAGAATTTGCTTAAATTTAAAAAAGATTTGCAGTTTGTTGCGTTTATGCATTTGTTTTCAGTTCCAATCCGGGTGAAAAAAAGAATATCGTACACTAACCAAGTCGTTACTAATTATGGTTTCTTGCATGATAGTCGAAATTACTATATATTCAAAAGATCGGTGAAACCTTTTTTATATGCACTTTCTCTGGATCGTTCTCTTTGGCTTTAATATCTTTCTTATTTGGTGCGCACTCTCTCATTGGTTATCACACTCAGCTCTTGCTCTGTTTTACTCTCTTTGTCTATCTCTCTCTCTCTGTCTTCTCTCTGTGTGTGGAGTTGCTCATCGGTGCACTATATATTGTTGTTGTCCTGTTGTCTCTGTTTAATCATTGGAACGTTTATGATTTTTATGTGTAATAAACTGTGTTGATTAATTTTAATGATTAATACGTTTATTTATTACTATCCATTGATTACATAATATTCATAAGCTATACATACTATATCAATCTAACGATCCATTTCCATGTGGATCCATTTATCCATTTACTAACTACGTTAATGTTAAAGTATTCATTCTTTACTCTTTTCCTACGCTGGCCCATGCACAGAGCCGTGCGCCCATCTCGGCGAAACTGGTCGCCAACATGCTATCAGTAGCCGGTGCGGATCATATCATAACCATGGATCTACATGCCTCACAGATTCAGGTGAGTAACGCAGTGGGATATAAAATTAAGGGATAAAAGAGAAAAAATTATTTAAATGGGAATGAATAGTTAACCAATTTTTTAAATAATAAGTCAGATCTGTAGTCATCGACCTATTTTATAAATTTCTTTGTAATCGGTCAATAATAAAACATGATATAACTGAATAATGTGCAAGATATACGCTTTATATAGGGTATACTGTTAGTTAAGCAAGCCAATTTTCCGTCACATAATTTTTTTATAATCGCACAATTTGAAAATAAAAGTACAACTAGTCGCATATGCAAGCTATAAACTTCCTACAGGGTATATTGATAGTTCAGCAAGCTAGTTATCTGTCACAGAAATTTCATTATAATCAGACAATTACAACCCTATATATTGCCCAAACTACTGAAATTTCCCAGCGCATATGCGCATACATAGGTAAAGGTGTAGTAATTATTATATAGAGATATCGCTTATCGCAAATCAATCAGAAACCAATTAAATGATAAACAAAAGAATATTTTTTTTTTTTTTGGGCTAACATAACAATTTTGTTTTTATTTAATAGGGTTATTTGTTTTGCGTTCATCGTATCTAAAAATCATGCAATTTATAAATGAAAATCGGAAAGGGAACAGACAAATTAAAAATAAAGCACCGAATCGAGCAATTTTGCTCTGACTGTTCCTCATATTGGATTGACTACTGTAGTTTGTCTCCTTGCTGTTGTTCTGTATACGGTTCTTGATAATCTTTGCGAGCCATTTCAATGGACATTATATGCTCAGTCAGTTTGGATAGATGTGTCAGAAGTTGTTCGATGCGGTTATCCTTCTCTCGAAGAGCATTTTGAAAATATTCAATTTTCTGATTCAACTTTTTGATGGTGGCACTATCGTCTGAGTTGCGCTGCATTGTTGATGTATTGAGATCTCCGCAATTTGCACGGGTATTTGAGAGCACTAGAGAATCATCTGAATATTCCGAATGCGCCTTTCCAGCATTCTTTGATCCCGACTGCTGATACCTCACGGGATCGGGTTGCGAACGAGCCGACAGCTGTTGCCGAACGGGATCAGGCTGCGAACGAGCCCTGGTCGGTGAGAGTAGCCCGGCGGTA
The DNA here is from genome assembly GCA_018904595.1 of Zaprionus indianus. NCBI lineage: Eukaryota > Metazoa > Arthropoda > Insecta > Diptera > Drosophilidae > Zaprionus > Zaprionus indianus. The sequence continues at coordinate 6,015,813 of JAEIHA010000140.1, forward strand.
TCTACGTTCTCATTGATACCGTTTTTTTCCAAACGCATCAAATGAAAAAGTATATACCTCAGTGCGTTAATCTCCCCAAGCGCCAGTTGCACCAGCGATGTTCGCCTCAATATGATGCCCGTTCGTCGTAAGACCTTTAGGTTGAATGACTCCCAATTGATCAGTTTTAAGTCGAAATTTCCGTGCGATGTATAGTTTCTCAGGTCCACAAACTTGCCTAGCACATTCTTATATAGTTGCGCAATATGCACCACATCCGATAGATAACGTCGTGTGCGATGATTCAGTTGGATCTGTTTCAGATCTAACCACACATCCAGTTCAACCTGCTCCTCTGCAGTCAACTTGCGATTACTTGCTGACATTATGTAGTATATGGCTCACTAGTATAATAAATATATGTACATATATATACGGGGTTAGTAGTATGAATGAATTCGTAAGAAAGGTGAATCAATTTTGTAACATTCTACAAATTTCAGAGTTATGAAAAGTAAAGGAACGCAAATGTTTCTTTTTGGAAGTGAATTTCAAACTCGATTTTTTTGTTTTCATTGTACAGGGCTTCTTTGATATACCAGTTGATAATCTCTATGCTGAGCCAGCGGTACTCAAGTGGATCAAAGAGAACATTCCCGAATGGAAAAATTCGATTATTGTGTCACCTGATGCTGGCGGCGCCAAGCGGTGAGTAAACAAAAAACAAGAAAATTGAGACTGAATGAATAGACAAAAAATGTTAAATTATGATTTCTATCTCTATATATAGTGTCACTTCAATTGCGGATCGTTTGAATGTGGAGTTCGCGCTGATACACAAGGAGCGCAAGAAGGCCAACGAGGTTGCCTCGATGGTGTTGGTTGGTGATGTTAAGGATAAGATTGCCATATTGGTCGATGATATGGCTGATACCTGTGGCACCATTGTGCATGCTGCCGATCGTCTGGTGGAGGCGGGAGCCACTAAGGTAAGAATGCGATACTTTATACATATATTTATATATATAATTACTTTGGTTTCTCCTCCCCCTCCCAGGTCTATGCCATACTGACGCACGGTATTTTCTCGGGTCCGGCGATTTCGCGCATTAACAATGCCTGTTTTGAGGCTGTTGTTGTTACCAATACTATACCACAGGATGGTCATATGCGGGATTGCCCCAAAATACAGGTGAGTTCAATATATAAACATCTATGTTCCGCTTTCTAAAGTTTATTTCTCTCTGTCTCGCAGTGCATTGATGTCTCCATGATGTTCGCCGAGGCTGTCAGACGGACACACAATGGCGAGAGTGTCTCGTATCTCTTCTCAAATGTTCCATATTAAGCGTTAAATAATAACTGCAACACCAACCAACAACAACAATAACAACAAACAAAAGCAACTGCAACACCATTATAATAACAACAACAACAACAAGAAATACCACATGTAATATTCAGATAGCCCAGCATATATATTCTTTGCCATCATCATCGTTATATATTTTTTATTACCTACCTAACTATGTGATTTAAAATAACAACAACAACAAGAATAAGAGCTAAATCGCTACAACATCATTATGTAATTATATAAAAGATAGCGTAAAGTACACTGCACTACACACACACACACACAACAAGCAAACAAACACTGCACAGTTAGTTGCCTTCTATTTTATAAACTATAAATGGAATTTTTGTTAATTTTTTCCCCAATACTTTTTTCGGATCGCATTTTATACAAGATTGTCAACTCTTAGAGAGATCGTTAGTTGTATAGATTATATAGTAAAAGATACACAACACACACAAACACAAGCACACACACACATATGCACATAACACACAAAACTCAGACACACACACAACACACACACATAAAAGGATTGTAATTTTACACAGTGCAAAACGAAGCAACTTTTTGATGATTCTTAAAAATAAGTTTTGAAAACTAAATCAAGAGAATTCATTAATCAAAGGAAAACAACAACTAAAACTTTAGTAAAATTAAGTAAATAAGAAAACAAAACCACAATTGAAAAGAAACTTAGCAACTAGGCGTTTAAACAAACAAAAACAAAACAAACAACAACAAAAATCAAAAATAATAAAAAAAAATTTAAGAAAACTGAAATATTATGCTGTAATTATTGAATATCTTTGTTTGTAGTTGGTTTTTCTTTGCGTTTCTTTTAAAAGCAACTTTATTTGTTTATGTAACGGTTATGGATATAGATTCATATTTCTGGTAATATCAAGTAATCTAGGAACAAATCTAGGAAAACTTAAGTAGTAGAAGAATATTTATTGAAGATTTTTTTTTAACATTCAATATAAAATTACTTTTTGTATATGGAATATCGACTTAAAATCCCTAAAAATATATAGGTATATTTTTACAAATCTATCAAACCTTAAGTTCTCTAAAAAAAACTGAAGAATCGACGTGTTATTATTGACAATCCCTCCTTATATTTGATTCGCTACTGGCAATCTTTCATCTTTAACATTATTTTGTTCCTTCATGGTTATAGATTTAGCATTTCCAAAGAACATTTTGTAAGGTCTTGTAATTGTACCAAAGAAACTAAAGGCTCCATTATAATTATAATAATTCGTGATCTCTGAAAAGATTTGAAAATACTAGAAGAGTCTTTAATTCCAAGAACGACTTGATCAGGCAATGATAAAAGATTCAAGGTATTCAACAGAATATTTACATATCTGCATCTAAATAAGTCTGTTAACACTAACAGTTCCCATAATAACAGACGAACTTTAATTTCAAATAACATTTTATTCATGCAATGATAACAGATTCAACATTAATCTAGCTTGCTCTCTATAAATTATGCTATAAATCTGCTCAGTACTCAAAGTCTTCGGCTGCCTCGCCCTCATCGTTGCTCAGTCCGATCTCATTGAAATCGTGCTCCAGTGCGGCGATATTCTCTCGTGCCTCATTGAACTCGCCCTCCTCCATGCCCTCGCCCACATACCAATGAACGAAGGCGCGTTTGCGGTACATCAGATCGAATTTGTAGGCGAGATTAGAGAAGGCCACAGAGATGGCGGTGGTGTTGGACAACATGCAGCAGGCACGGGAAGTAGGTCCCAAATCTCCATTCGGCACAAAGGCGGGTCGCTCAAAATTGATGCCGATCTTAAAGCCGGTGGGACACCAATCCACAAACTGTATGTGCCGCTTAGACTTGATGGCTGACACAGCGGCGTTGACATCCTTGGGCACCACATCGCCGCGATAGAGCATGCAACAGGCCATGTATTTGCCGGCACGGGGATCACATTTGACCATCATGTTGGAGGCCTCAAAGCACGAGTTCGTGATATCCGTGATGGCGTGTTGCTCGTGAGCGCAACGTTCGGCACACATGAGGGGCGCATAGGCAACGAGGGGGAAATGGATGCGTGGGAAGGGCACCAGATTCGTTTGGAACTCATTGAGATCCACATTCATGGATCCACTGAAACGCAACGAGGCTGTTGTGGAACTAACCACTTGGGCCACTAATCGATTGAGATTCAAATAAGCGGGTCGCTCCACACCCAACTTGTTGTTACAGATGTCATAGATGGCTTCGTTGTCCACCATGAAGACACAGTCGGAGTGCTCAATGGTCATGTGCGTGGTCAAGAAGTGCATTGTATGGTTCCACCACTGCCGTAGATACTTTGGGCGAAGGATAAACCGAGAAATCTAATTTGCACTTCTTGGCATAGTCACCCGATAGACGCTCCATCAGTAGCGAAGTAAAACCGGATCCAGTGCCGCCGCCCATGGAGTGGAAAATGAGGAATCCCTGCAGACCATCGCATTGCTCGGCCACCTTCTGTAGACGTGCTGTGACCTTATCCACAACCTCCTTGCCAATGGAGTAACGACCTCGTGCAAAATTATTTGCTGCATCCTCTTTGCCAGAGATCAACTGTTCCGGATGATAGAGATCTCGTGTTGCTCCCGTGCGCACCTCATCGATAACCGATGGTTCCAGATCCACAAAGATTGTGCGCGGTGACTGTTTGCCATTCTCCGCCTCGGCAAAGAAGGTGTGCGCATCATTTGCGTTGGTGCTGCGACCCACAGTAGCACTGGTGCTGCCACTCTCGGTAATCTGCTCCTCCGTCTTGCGGCTGCCATCCAGATTGATGCCATGCTCCAGCAGATACAGCTCCCAGCAGGCATTGCCGATCTGTGTGCCGCACTGACCGATTTGGATCGAGATGACTTCGCGCTAAGTAATCAGAAATGTGCGGGGAAGGTTGGATAAGAACTTTAGCTGATATTTGGAAGGGGGCTGGGAAGAATTTAAATTTGAAAGGGTCTCAAGTTGTATGGCTGTATATAGTAACTTAAGCTTCTATATTAACACCCTTTTTTAAGCGGGAAAACTAAATTGTTTACGAAACTCTTATTGCTGAAGACTTTATGTACAGTAAAGATATTTTTATCAAGAATAATCAAGTTTTGTCAGCTATAGATAATGTATTTGTCTTTATATATTCAAGTTATTCATCTATAGGTGATCTACAAATTATTTTCAAATTTATTTTTATATTTATTTTTTTTTAAATCTTTATACATTTAAAAGATTTATAGAGCATCATTAAAGGTTTTTAAATAGAGAATCAAATGTATTTCATATATTTTTACTGTTCTTGACTTTATATTTTTTATAATTTCGTGTGATTCCTCTTTGCTCATCTATTTCTCATTAAGAAATACGAAACTGCTGCTCATATTCTGCTTCTCTTTCTTCCACTCAATCTCAGCTTAGTTGAGTTGATTAAGAAAACGATGTTGAGTAAAAAATTTGTTCTCCTTATAAAGATTTATCTTCTATTTAGATCTTACCATTTTGCAGGAATAAAATGGAAATCGGCAACTTAATTTGAAATAGCGAACTTCTCCGTCGATCAACTCGTCCAGTCACGATGCACCATAAAATGGCAGCCTACGGAAACTGGAATAAGGGCAGAGAGAGGATAAAGAGAGAGCCAGGGCAGAAAGCTCTCCTCTCTCTATCTCTATTTCTCGTATTGCAGATCACACAGAGTTGCATTTGCATACCGAAGTAGGGTTGCAACTTAAAAAGGACATTTTTAATGAGCATTTTGTATGTGTTAAAAATAAATACTAATACATTTAACAATATAGTTGGGTGTGTGTGTGAATTAGAGTTCTGCATGAATACATTCACATCTTACTTGTACTTAAAGTAGCTGTCGGTACAGGAAAAGGTACACTATTCATTCACATTATTTAAAAATGTACTCAAGAAATGGTAGCCATTTTATGAGTGACTAACTAACTTCCCTTTTGAATGCATTCATGCAGTACTCTAGTGTGTGTGTGTGCGTAAAAAATAAATTCCTGAATCCTGTTTTCGTCGTCATCGAATGGCAAGTGAAGTTAAATAAATAGAGCAACGTTGGGGTAATCCTTCTTCTTCTCTCTCATGATCCTCCACTAATCCTTCCGTACTCCCGGAGGCAGCGTCACATCGAACACAATGGGAGCATTGTTGGGCAAATAATTGATGTCGCAAGTGGAGGCATTCACAAAGATGATGCGACCATCGCTAGTGATGCCATAGCCCTCATGGACGTGACCAAAGACATGATACTTTGGCTTCACCCGCTGTTGCACTGTGCTCAGCAGCTCGACGCAGCCAGCACGCACACCGGAGCAGCAGAGATCACCATGACCCACGGGCGGAGTATGGGTGACTAGAATATCCACACCAGGTGGTATTTGATTCCATTTGTCAAGGCATGCTGTGCCACGCGGCACATTGAAGGCCCAGCGACAAAACTCTGGCTGCCAAGGGGAACCATAGATGCGCACGCCCCACAGCTCCAGCAGCTCATCCTCCAGGTAGATGCAGTTGGTCAGAGCATCCCGTATATTGGGCGTCTGCACGGCACTCTCCATGCTCTCCTTGTCATTGCCCAATGTGGGCAGATCATCCAAAATGGACATGCCCGTATGCTTAGTGCTGCGGAAAGAGAAGAAAGATTAGAATCAGGTAAAGATGATGATGCATTGCCCTTACCGTTCGGCATGTCCCGCCTTGCCTTGCTGATTCTGCAGTGGATGGGTGAAGGTGCGATCGAAGCTGAGCTCATGATTGCCAGCAATCACTATCTTATGCTTGTGCGGCAGTGCACCAATCCAATTATTGAACTCCACCACCTCCTGCAGTTGACCGCACTTGGTAAAGTCGCCGGCATGAATGAAAATATCGCCATCGGGTATATCAAACTTGATGTATGGCGTCAGGGAATGCGTATCGGACATGCAGACCACACGAGCCTTATTGGGAGCCACTGTGGTCGTCGGGGGCTTCATTACCACCTTGATGACGCGTTGTGTTTTGCTGATCTCATTCCATGCCGCTGTTGGATCGCTTGTCAGCGGATGTACGGCTATGCAGGCGGAATCCATTGTACACACAGTAGCACAACACAACAATCAAAACATGATAGTCACTCGCTATTATCGCTAATAGCTGCACGAATTTCACACACGCTGATTTTGACCGATAAAAGATAACAAAATACGCGTAGCGTACATAACAAATATTTCGATAATCAGCTGTTTGCTGACAGGGCTGCCAGCGCACACAATGTTTGCTAAAATAACTTCAAAACAATAATGCTGATAGCTGTATTATACTTATTTATAAATATATATTAGATTTTATTAAATAATTAACGCATCTTTAATACATTTTATTGAACAATAAATATGATTTTGCGTGAGTTTGTGACGTCAATGGTAGCTACAGACTGGCAATGCTGCCGACAAGGTGGCAACGCTGTGTGCTAAACAAAAAACAGCTGTTTCTCTCTCGCCTGCTACTGCTGTTTGTCTCTGCTTCCTCTTGTTCAATTTTCGTTTCGACTGTTTTTTATCTAATTCACTTACAATTCGTCAATAATTGCATTTAATTGTGTTCATTTGCTATAAACATAAGCGACTGCCGCGGTGCACTCGCCTTGCAGTGCAGGCGCAGCCGAGTGTATGCAAAGAGTGCGAAGTGCGGAATTAATAAAGGCAGAAAAACAAAGATGGCTGCATTACTGCCGAGTGGTCATAGTGTGTAAAAAATAAGTGTGTACGCAAGTGTTAAAGAGCAACAGAAAACCGAGGAACATGGAACAATCAACGGAACTGCAGGCACAAACGGAGGCATTTCTGGACGCCAGCATCGTTGCAGGTGAGTTCTATTTTGGTGCGACTCAATTACCTCTGCCTGGGTGCAGCCCCTTTTTAAATTGCCGCAGTCGGCGTCGCAGTCGCTGCGGCTGCTGCTAATTGTTTACGCCCACCAATCAAGTGTGCGTTTTATTTGCTTTGCACATGTGTGCGCTTGTCTCCTTGTGTGTATGTGTGTGTGTGTGCTTTTACCACCTGGTTGACTCCTTCCTCCTTAGCACTCTGCGTCGGCGCTTTTGCATTTGTTGATTTTGTTTGTCTTGTTTCCTCATTTCTTAAGTGATGATTCACTTTGATTCCATTGTGCATGCCCGTCCTCTCTCCCTTACTCTTCACAGACAATCAACATTTTATGGCAGTCGCTAATAGCCGCCCCTTCTCTTCTCTTCAATATGCCTCTCATTCTGTCTGTCTGTCTGCAGGTTTGTCTGTCTTTGTGTCTTTTATGGACATTGTTCTTTGACTTTGCCATAATTTATTGCTCTGCTCCTCTTGCGCTTTGTGCGACGCAATTTGACATCACATGGGGTGGGCTGCTGTCTGGCTATTTACCGTTGCAATTTCAGGAGAGCAACTTCGACTCTTGCGCTCTCCCACTCTCCCATTCACTGTAGATCAACCAAATTCGCTCAATTTTGACCTAGACCTAGTCTGTCACTCACACTCACACACTGCACTTGGGGTGGGTTGCCTGCATCGTGCTCTCTTGCGCTCTCCCACAGTCGATCCACGAAATTCGCTCAATTTCGACCTAGACCTAGTCCGTCACAGACACACACACACACACAAACATTTCGCTTAGGTTTTGTCACTGCTGCAGTGCACTCTCTCTCTCGCTCTCCTTCTCTGGTTTGCACATTCATTCACAAAAAAATGACAGACAACGCGCGCGCTAAAACATAAACCTTGATAATGACATTCAGCTGCGACGCGGCAACCTTTGGCAGTTATCCAACGGATTTCCTAGTTGCTGCTGGCAAAATTAGAACAATTTTTCGCTGCTCGCCAAAAGTCAAATGTCGCGCAGCACCTGAGTAAATTGCATAAGTCTCTCTCTCTCTCTCTCTCTGTCTCAGTTCTTATTCAGTCTCCGTTTGAGTCTCGGTCCTGAAGCTTCTCGCAGCTCATTTGTTTGCCAACGCGCCAAGTGTCAAGTTGCTGTTGCTGCAGTGCGTCGCATTCCGTCTACCTTTCTCATTCGCACACACACACACCGACACACGCAACTGTTTCGGTTGTAAAAAGCGCGTTCCGGTCGCGTGTCCGCGTCATCGCGTGTTTTTTTCTACTATTTTTTTTTGTGTTTTTGTTTCTTGCCAATTTTCTTAGCTGATTTATGTGGCGTGGGCGTGATGTAATTTGCAATAAAAGCAGTTAAGAAACACCACTCCAAGAAATGGAGAGAGAGAGCGAGGGAGAGTGAGAGGAAGAGACTGTAAAAGAGAAATAGCCAAATACGACGCAATGTGCTAATTTGTGGCCCTAAATATATTTTTGTGGCCCTCTTTGTGTTCCTTTGTGCTCTCCTTTATTTCCTTTAGTTAATAATCAATTTAGTTGTTTATTGCTACAAAAATTTCACTGTTCACATTGATTAGCACAATACTGTGAAAAAGAACTGCAAAATGCTGGCAACAAAACGTAGCGAATTGAAAACAAACAATAAACAAAGTATTGGCAAATTTGTTTGTTTAGAAATTTGCGCAGAGAAATAAACAGACACACACATGGACATGCACAGACATGCACACATAAATTGACCGTTGATTTATGTAATGCATAAACAAATGGAGGCAAAGTTGAGGGCGCTGAGAACGGCAGCTCAGCGGGTTATACAATGTACGTGTATAAGCCGACAACCTTCTCCTGCATGAGTGTATGTGTGTGTGTGTGTATGAGTGTTGGCGATTACGCATACGCAGCGTGGTGCAAAACTACGGAAATTTCTGTGGCAATAGTCTTCTTCTTTGTCTTCCTTCTTCCTCCTCCCTTTTAATTAGAGAGGCGCGTCACATGCTGTTCTAGGTTTATTTAATTTATGTTAATGTATTTCAATATTAGTGACAGAGTGCGACAAACTCAGCAGCTGCAATAACAACAACAACTACTAGCACATCAAATGCTAATCAGTTGTTACACACACACACAGAGACACACATGCAAGCACGTACGGCGACGTCACTCGCTCAGCTGTTCTGCTTTTGCTGTTGTGTGCGGCTTTTTTCCAATTCGCCGCTGGCAACAGCTGTTTGACTCACACACACACACACCCTCCCTCTCACACACATTCGCTCTCTTCTGCTGGCACTGACTGTCTCTCGCTGTTACGTACTGTTACGCCTCTCTCTCTCTCTCTCTCTCTCTCTCGCTCGCTCTCTCTCTCACTCTATTGCCTGTTTCAGTTAATCATAATTTTAAATAGACAATTATCGTTTGTTTTGATTTTGTGTGCGCGATTTTACGCTCACTCTTCTTTGCGTAGTTTCTTTGCCTTTTGCTTTGCGCTCGCTATTTATTATTGTTGCTTATTGCTCACTCTATTTGTTGGTGTTGTTGTTGCCTCTCTGCCGCTGCCGCTGCTTTTTGGGGCTGCGAGCGTCGCGCGCGTTTTCGCCGCAGTCGAAATTCGTCGTTGTCTGAGTTCGCTTCGCGTATTTTGAGAGATTTATAAAATCGTAAATCGTATTTTTTGCATTTGTATTTGTGTATTTTAAGAAATTGTGTTTTGTGTGTGATGTGAACGTGAAGATATATACACATATACGATATATATATACACGGATATACACACGTATATATAAAAATAAATACGCTTAAATTGCTGCGAAACTGTAATTTGACAACAGAACTTTGTGTTGTTGTTGCTGCTGCTGTTGTTGTTGTGTTCTTGTTGTTGTTGTCATCATCATTGCCGTGTGTCGATTTGGAATTCAAAACGCTGAGCTCATTTTTGAGACGCCTTAAACTGGCTAATTAGCATAAATAAGCATTATAAATACATACATCAAACACAACAAGCAAACGCGATACTCGAAAGCTGTGAAAATTACAAATAATCGTTGTTATTATAATTGTACCTTTGATATACTCGTATTCACCAAATTTATGAACAGCTGTTTCCAGTCTAATCTTCAAGGCTTCGGCTTCCATGCACAAGAAATCTACAATATTATAGTTAAGAAATGTTCTGACTTTTCGATTAACGTCACATCGGCGTTTCGGTGACACATTTATGAGCACCGTGTCTCACTGTGGCCTGTTCTTATCAACGAACAGTAACAACAACAACAACAACAACAACAGTAACAACAAGAGTAACAAATGAATATAATAATAATCCCAACTAGAGTGCAAGACCCAAAAAACAACGACAACAAACAAAGCGACGCTAGATTAATTACAACTCATAAATATAATTTGTGTTTAGATAAAGCACAAAGGGGCTCACGTGCCTCTAATTACGCGTACTTATACGTATAATACTTAATCGCTCACCTCATTGTATTGTACACTGATAGTCCCCACTCCAGAGAGATCGAGAGAGAGAGAGAGAGGAGGCCCCCCCTCTCTTCCCGTTTTGCTCTGCTGTAAAACAAACGATTTACAAATCTGCCTGGGCAACATTTTCCTAGCTGTGATTATTTTACAAATTTATGCGCCGGTTTCATGTTATGGAATTTTCAATGGACACCAAAAAAACTAAAAGGTAAAATATTGTTATATCCTCGATGATGATAATGTGTCGCATTCTCTGTTGTGGGAAAAGTTTGTCGAACTGAGAAATGGTTTCTCCATTGATTTTTATGATATTGCTAACGAGCTGTTCGCTGTGTTGACGAAAATACTTTCTGTGATGATGATTTTCAATCAAATTCTACACTAATACTGTGCTGAGTGAAATTCTTAGAAAACTGATTGCCTTTCCTTTGAAATATTACTGCGAAATTGGTTTATTGGCCGATCAATTGTATAAGAAATAAATTCGCTGATAACCATCTCCAAACAAATCGTAAAATTTAACAACATTGTTATAAACTGGTATTTCTTTTTCTTGTTATACAAATAATGTGTTTTCCCGCAAATATATTTTCGGTTCTTTGGTTTTTCAAAAATTGCGCATTTATCTTATAATCTAAAAAGAATTTTTGCCGGCGCTGCAGTTTTTCGGTATCGTATGAGAATGAGAGAGTGGGGGAGAGAGAGGGGAGAGAGAGGAGGATTGAGATCAAGACAGCAGATTTGTTTTGGTCGCATGTCTTTGCCAAGTTGTTTGTGTAGTTGTAGTTGTAGTTGTTGTTGTCGGTTAAATGACACATCGTATAGCGCATTTGTGAGAAGAATTTCAGACATTTTTCCATACGCCTTGGAGGAGGCGTTTTCTAGCTTTTCTTTTCGTTGGAAATGAGCGTGCTAATACATTATTAATAATATACACACACGAATGGAAGAATATGTCATAGGATTTTAGATTTTCAACGGTTTGCGACATTTGCTAGGCGTGTGCATACCCTGTAAAAGATGCAGAGTACTAAAAATGTTTTAGGTTCATTTTAGAAACAATTTTACTCTGAAATTATCGTTTATAGAGTTGGAACACTTGGTATATCAGTTCGCAATTCGATTTTTTAGCTGTTTTTAATGATTTTTATAATGTGCTCTATAGGGTATATCTAGTTCTATAGTTAACTCTAAAATAATCACTCCTAAAGTAAATTCACTATAGGAACTCCCATTCGGATTATTTATTGTAGTTCACTTAATTGATTTCTTTACTATTATTTGCAGGGTATACCGCAGTACAGCAATTCTTCTATTCTTCTGAATTTTCTTTTTGCCTTTATGCCTGACACATGTTTAGCTAAATGATGAACAGAAATAAAGCCACCTTTTATTGCATTTTAAAACCCCGAGGAAAATCGAAATTCTCGTCTATTTTTTGAACACACATTTGCGCAACTTTCCATGACAGCTTTGGAAAACGGATGGAAAACGAGTTTGAATGTTTACGAAATGCAAAAATACTTTTACAGTTTGTGTGTGTGTGTGTGTGTGGGGGTACTGTCTCTTTTTAAACCTTATCAATTATTCAGTGACAGCGTAAACTTTTGCCCTGAACTTCGACTGTGACCTTTAAGTGCCTTCAACGTGAGCCTTGGCCTGTCCTGCCTTGATATCCTAACAGCTGACGGTTGTGCCTTGGCGCATGGCATATCCGTATATCCGTTTACCCCTATAACAGTTACCATCTATTATTTATATATTACTTTTACCTTTTGTAATCCCCACTACTAAGTTGTTGTAGTTGTTGCTGTAATGACAGCCAGAGGACAACACGATTTGAGGATTGCACTTGGAAATTGGACATGGTTGGTGGGTAGAGCGGTCAATGATATTGATTGATTGCTATTGCTATGGAGCAAGAGGTCACAGCGTACTTTGTATAATTCAATAGTACGTACATATTGCTTGTCGAGCTTAAATATTAATGCTGGAACCGTTTTTTTCCATTGTGAATTGCTTCATTATGGATTAAGACAGTGTAAATGGATTCGTATCTCCCTCGACATTCAGAGAGGGTTAATATGTTCAGCTGATTGCATTTCCTTGAACTGTATAAATGAGATTCCTGCAAATTGCAGCAGATAATAATGGGGGAAGAGCTGGCCGAGAAGAGGGAGCGAGAGAGTGATAGAGCGAGGAAGGCAAAAAGGGTTTTCAAATGTTTCCCATCTAAAAGGCTTTTTGGGCTGGTGAAATCAGCTTTTCGCTGGAATTGTTATCACTCTGCGCGTTCTACGTTCTGCACACTGATAAAGGGATACTCAACAGCCCGTAGACGTATCTATATTTACTATATATGATAAATCTTTTATAGTATTTGTGTTCAATCACATGTGTTGTGGGGGAAGAGCAAACTTTGGGAATTTTTGCTTGTCATTTTGTTGTTTTGCATAGATTGACAGATTGATTGCGATGGTCGTCATCAAACCTTTTGCCAGACATGCGATCCGATGATAATGTGTACAAAGATAATGACAATGAATGCTGAATGCCTTGCTAATTAAGATACGAACCTAACAAGCTGCAAACAGAAAGGGGAAATGGACTTTTAACGATAACAGACCTTGTGCCTGTGTCACAATATGTTTTATTGTCATTTTGTTGGTGTGTGTGTGTGTGTGTGGGTGTGACACACCCACCTTAGGCAAGCTGCCGTTTTTGGATGATGATGGTGATGATGATGAGATAATAATATTTTCTATTTGCAGATTTGTTGCGCTAGACGCGTGCTAACTAAGATATTTTGGGTAAAGGAAACAACAACAGAAACTAACAAATGTGTTAACAAATGATTTAAACACACACACGCATACACTCAAGCTTTGTTGTTTGCTAGAGGGAGGGTGGATGGTGCGGGGCAGGGTGGGGTTAAGTTGTTTGTAGTGCGCATATCAGCAAATAAGAGTCATTTGTATACGCTTGCAGAGGATGTTTTATGTGGTTGCTTTCAAATTATATAAGGCAAAGCGGCAAGGCTTTATATATACTAACTATATATTCTTGTTCAGCAAGCTGATAATATATACTCTGTATTCTTTTAGAATTTGAGAATTCGTCTGCAAGTATATATGTAATCTGGGCTTTTTCATACTTTACTCACATACATATAGTTTAAATATTAATATTCAGTCACTTACCCTTGAGTAGTTGAGATCATGAGTACTTTCATATTGTTTGACTGGCTAGAGTTTTGTATAAAAATTATATATTCCTGTTCAGTCAAAAAGCATTCCATTCATTCCCGAAGAATTCCTCTATAAGCATTCTTTTTTCTATAAATCGGAGAATTCGTGTGTGATCGTACCCTACAAATACAAAAATAAATAAAGTTTATATTATATATTCATGTCAAGCCAGATATAATTGATTATCTCATCGGTATCTTCACTTTGTTCGGAGCTATCTTTAACTTTCAGTAAGCGTATTAGAACTTCGGCTAGTCGAAGCTTTCTCAGACTCACTATCTCACTTTGTAGCTAAGTGCTTCGTCTGATAAGCGTCCCAAAACCAATTTACAACTTCTGTTCTGATTTGTCGTTGTTTATCTTGTTTCCCTTTTCGCAACCACAGGCACAAATCAAAACCCAAATGAGCAACACGTGAGTGGAGGCGAATCCGCCACAGTTGTTGTTGCCACAGCTGGCGGCTCACCAATCTCAAATACAACAACAACAACAACAACAGGAGCAGCCGCAGCAGGAGGAGGAGCAGCAGCAGCAGCAGCGGCGCCGCCAACAACAACAACACCAACAACAGCGGCTGCTAATACAACGCCCACGCGTAGCCCACAGCGCAGCGTTTATCACGACGATGGTTATCAGGCTTGTGGCGATAGTGGCGTCGATAACCAGTACAACAACAGCGAGTCGCAGTTACTGCAGCTGCAGCAGGAGGCGGGTAACGGTTCACCGGCACAGCGTCATTCCATAAACTCCAGCGAATACACCTCAACACCCAAATCGGCACGTGGCAATGGAGGGGGAGCAGGTGGAGGAACAACAACAGGGCCTGTCTCGGCGAATGGCAGTGGCACCACATCCCCCATCAATTATCAAATTCTTGGTGATGAATACCCTTATGGCATAGAGTATGAATCACATGCAACGCAACCACAACAGCAACAGCAACAGCAGCAGCAGTTACAGTCTGTGCTGAGTCAACAGGAACCGTTAGGAAACGCTGCTGCTGTCCAACAGTCAACAACATCGGCCACCATAAGCTATCGCCAGAGTTACGCCTCACCCCCGGCGGCAGCGCCACTGCCTCCTCTGATCATCCCACAGCGTCAGTCTCTGCTGCCTTGGGGTGCCCATTCACGTAGTTCCATCATCAACGTGCTGCCCAGTTACACGCAGGCCGAGATGCATGCACTGGCTGCCAGTGTGGCCAGCGCGGAGCTGACCGCGCCACGTCCGGGTGAAATTGTTATGCGAAATCTCTTCAGTGACTTTACAGCGCAAGCAGAGAAGAAGATCGAACTGGTCATGTTGGAGAGCGCCGATAAGAATCTATCGAAGCTGCTACAACGTGGCGGAGAGGATCAGCAATTCGATCAGCTGCTTTCAGCTTTGGGCTCTGTTGCTGAGCATTGTCTGCCTTCGTTGCTGCACACGTTACTCGCCTGGCATCGCCGTCAGCTCTCGGACCTGGAGATCAAGAACGAAGTCAAGAAACCCACGACAGGCAGCAATGTGCAGGCTGTGAACAAGACTAGTGTCGATTTAGATTTTCCAGTTGCAACGTCGTGAGGCAGCAGTGGAGTTTATCTTCTGTCTGGCATTGATAGAGATCCTAAAGCAGTTACCCTTTCATCCTGGCCACGAGGATCTGGTGCGCAGCATTGAGAACTTGGCCTTCAAGCATTTTAAATACAAGGATGGATTGCAGAATAATCCCAATGCGCATAATATACACATGATTGCGGATCTCTATGCAGAGGTGATTGGTGTGCTTGCCCAGAGTCGTTTTGCATCGGTGCGAAAGCGTTTCATGAGCGAAGTTGAAGGAGTTGCGCGCCAAGGAGGCATCGCCCACAACGACGCAGAGCATCATTAGTTTGTTGATGGGCATGAAGTTCTTTCGTGTGAAAATGGTGCCCATCGAGGAGTTTGAAGCCTCATTTCAGTTCATGCACGAATGTGGACAATACTTTCAGGAGGTCAAAGATAAGGATATCAAGCATGCGCTCGCTGGACTCTTTGTGGAGATTCTGGTGCCAGTGGCAGCGGTAAGAAGATATGATATATCGGTTTAAGTTTCTTTTCTAATCCCTTCTTCTTTTGCAGGCTGTCAAGAACGAGGTTAATGTGCCCTGTGTGAAGAACTTCGTGGAGTTGTTCTACGTGCAGACGCTGGATGCATCGACCAAGTCAAAGCATCGTTTGGCGCTGTTTCCACTGGTCACCTGCCTGCTCTGCGTCTCGCAGAAGACTTTCTTTTTGACCAATTGGCATTACTTTTTGGCCATGTGCTTAAGTAATTTGAAGAATCGCGATGCCAAGATGAGTCGCGTGGCGTTGGAATCGCTGTATCGTCTACTTTGGGTCTACATGATCAGAATCAAGTGTGAGTCCAATTCGGCAACACATTCGCGACTCCAGAGTATTGTCAACTCATTATTTCCCAAGTAAGTAGATGAGCTAAAAAGTAGGTTATCTTCTACTAAAATCTCTATATCCTTTCTTTAGGGGCTCCAAGGGCGTGGTGCCACGCGACACACCGCTGAACATCTTCGTGAAGATCATTCAGTTTATTGCACAGGAGCGTATGGACTTTGCTATGCGTGAAATTGTCTACGATTTGTTGTGTGTGGGTCGCTCCATTAAGGTCATCCTCAATCCCTGAACGCATGAGCATTGGACTGCGTGCATTCCTTGTGGTTGCTGATTCACTGCAGCAGAAAGGATGGAGAACCGCCTATGCCTCGCACTGTGCCTGTGCTGCCATCGGGCAATACGCTGCGTCCAAAGAAAACCTACATCAATAAGATGCTCACCGATGATACGGCCAGAAGCATTGGCATGTCCACCTACTTTCCCCATGTGCGTCGTGTATTTGTGGATATACTGCGAGCACTGGATGTGCACTGTGGTCGCCCCTTGATGATGACCAATACACAGAATCAGAATAAGGAACCCGATGAGATGTTGTCCGGGGAACGTAAGCCACGCATTGATCTCTTTCGTACTTGTGTGGCCGCTGTGCCACGCCTCATACCCGACACTATGACGGCACAGGAGTTGGTGGATTTACTGTCACGTCTCACTGTGCACATGGACGAGGAGCTGCGCATTTTGACGCATCAATCGCTGCAGACGCTTGTGATTGACTTTCCGGATTGGCGTCAGGATGTCGTGCACGGTTACACACAGTTTCTGGTGCGCGATGTCACCGACACCTATCCGCAATTGTTGGAGAACTGCACGCGCATCTTGTATGTCTTTCTGAACATTTGGCGCTGCGCGATTAATGTAAATGGAACAGCGGCCGCAGGCAGCAGCGGCAGTGGCAGTGGCGGCAGTGTGCCTAGCGCTGGCCCAGCAGGTGGACAGGTGAATGCCCCTGCCACTGGTGGCATTACAACATTGCAGCAGAAGGTTGGCGGTGCAGCAGTTCCCACAATTGGGACAGCTGTGGCGCAGGCTACGCCCGTGGCTGCTGTGGCCACATTGCCTGTGGCAGGCAAGGATACAACGAGCAGTCAGTTGTCCAAGCAGCAGCATTTGAACACCGCAAGCAGTGCTGCCTCCAGCATAACCACATCGAGTGGCATGTCCAGCATTACACAGCATACTGTGTTGAATATGGCAGGCAATGATGCGAATAAGAAGAATGAGATTCCTTTGGCGACCACGTTGCATTTTGTTGAGGGTTTCGCGCTGGTCTTGCTCTGCAATTATCGTCCCTGGTTGAGGAAGTTGGCTGCCATGATACTCAAGGAGGTGAAGAATCTAATGAAGGCACTTGGCATACCCGAAACAGAGCCACCACTCATCGATGTCATGGACCGGTGCTGTCCACAGGTTGTGGAGAAGTGTCTGCCACAGTTGCCGCAGGCAGAGAAGACCGCTATACTGAATGCAAATTGTATTGATCTGCAGTGGATAGCGGAGCGCAGCACGGGCGTGTGGCTGGCGGGACTAACAGATGGTAAACTTACTTTGATACGATTTCTTAGTTGCACTCTGCTAATCTCTGTTTCTTCTTCCTTTGCAGACAACTCCAAGTCATCCACCTCAACACTGAATCTATCGCAATCCAGTTCAACTGCAGCTGCCGCTGCTGCTGCCGCTTCTGCTGCCAGTTCACCGCAGCCGCAGTTTGATCCCTGGGCAAGTTGCCTCTTTGGCCTCCTCGAGCGACATCGTGTGCTGCAGCAATGTCCTTCGGCCGTGGCACAGGCTTGGCCCATTTGCTATTCACGTCTCAATGCGCTCTACAGCGTCATCGACCCAACGTGAGTAGAGACAAGAGAATACCCAGTGTACTTTTACTAATCCCAGTCCTATTTGCAGTCCTGTCAGTGACAATCGTGCCTCCTTGCTGCGCGGCTCGGCGCCTACCAAGAAGATGCCCACCGAGAGTCAAAAGGATTCGTATATGCGTTTGTGGCGCAATCAGGTTGCAGTCGCCATGCGACTGGTGCCACAAATACCCAGTGTGGCAGTGCGTTGTGCCTCGCCAGACTTGAGCTTAAGGTGAGTTTGCACACGCTGCAACAACAGCAACAACATGATAATAAAACAACAACAACATCTGAAAGCAATAAGAACATCTGAAGCATCTTCGAAAGCAATCAAAACATTTCATTATGCGTTGTATTTGATTAACATTCTGCATTTTGATTATAAATTTTGTGGCACGTGTCTTGTTCCCAATCAGTTTCGATTCATCCCTACCCCCACTCCACTTCCCCCCTCTTGTTGCGTTTGACCTGCGACTCTGCGTGATTTCAAATATTTTCAATATATCACCGTGTTGTGCAAAATTCCATTTAAATGTTATTGTCATTTAGTTCTAGGTGTGTGGTGTGTGTGTGTGTTGGTGTTGTGTGTGTTTATTTGTTTCTAACTAACTTCGTTTGTCTAGCGTAATCATAGCAGTTTGCATTCGCACACGTGTATTCTCATTGACACACCTCCACCCCCCCTTCTCACTAACATATGTAAATTGCGATTTCTAAGTGTGAAATAAAACACGCAACGAATCGAATTGAAATTGAATAAACACCAGTGAGAATGTCTAACCAATTTAATTGCAATATTGTACAGTGTATAGATTTGCATAATTTCCATTTAAATTCATGTTTAATTAGGCTCTTTATAAGTTGCACAAAAATATGAAAATCGCGCATACGCCACGTGGAACAGCTTCACACTCCATACACCATGTAGACTGTGTTGTTATGAGTGATTGTACACGTGTGTGAGTGTTGTTTAGGTCTCTGATTGTGTTTGCGGATGTGTCGCTGTATGTGTTTGTATATGTCTATGTATGTGTTTCTATGTGTGTGTCCTTGCATCCATTAGTTACTTAAGTATTTTGCAGTTGTTTATTTGCTTGCCGTATTTGTTATTTCCGTCAAACCTTTGCATAATTTACATCGTAATTGTAATTGTAGTCGAGCCGTAAACAAACATTGAGCACAGGTACAACATACACAAATACACACAAGTACACACACATTCAGTTACACACAGTTCGCAATTTGTTTTGTTAGCCGTGCTGTAGCACTTTATGTTTTCTTTCAAATGCAAATTGCGCACCTAAAGCAACAGGCTGAAGGAGTAGAGGAATTGCTTTTCGATTAGGTTTTAAGGATATATAAATATGCAAATGCCACAGAGGCTCGAGGGCACAATCAATCGATAAACGATAAGAGACAGCAGCAGCAGCAGGAGTAGTAGTAGCAAAAGGATTGAGATTTCATTAGTTCAATCAACACTTGCCTAACAAATCTGATGCAATTTGAAGTCAAATTTAAAAGCTAATCTCACTTTAAAGCGATTAATCAATTAAAAAAATGACTATTCTTTTTGCTGTGGCAATTAATTAATATCTGATTTACTCGCATTGTGTTGAAGGGTTCATTAAATTATGAAGTGCAGGCATTTTTATGTTGCTCTCTCTCTTTCTAACAGTTCATTAATTCATAATTATTCTTCAGTTTAAAAGTTGTTATTGGATTTCATGTAATTATGGCAAAAAAAAATATGTGTGCAATTAACATCGTTATCACACACAGCGCATTATTCATTCCTATGGCATATTTTTGTTAAATGCTTTGCAGATACAGATACAAATGTATCTACCGCCCATAGTTGCAGTTCTGCATTGCATCTCACGCATTGTAAAATGTCACAAGGCAGTACGGGGAAATGTCAATTAAATCGTTCAGCATGTGCATTGAGCCCACAACCGTTCACGCCCGCACACACATAAACACATGCTCACGCACACGCACAAACACACACACCTCCACCCCCACCCCCATGTACACTCCCACAGTTGTTCAGTAAACATTTCGGTTTGTACTGGGAAATTGGCTCAAAGGAATTTTCGTCCATTGCAAAAGTTCACGCATTTTCTGTAGTTCAAAATAACTTCATATTTCTTCTCGTCACTGTACATATCTCTCTGTATGTCTCTTTACTCTTATATATCAATAATATATATATATACAATATATGGATTGTAATTTATAGTTTACAAGATCAAGCGGATTCACGTTCGCTATCCGATTCCTTGGACAATATACCGTCAAATGTCTTTGGGCCCGAGGGAATTGTAACGCGTTTCACCCTGCCGCTCTCCTATGGACGCAAAGAAGCGCGCCAGAAACGACTTGGGTAAAGCAAATAAACAAAAACAAAAAAAAAAAACAACACAACGAAAATACCAAAAAATACCAATATAAAAACCAAAATGAGTATATAAAACCCAGGCCTGTGAAACGTATAATTAATCTACATAATTGTACTCCGATTTCTTTTAATGTGCTTTTTATAGCTCATCCAGAGACAGATATTGTGTCTTTATAGGTCTGCGTATGTGTGTGTGTGTGCGTATGAGAGAGTGCTTTTATGTGTAGTTTGTGGCACCATACAAACTGTAGAAGTGTAGCTGACGCTTTAGTACCGCCTGCAGTGCAAATAATAATAGAGATACTACAATAGATGTGATTTTAATTGTAGCCTAGTTCTGTTTTCCTTTGTAGTCTTTAAAATGTTTGAACTTCAGTTGTAGCAAGGATTTTGTTGTTGAACTTTTATGGTAGTCAAACTCTTTTTTATTAATATAAAATTTTTTTTTGATATCTAGTTGTATTCCGAAATTAAACAATATTAATCAATTAAAAAAGTCGTAGAGATTTTATAGAATTTTTTTTTTTTTTAGAAAGTTTGCCGAAAATATTTTTTAAATATTTAAAGTTGAATACATTTTTCGGCTTATTTTTCTGTACTTTAGAAAGATTAAAAATGTTTGTTAAATAATAATGAAATTCTATTTCTTAGTTTTGTTGCAGCTAAAAATTTTGTTTGTGTTTTTCTGCACAAAATATTTGTAAAGTATTTAATTAATTAGTTTTTTTCCAGTTACATAATTTAAATTTCTTTGCTACAATAGAATTTTTAGCTAAATATTTAAAAGTACAATTCCTCCTTTGTTGGATATTCTGCATTCCAAAGTTTGCTAAAAATATTTGTTAAACATTAAATGTGAAATCCTTTTTTTTTTCTTCACCACCTATGCTATAAATGTTTTTCCAGTTGTGTGCGTAAACTTTTGCAATGCATTTAGTGATGATTTCCGTTTCCGTTTACGCATTTCAATTGTAACGTTTTTATGCCATATCAATGTGACAAGTTGCTGCGGGGCTTTTATTTCATTTTCCGTCATTTTATTTTAGCAAATAATTTCTGTTTTTATTTGTACTGTATGTGCCACGCCCCCACGCTTTTGCCTCTGCCTGCGCCGCTGCTTGCCTGTCCCTTATGTTGCCCTTTTTTTTTGAGGGAAAAAATTCGCTAAAAATACTGAAAAATCATTATAGAACAAGTTTATTTACTTTTCATACTACACAATTGATATGAGCTCGCTGCTGCCCTTGCCACGCCCCCTTGCTACCGTTTGTCACGCCTGCCTGCCTTGTCTTTGCAACAGTAAAAAGCTAAAGAAACAAAGGAAGAAGAGGAAGCTGAAATGAAATAATAAATTTTTGTTTGCTGTCTAAATTCCTTTATTTTTTGTGCGTTTCTCCCTTGTCTTCTTCTTCGTAGGCAAATGCGTTTTTTAATTGAAATGTGCGTTTATTAATATTTTATAATGTTATTTTAAATGAAAATTGCCGACCCCGAAAACGCGAATGAAATAAATAGAATTATGTTGAGGAAAGGAAGTTTGCTTGTCAATTGTATTTGGTCGCTGTGCCTTCAATTTAAGAGGAGCAACCTCAGGCACAGTGTGCGGAGAGAGAGAGAAGAGAAACGATACTAAAGTGTGTCATCGTAAATTTTATTTTATAGCTCATCACCAGATTCACTGAACGCGGATCGCAGTGACAAGTCAGCGATGGGAAGTGCCTCGCCGCAGGCACTGTATAAGCTGGTGGTGCCACTGCTACGTTGTGAGGCAATCGATGTAAGGGATGCGGCCGTCAATGCGCTGGGCATGATAAACCACGATGCGCTCAAGTAAGTTTTAGAGTTCGCTCTGAAGTCTTGTTCATGCTTAATTTATGTCATTTTGTTTTTTTAAAGGGATCTAATGGAGGAGCTGGTCGTGTATATACGCGAAGCAGTCGATCGTAAACAAGAGAATATGCGTAGACGACGGCGACGTGATGCACTGCGTCTGCAAGTGGTGCGTGTGCTGGAGAAGATTGCCGAGAATGGCACGTTTGGTGTGAGGTAAGTTTGATGGGGCTTTGCTGCTCCTAGTCCTACTGTTCCTGCTCCTACTCCTTCAGTTCCTACTCCTTTCACTGTTCCTGTTCCTTTTTCTTCTACTGCTCCTGCTCTCCCCTTTGTTCCTCCCCTTGTTCCTTCTTTAATCTCTCAATTCTCACTTCTAGCACCTGCGTACTGGAGCGCGATACCATGTCGCTGCATCCTACATTTGTAGAGTACATCGAGGGCGCCATGGCTTACTTAATGGCCGAAACTGACAAGGACAACCTCAGTATACGTGAGGTGAAGGCGCATTTCTGTAATTTCATACGTAAAATGATTAAAAACTTTTCATGTAAGTGAATTTAAGTTGAGTTTCAGGCAGGCTTGCTCATTGCCTTCTCTCTTTCTCTCTCTCTTCGCACAGTGGAATCATGCGCCACGCTTTTGTCGCGCGACTTGAAGCGTAATCTATTCAATTTATTTGCCACTTGGTGTGGCAGCTTCTCCAAGCCGCTGAGCATTAGCTCACAAATTGGCCAAACGCTCGAGGAGGAGAAGTTGCAATTTAGCGCGCTGCAGGTAAGTCGAGAGAAGCGCTTTGCATATCAATGTGGAATACATGTGGTTACTTTCCGTTGCAGGCAATGTCCGCCTTGCTGTGCTGTGGTCACATCTTCTATACGCCGCATTTGCAAGACGATGGCATCATATACAAATGGTTGGATCTGCTGCTTACCTCCAAGGATGAAAAGGTAAGCCAGGCAAGAAAACTGGTGGGCAAATTCAATTTATTTACATTTATCTTTCTGCAGATCTATCAGCTGGCAAGGGATACAGTTGTTTTACTGCTGGAATCCAATCCGGATATGGGTCAACTTCTCGAATGGGTCATTGATCGTTGTTATACGTCGACGCCGCGTGAGGCGGATGCTTGTTTCTTGGCGCTGGCTTCGATCTTTAGTGCAAAGTAAGTAGGGGTAGGAAATGAAAAGCGAAGGGAAGGGTGGGTAGGCGAGCAGAGAGGAAGTCGAGGGCAGCTTAATGTGTTAACGCATTAGCTGCCCTCTCCTCCCTGCCCGCCTGCCAAGCAACCGCCAAGTAGCAACTGCCTGCCTGTAAACGTGAAGCATTTACAAATAAGCTCATTTGCTATATATCCTCCGGGGGAGTGTACGTGTGTGTGTGTGTGTGTGCGTGTGTGGCAGCTTAAGCAGTGCCTCACGTGTCTCCTGGCCACGTCATTGAGCCGCTTTAAATTCACAGGGCCAGAGCAGTACAGACAATACCTATGTGCGTATCGAAGATGTACACACACACGCACACATGCACCCACACCTTCACCCACTCAACTTTACCCTTATCCTTTCCTTGTCTTCGTCTTCTGCATCTTCTTCATCTGTCCTGTTGCAGTTTATTGCATTTCAAGCCAAAGACTAAAATGAAGAAAATAAAATGTAAAAATAATTTTTCTTCACTTCATTCTCCTCTTACTTTCCTTTCCCTTCCCGCTTAAGTGCGGCTCCACTTCTGTCTGCTTTTAATACTCAACGTACATTTTAAAAATTCATTCAGAAAATATTGTTTCGGTTTATAATTATAGATATTTATTCAATTCCATATCTGCATGTGGCACAGTTCTTTGTGCATGGGCTGCCTCTGCTTTTCTTTTCGGAGTATGCAGAAAATTGTGAATTTTATAGTAAAATATCAAATGCCATAAAATATCAATGGCTTTTCAGCATATATGTACATATGAGGCATGCAGGGAAAATTGCTGAATTTATAAATAGATTTAAGTTGCCTTCGGTTATTTGAGTGAGAGAGAGAGTGAAATGCATATGAAAATTCATTCAGTTGCATTCAATTGCAACATTTTCCTTGCCTTCTTGCATTGCAAAAGTGAATTTTTCCCTTAGCAAAGGATTTTTACCAAAAATATAAATGGAGAGAAGGGGAGGGGTAGTGGGGCAGAGGAGAAGAAGGGGTGGGAGTGTAAGTTAATGCCGGGCAACGCTTTTCATTGCGAACTGAAACTTTAACTTGATTTACGTAATCGCTGCCACCTGGGAGGGCAATTTAACGCATGCAACATGCTTCATGGCTCATGTTGCAATCTGTTTTGCTGCTCGTTGCACTCAATTTTCCCATGAGTTATGTGTGTGTGTGTGTGTTTTTTATTTCTCTCTATGAAAATGCGCAACAGCTGTTGCTGCTGTGATTTGCAGTGTGTTCATTTTAAACTGAAAATAAATTCTGTTTTATGCTTCAGTGCAATTTACAGTTGCAGCTACCCCTCCCTCCCTCCACTGTAGAACTTTAGCCTGCATTTGCAATGTTTAACTTGTCTGCGGTTTGTTTTATCTAACTGCCAAAAATTGATTGATTGTTTAGTTGCTTAAAGTGCTCAACATTTTAAACACAAAATCAGTTTCCAATTAGCCAGAGGGAGAAAGAGAGAAAGTGTCACAGAGTTTTGGGTTTTATTAGCTTGTTCACACGTGCCAAAGCAAATTATACCAGACCAGAGCACAGTCCAGGTCAGAGCAGACCTGACCAGAGCATGGCAAACAAGCCACATGAAAGAGACCAATGCACATTGGCCAAACTGATAAGCTGCCCAAAAATGAAATGAGAATTTAAAGAGCTATCTGGGTTTTTTTGGAGTATCCTTTGATGCTGTGCTACATTTAATTCATTTATATTTTGGAAATTAAAAAGGATTTTACCTTTTTCTCTCTTTGTAACATTGCGGCGCAAAAAAGCATAGCATACTTTTTAGCGTCTGCATTTTGTATGCAAACCAAAAATCGATTGCCATAAAAGTCTTATAAATGGATGTGTGTACGGGTGTGTATGTGTGCAGAGGATTGTATTAGACAGGTGCTGTATGGTGGTCGGAGCTGCTGTTAATGGCAGCTCGGCATTTGACAGGTGTGATGGGTTTGACGGCGCAGAGAGGAGGGTACTAAAAATGTTGCTGTGATTGAACTTTAATTGGCAAAACTTCAGTTTGTGTTTGAATTTTTGAAAAAGGTTTCTTAAACCGCAGAACTCTTTATTAACTTTTTTGCTCTTAACATGCTTAGTCAGGTACTTAAACGCATTAAATCCATTAACGCGCTCCACGTGCAGCCTTCTTGCTGTCCTTAAACTTTTTGTTTTACCCTCTTCATAATTTTTGCACATTTTCTCATTTCCATTTTTCTGTTCTCTCTCTCTCTCTCTTCCATTTACGCAGGGAATATCCGTGTGACCACTATACATCCGTTATAACCGTCACGCTGTTGATGACGGGTTGCCCCCGTGTGGAGGTGCATGCTACAGCGTTGCAGCTGCTGCAAATACTGGACAAACGTTTCTTTGGCAGCTCTGTGGGGACGCTGCACAGCGACAACGAGAAAGGTATGAACTCGCCAACCTCAATTCATAACTAACCTGCCGCAACTACTAAAAACAAACTAACAACCTGAATAAACGTGCAACAAACTCTTGCAGAGTGTAATCGAGATTGTTATTCCACACGCACACACAGTCTGCATGCCTCTATTTATGGACTTTTGTTTTTCAGCAAAGTGAAAAGTATGCGCAAAGTATTGGCAAGGTTTTTTTTTTAGCGTGCAGAAAAGTTATAAGATAAATTATTCGAGGTTTTTTTATCAGCTTAAGAAATGTTAATGCGCAGTAGAAACAACCAACAGTAAACCAACAAATATAAAAGTATTACAGATAAAATTTCATTACAACTTAGAACTCAGAACTCAGAGTTCGAGTTGTTTTTTACCTTATTACCAATAATAATATTCTCTCAACTTCAAACGCCCTCAACTCTTTAGAGATTGCTGCAAATTCCCTCAATTTCTATTTACATTTGATGTGTCATACTTACAAATGATTTTGTGCCTTCATTGAAAATCTTATTTTCATTATGTAAGCCGCTTTCAAGTTAATGTTGAGTACATATATATATAATTCCCAAAGTGTGCGTAGGCGTCTCTCTGTGTGTGCGTGTGGCAATTTGATTGAATTGAATTTAATTTTTTCACCAAAAAACGCAAGGGAATTTTTATCTGTAGTTGCCACAACTGTCTGTCTGACTGTCTGTTTGTCTGCCCTGAGTCGGAGACTGTGGTTTCCTTCACTGGCAGCATAATTTCATGGCAATTTGTTATGCTCAATGCTCGCTGGGCCATTAATGTTTACATTCTGGCAAATTGTTGGCCAAATAAGCCGTGAGAAAATTGAAGTGAAAAGCAGGGTAAGAGGTGAGAGGGAAGTGAGAGGTAGAGAGGCAAAGATTGCTTGACTTACTGTTACACTGCATGCCTTGCGGCTTGATGTAATTCTAGACAGACACGCGCTGCAGCTTTACTTCATTCCTGTACCCTTTTCACGGTGTATCGCCAGCATACACTAAATTCGTTCTCTTATTAAATTAGTTGGCATATTTTGTGTGAGTATTTTGCGTAGGTGGACGACGAAAATAAACCGTAATTCGTTACGGCAATTAGCAATGTTTTCTCGTAGGTGCCTCAAGCGGCTTTTAATAGAAATCTGATATTTATTATCGTCCAAGTTTAGTGGGAAGTTGACGAATTTAAATATTTTTATTTCCTTGATTATTTGTTATTGTTTACTGGTTTTGGTGTTTTTTTTGTTCAAAAAGAAAACCTTAATTTGGATCCTTGTGGCTTGCCTTGCTTCGCTCTGGCTCCCGCTGTTTTTACCTCTGCTTCTTTCTCTCTTCCTCTGCTTCCTTCTGTTTCCCTCTGCTTCACTCTACTTTCTTTTGCTTCCCACTTTCCATAGCTTTCCACTTCCCATCGGTCTGCTACTTCCCCCCATTTCCTTTCATGGCTCCCTCTCTGCTGCTCCTTAACACAGTTTCCTGCACTTGACCAAGCTTTCTGCTGACCTTTTCCTGCAGCTAAGCTGCTTAACGGTTTGTTTGTTTGTTGCTCTTGTTGTTGTTATTATGGCCCTTGGCCAAATTGCTCAGGTAGTGGCTTAGTACTTTGGGTAAGTCCGGCCTAAAACAATGTTCAATGTGGAATAAGCTGGTTTGCTTGCTGCGCACAATAAGAGAATCATTTAATGGGCTCATTGATGACGCAATTCCCCCTCTACTCCCTTCTCTCTCCAACGGTTTATGTAATTGATAGAGTACTAAAAAAACAACAAGAAGAGCAAATTTTAAGGGGATTTGGTTGAACATACGAGGGTCGTTTGTAGTCCGTGATTTTTGAATAAAATTTTTTTGTAAGAGCGTTTTATTTCTCAAATAATCTCCTTAGTCTTATTTAGTAGTTTTAATTTTTATTCTTAATAATGGTTTTCAGGCCTAAATAGTCGTTTGTTTCTGGATGACCCGAATCTCTTACCGCCGGCTTTCTTCATGTTTGGAAACAAAAATAGTGGGCTAAATCTGGGATTGCTGGATGGGGTGGGGCATTATGAAATTTTGCATGCGATTTTTTTTTTCTTAAATTCGAGATCGTCTGCTTTCAAGCCTATAAACGCAAACAAAATTTTAGTTGTAATCGTAGCGTTTAACGGTCAAATAAAAACTTGAAACGACCCTCGTAATTAACATTTATTACATTTAAAACATGCTAATTTTTGCGGCTTATTTATTTCAGTGATTAGTTAGACAATGTTTCCAATTAGGCTTTTTGCATATTGTGGCTAACATCAAGTACTCGTATGTGTTTGTGGGTGTTGATTATTGTAATTGATTTGTAATCAATATAATTAATTTCAATTAGCGCAATGTGGTTTAAGCGTCAGTTAAGCATTATAACTAAGCACTAAAACATACAAATACACATACGTATTACGCATACGTAGCTGAATATGATTATACTTTTGGTTTTTTGGCTAAAATTCGGTTTACAGTGTCGCAAAACACATTATAGAAATATCTGTGTATATATTATATATCTGTAGACGTTTAAAGAGAGACAAGTTGAATTGGTCTCGTACCATATTCGTTTAGTGTATCAAATCTTCGCCAACGATAGTTTGTTTCCATTGTTGCCAATTTAATTTGAAATTCGTTTCGTTTTGTTTTTTTTTGCCTTTTTTGCACTTTTGTTTCTCTCTTTCTCTTTACCTTTTCATTGTTTTGGCCTTAGCAACATCACAAACAGTTTTTCTATTTAGCTAGAAGAAAAAAACTTATAGACTTCGCTTTGTACATGCGATATCTTTTTTTTTTGTTTGCATTTTGTGCAATTCATGCAATTAAAATTCACATTCCTTCGGGGTACTCTGGCTTTTCTCGTTTTCCCTCCTCTCAAGAGGAAACTTTCAACTTGTGCTGCTCCTGCTTTAACTTGTTTTTGTTCCCCCGCTGGCTCATCCTTCACTTAAGTGGATGCAACTCGTGCATCTCATTCCAGCAATGCTGCGTCATCATGCGTCGCCTGGTCGAGGTGCCCGTGTTGCGGCAATACTCCGATACTGTCAAAGAAAAATAGAACATAATGGGTTGAAAAACGCGTGGGAATACTTGTTTGCGAAAGTGTGAAAATTGAGTGCAAACAAGTTGATTATTCCTTCAAAAAAAAAAAAAAAAGTGAAAAATAACTCATTAAAAGTGCTGAGGTTTGTAGCTTTAGAAAAACATATTTGACGTCACAGGGAGGGAGAGAGAGTTGTTTTTATCCCCCTCGTTTTATTATAAATGGTGCAGCTTGTGTCGGTGTATGGGTATGATAGCTTAACGTTCTATTTATAGCACAACTTGTCGAAAAAAACCCTTGATTGTGCCTTTTTAATGCTCTCTAGTCATTGCCTGAAGCGGGTAATACAATGATGGCAATTGTTCTCTTTACAACATTCTGTACGTGGCATCTTATTACATTTTTGTTCATCAATACGTTTGTTCTTCCATTTGTGTTCTGGAAAAATGACTTCTTAAAAGTTTAAAGTGCATTTTTATGAGTTTAAACAACTGTCTTCATAATAATTTCTGTGAAAACATCTTCACAAAATCAACAATTTTCACATTTCTCGCATTCCTTAAATGGCGACTTTCCTTGTATTTTCGCTCTAGCTTTAACCCATTACTCTTTTTCACTGGAATAAATGTGTTTTACCTGCGCGATTTCAATTTAGATTTCCACTAGCATTAGCTCAGACTGGCACATTATTTGGGCTTTTCTCTGGACAGGCTTGACGCAACGAAGGGATTTGCCTTATCTGCACATTGCAGATGATGCTTGGGACTATAATTTGGTTTATTTTTGGCGTATGCAATTTTCATTTGTTTACGACTACGACAACAGCAACAACAACAAGAACACAAAGTGAAAACTAACGTGGGACTCATAAAGAAATATGTAGCATACAAATGGGCGTGGCTAAGTTCCAACAGGCGCAATCAACTTGAAAAATGTATGCAAATTAGAGGGCGTGGCTGCAATCAAGCGGCAACATTCATTGGAAAATTTAATGTTGATTTTCATTTTTTTCCACTCAAATTTACTTAGTGTGAAAAAAATTTGTTTTCCAACATAAATTGTGAAATTTCTTTCTTTTTTTTAATGGATTACAAAGCCGAAGGTAATGAATATTTTCAATATTTATATTTAACGGATGTTTGCCGCCACTGTTTTATTTCGGCATATTGTGTTTCATGGCAATCTGTGCCAATCAATCATGCCACACGCCATAGAACACAGACACACACACACCCTAACACACTCAGTGAAATTTGATAAACAAGTGTAAAAATCAGGGCGGGGCCTGAGGCTTGTTTGAAGTTTCACAATTTTTGGTTTTATAATTTTTGCTTTTTTTTATATTATGCATGAATTACTTATGCTAAGCGCTTTTTATGCGCAAGAAATGACAAACACAGAACCCAAAGAAAAGAACCAAACGAAGCGAAATTGTCGCAAGGGGGAAAAAAGGTTTAGCACTTCACCTTAGGGTAGTTAAATTTTAATTAAAATTAAATAATTGAAAATTGCCTGAATTTAAGTTAAGGGTTCTCCCAGCTTTGATCATAAATCAAAGTGGAAGAGGAAATCAAAGTAAAGTCGACTTTGACTACATTTGCCCCGAAGATTAATGATGACGGGGCCGTTGGGTCTTTGGTCTGTGGCCATTGCTGCTGAGTGAATTATTAACTAAATAATATGAAGCACACAACAATGGAGCAAAGAATGATAGACTGAGTGAGTGAAAGATATAGGCGGAGATAGTCACAGTCAACACGTAAGTGAGCAACGCCCTCAAGCGTGCTTAGTCTAATTTATAAGCATCACTCTACTGTAGTGTGTCTATTGCCAGTTACGACTATATACTCCAGAGAGCGAGAAAGAGGGAGAGGGAGAGAGAGAGAGAGATCTATCTGCCCCTCTACCCAGGGGGAACATGACACTGATTGACTTGGTTGTGGCATGAAATTGCTGCCGAGGATGCGTGAGTGGGCACCGGAGGCGTTGGCAATATTCAATGGGCGCATAGACAAAAACGTAATGAGTGGGAGGAGGAGGATGAAGAGAAAGAGTGTGTATGGGGGTGTATACCCGTGAGCTGACAACACGAATACTTTAGCATTAACACACACTTAGAAGCACTTTTCATACACACCCATACGCAGCGTATGCAGCGCACGTTTCACATGGCGTATGAGCAATACGCAAAAAAGTGCTTTTTCTGTATGCGCAACGTGTGCGATGGCGAACGAAGAGAGAAAAAAAAGGAAACTATATAGCGCCGCGCGTATGTTGCCTTTATCCAATCAAAGTCGTGATTAACAACGCGGCACGATTGAAATCGTTCCACGTTGCACTCCAGCACTCATTAAATACACGCGGATGGGGGCCCTTGCTCGTGCTGGCATCCAAAAAATGATTGAAAATCTAGCACAATGTAGTACAGTGTAGTCGCAGCTAAGCTGCAATTTTTGTAGCCCAGTCTATGCCTGTTATGTTAATTAGTTTCAAAGGCTTTGACGCTCTAATGAGGGTCGAAAAAGCGTTTGTAATTTGAGGTCACTTCTAACACCTGTTCATGGTTGCGGAGGGCGAAGGGCGCAGGGATCATTAAATGAATGTGCCTCGTCTTCAATTAACAAATTGCTGCCATTGTTTAATTCTCTGGAAATTCATTTCGTTTTCAGAATCTGTACAATTCGATTGCAATGGAACTTTCCGTGGAAAACAGACTTAACCTTCCAAACACAAAATGGTTTCTTTCTCTCAGTGTAAAACAGTCTTTTTGCATTGCAAATGCCAATGCACTACGCTGAGATTCAGTATCAATATTTGTCTTGCACTTGCACTCTCAAGGCTCCTTCCTTACTTCCTCTCCCTTCCTTCTTAATCCTGTGTCCAATGTCAAGCTCTCCTCTCTTGGCAATCTGTTAAGCAGTCGTTGGCGCAGTAAGCTTTATTACAGTAGCCGGAGCGCGGTAATCCTGGCCAGCAGAACAGACGGCACTGTGACGAGAGTTCTATTTACATGCCGCAAAGAAGAGTGGGAGTGAGGGAGACGAGGGGAAGTGAAGAAAACAGTGCGCAGATTTTTAATAATTTTTCTGTTTGGCTGTGACAATGGCAACGCTAATTTCATTTGATGTAACCACGCCCCCGCGCCTCACCCACAACATACACAGTGCCTACAGGCACTGTCGTGTCACACCTCTCGTTTGTACCGTCTGTCAATATTTGCATGCAACACACGAACACACACACACAACACAAACATGCAGAGAAGAGATAAGACAAAGGTTTTCCTTGCCGTTTTTGATCCTTTTAACCTTGTTGGAATAACCTTTTGTTGTCTGACTGGATTTCATCATTGTTGTTGTTGGTGTTATAGCTTCTGTTGTTGTTGTTTTATGTTCTTAACATTTACTTTAATTTGATTTTACATTTCACTTTTCGCATGGCTTCACATGCCTCGAAGATAACTCAACAATTTTCATCATTTTCATTTTATTAGCCTTCCCACTTTCGACTTTTTACTGCGCAAATTCGAGGAAAAACTGTGCCCAACTTGAATTAGCATTAATAAATGAGCCCTGTTGTTATGCCCTCCGTGAAATAATGCCGCGAATCAGAAGCCCAATCCTATTACTCAGTTCAATTAATTCCTTAAGCAGCTTTATTTAATGTTGCAGAAACTTCAGGTATCAATTTGATCTACTTAAGTTGTGAAGTTGCACTTGAAATTAATTGAGCAGTCGAAGGGAAATGTTTCCAATGCAAACGGACCATTACAATTTCATAAATTTCCTCTGCATTTCTATATACTGAATGCCCTTCGATTATAATACGAGGGTCGTTTGATAAGTTCGTGACTTTTTGAATAAAATATATTTTTTTCGTCAAAGAAGCGTTTTATTTCTCAACATAATCTCCTTTTTTTACATTTTGTCTAGCTTTTTCAAATATTTTATTCCTTCCAAATAATAGGTTTTTAAGGCCCTAAATAGTCGTTGTTTTGTGTTTCTCTTCATTTGACCCGAATCTCTTTTTTTTAATGTTTGGAAACAAAAATAGTCACAGGGGCTAAATGGAGAATATGTTTACAATGCCTATAAAACGCAGAACATTAACAATTTCATAAATTTCCTCTGCATTTCATATATACTGAAATTGCGCCTAATCGGACTTATCAAACGACCCTCGTATCTTATGTTTGATTTTAGTTGCCCAATTGAACTGTGCATAAATCTCTAATTACATAATTAATACGCACTGTGGTTAGCTATATATCGAGGGTCAAGATGGATGGGTTACTAGCGAAGAGACGAGGAGATGATGGGTGGTCTTGGAGTCTTCGTCAGCTTAAGCATATAATGCGCAATTCCTGGAATTTGGGTTCAAAGGCAACCCTGCTTGCTCTTGGTAATTGTGGGATTTCACAATGTAATTATGCAATTGAATTCTTGAGATTTTCACCAATATTCTTGAAAGAGTGGAAGTTTTCTCTGTTCGTACTTGTGGCTCATTGTCATGTCGAGTCAATTCGTGTGCGGTTAACCCACTCAGCTGTTGTGCGACATGCAAATGAATCTAGGGTTTATATGCCTGGTTGGGTTTTATCTAACATCGTTTTGATTCTTGGTAGGTTCTTATTTCCTCGAATTTACTAAGGAGGCAGACATATAGATAGGGAGACAGACAGAGATAAAGAAAGCTTGACAGACAGAGGGACATACAGAGAAAAAGATGTAGAAAGGCTGACAGATAGACAGATAGAGAGGCAGACAGACAGAGAGAAGTATAGAAAGTCTAAAACAGACAGACTGTAAGAGACAGCTCTTGCTTATAACTGCTTCTAGGTAATTTCCTAAGTGTTTTGCTTATTTCGTTTATGCACCCGCTTCCGTACTTACCTGTCACTTGGGTGATGCCTTCCCGCTGAGCTGAGGAGACGCGCCGGAAAATGCTTAGCACGGCTTTGCTGTGTGAAAATAAGTTAAGATAATTACAGCGAAAAGTGGAAAAGCATTAAATGCCAAGCAAATTACATATTTCAATGAGGAATGTGAAGAATGCGTGCAAAGGTATGCCATTAGAGAATACCCTGTAAATAATTAACAAGCTAGCAGCTGTCTTTTGAGCACTTTCAGTGAGTGCATTGAAATTTACAGGGTATGTTATATAATTAACGTCATATCATACATTATGTACAACATGTGTGACTAGCATATACCCTGCAAAACAATTTAAAAAGGTATGTCGTGTTTCAAGGCATGGCTTACACTTTTGCAAACGGAATATACCCTGTAATAATTGTTCTTCTATAAGCTGCTCCCTGTTATACACTTTGGAACCCATGCTTCACTTCTTACAGGGTATTTTATGCAATTTACGACTTGGTGTACTTTATGTACATACATTAACATGAGTGTGTTTGTTTTTGTGTGTATGATTTGTGTGTGTACTTACCGAAAATTCTGTCCGCTCACGCAATAAAGCACAAAATTTATGCCAAAATTTGTTATGAAGAACGCATTGAAAATGTACTGCATAACGATTGTTGTGTTCTTCGTTTTCGATGTTTGCGTCTGCCAAATAGAGAAAGAAATAAAGAGTGGCCAGATGAGTAAAAGAGAAAAAGGAGGAAAGGGGGAGGGACGTTGGTAAATGGCGGAAAATGTCATTAGATGCGCTTCAAAGCAATTGATATATGGTAAATTTGTGTTCCTTTTTTTGTTGAATTTATTCAGTTGTGCATAATTTGATGTGTCGCACTGGTTGCCTTGGCTTCACATACATTAATAGCTTTGCTAATTTGCCTGTGTGTGTGTTTGTGGTGTGTGTGTGTGCGAGTAGGTGTTTTGTCTGCTTTGGCGTTGTTTTCAATAATCAATTCCAGGTAATCACTAATTGCCATTGAAGTTAAGGTATTTACTCTCTTGTTAGGCAAATTTTTCGCATGTCTCCTGTGTTGACCTCACGACCCACAACTCTGATTGAGTATGTCATTGCTGCCACGTGCGGCTTGTACGCCATGCCACATTGACCTGTTGAACTTGCTATGTTTCCAGGCTGCTGGCCAGTGAATAGCTTTACGCTCAATTAATTTTCTGTCGCAATCAATGTATCCCAAGTCACACATATGGTGTGTAGTGTGAGGGTGTGCGAAAACAATTTGCCATTTATTCCTTCGCTGCGCTGTCAACATTCTGACAGATACCCAAGAGCAGGAAACAATCCCGACACACTACCACACACACATGGAAAAAACTCTCTCTTACAAGTTTTGACGTGTTTTGCATGCGAAAATATTCATCAATTCGAGCAAAATGTGTTAAAATGCCAAAAGAAGTGAGAAAAAAAGAGATGAGAATGAGAAAATCGTGCATACATTTTTCATTCAGTAGCTTTGCTTTTGATTCGTTTTTCGCAACTAAAGTCATTTCCATTTCCCCCTCTTAAGTAGTTTGGAACTCTGCTCGTTTTCAAGCATAATTCTTGACAGATTAAAGAGTTCAACTTTCGTTGTCTCCTTTAGCTTGAACTCTGGCCTTGACATTGCCTCAGCTGAAGCGACAGCTGCTGCTGCTGCTGCTGACAAGCTCTTAAAATGATATTTATGTAATTAAATGTTGTAAAAGTGTCGTAAAGGATTTTGACGGGTCACGTTTTTTTTCTCTCCACCTAAAAATTTAGAAAATTTTAACGACAAAAGTGAACAAACTAATTAAAGCTTTATGATGAAGTGTAAACAAGCAGGATACAGTCTGTGTGTCCAGTAGAGTGGGCAAGTGGGACAAAGTTGGCTGGCTTTAGGTTCTGTGCAGAGTCGTGCTGTAAAGGTCTTTGAACTGGAGAAGGGAATGAAGAATTTGGTTGAACTAAAAGTAAGGTTTTGACTGAGCCTGAGGGAATGACAAGAGCTTAGCTAAAGTTAAACCAATTTAAACTGCATTGGCAACCGGAAAATACTGTGTTAGCTTGAAGGTAGATTTTCTTGGCTTAACTAAAACTTAGGTGAGAAGAAATTGTTAGAGCCTGAAGGGATGAGAAGAGCTTAGGTAAATTAAAATCATTTTTAACAACGAAGGAACATTAGGAACATGAAGATAGCCTAAAGTGAGTTAGAGATAAAAGTTGATTTTGTTGTTGTCAACCCAACTCCAAGATATCTTTTAGATCTCTTTAACCCAACTCTAAGATATCTAACAGATTTCAGATAAATCACTCAATCGCCTAACAACTTGCTTGTTCTGTTAGTGTTATCTGTTTTTCGACCCTATGTCAACTAAAGACTTTTAAATTCAAGAGTGTGTCGCCTCCCTTTCACAATGAGAAATTCTAGAGAATGTGTTGCCTTTGCCTCCCTTAGTTGGAAATTCTGGAGTGTGTGTTGCCTTCCCGCTAACTCCCACTGACTGTGTATGAAATGTTAATGCGCTTATATTGTATTTGCTTGATGTGCATATCGTTGTGTCTCTCCTAATCCTCCTCCAATCTCTCCCCCTCTGTTCATCAGCTCTTTAGCTATAAATAAATCTCTAGCTATTCCAGCGCTATTGTCTTCGGTTTTATCTTGTCGTGGGTTTAACATCTGTGGCTGCACTTGGCACTTGGCATCTGTAAATGTTTTGCTAATTAGCAGCAGCCACAGCCGCTGCTGACAATAACAAAAACTTTGTCATGGATTTTGTTGTTAGTTTAATGAACAATGCGACAGCGCGACGAAACCGAAACTCAACTTGAATCTCAACTTGTTCACTAGAAGGGGGGTTGGTGGGTGGTTAGCAATGACACGTGTTGCCTTAAGTTGTGTCGATTAAAGTGCTGCGGCCCACGCAGCGTATGCGCAATATTTGAGATATGATCTTACCTCGTAATAAGTTTCGATGCGCAGCAAGCAGCTTGGCAAATTGAGACAGACAAAGACAGTGGAGACAATCAAGAGCATTTTGGTCACCTTCAGCTGGGAGGAGTTTTGCACCTTGCGACGGCCTGCAATGAGAAAAAGAGAAGAAAAGAATGTAAAAGATGAAAGTGTAAATAACTTTGTTTAAGTTTTATAAATACTCATACAGAGTGCAATCTGTTATCTCTTTCTGGCTCGATGAACTTGCAACACTCCACTCAAATGCCAAGGACTTTTTCGGGGTTATTATGTTTACACCCCTTAGTTTTTGTGGCACGCAGGTGGAGAGGGTTGCATAAAGTTTAGAAATCTTGGTCGGAGAACTTTTCGCCAACTTTTATATAGTTTTAATTTTCACGCTACTTTTAACTTTGTCATACACGTATGTGCAGCAAGTTGCCACAACAAGCAGCGCTAATTGTTGCCATTTTGTGGCAAAAGTTGGCGACGGCTCAACGAAAGTTGCCCAACAAGATGTGTGGCAGAGTGTGTGTGCCGTTTGTGGTTGTCAAGGGTGTAGGGCGTGCAAGTGTTTGCAGGTGTGGTGTGAAGTTCATAAGCTTAAGCGTAAAGTAATGCCAATTGGCCACAAGTTAATGCAACTTGCTGAAACTATTTCCTCACCTGGTTTCTGCGTTATCTCACATTGGTTGACATCGTGATGATGATGATGTTGCTGATGTTGCTGCTGCTGCTGTTGCTCGGTTTGCCTGGAGACACTGTTGTGTCCGCTTGGGTGTGTGCCCGTTGACTTTTGTCGCTTGAGTGAGGCTGAAATGCGATACGAGGCTGATGCAGAAGCCGAGCCACCTCCTGTCGATGAGTTGGTTGGCATGTTTGTCAGTTGAGGTTTCCTGAAAATGGCATCCAACTTAATAAATAATGCAGTACACATTGTCACGAGTGAGAAATCAAATCAAGTACTCTCCCAATTGGCAGCACAATATTATTATCTTCGTCATCATCTTATCATCAACATCATCAGAGCATCATCATTCACTTACATCTTGTGCATTGTTAATGTGCGTCGCACCGTTGCAAATTTCCAAACGGTGCAACCGGTGCAGGTGTTCAGCACGGTGATGGTGGTAAAGGGCACAGCATATACGACAATTGAGTCCCAGTAGTTGAAGAGTGCCAGTTGTTCCTGTTTCCGGGAAAATACGAAAGGGAAAACAAGTTGAAAAACAAATGGAATTTCCTTTCTTTTTTTTTTTGCCTCTCGCTGGCTACGTGGCGTATGCGTAATTCAGTTAGACAGCAGCCCTGCAACAGGAGCACCACGAGTAAATCAAATTGCCCGCGTGGCTTCTAAAAAGGCAAGACTACCTTGAAATAAAAGCAGTTGCAGAATATTGCGGAAAAATACGCGGATTTTCCCGAAACGAATGAAGAGTTTTTCCGAATGATTTTGGGGGAAACTCAGTCATTCGATTTATAACTTTATTTTGGGCTATTTTTAAGTCCCAGCACCGACTTTAAAATAGCCCAAAACTATGCTTGGATGAAATATAAACGAAATGGAAGTTGAAACAAAATAATGAACTATAGTTTACCCTGTAAATGAAAAGAAGAGGAAGGAGGAGAGAAAACGAAGCAAGCGCAGCTGGGTGGTAAAGTGTTATCTACTTTATGTAGCCTTAATCATACTGTAGGGTATGCTTTAGTCTGTCAACTCCACTGCGACACTTCTGCCGTCTTGCTTCAGCCTTTTTTGCTGCTGCCAAGCGTTGTTAATTCTAGCTAAAAGCTCATTTGTTTCAAGTTTTACCTGCCGCCTTTCATATTTTTCGCTGTGCAGCATTTTTTGTGCTTCCATGCTTGGCGTTTTTCGTGGAAAAATGTTCGTTTTAATGCACAAAAATTTACTATTTTCTCT
This sequence comes from Zaprionus indianus, assembly GCA_018904595.1. Classification (NCBI taxonomy): domain Eukaryota; kingdom Metazoa; phylum Arthropoda; class Insecta; order Diptera; family Drosophilidae; genus Zaprionus; species Zaprionus indianus. The sequence continues at coordinate 6,054,718 of JAEIHA010000140.1, forward strand.
CTCCCACTTTCTGTTTTTTTCTCTGCGTGCATAAAAAGTCTTTTGTTTTACAAGTGGAAATTAATATTAAATGCATTTTGATCATTCATTAAAATTCCACGTCGTCTTTTGTTGTATGTTCCCCTACGCAGTTATAATTAGCGCAGCTCCAAATAAAATGTAAATGCAGAAAAACATCAGACTGTGAAGGAGGGGGAGGGGGACGAAAAAGAAACAACAACAAGTAAATAATGTCCAACATCTGCGCACATTAAAAACTGCCTGTTTTTCGTCTGTTTGAACTCTGACAAGCCACAGGAATGTGAAGTTTATCTTTATTATCCACTTACAGGCAGCATTATTCGCATAATATTATTTTCTCACAGTCGTAATGCTAATTAAATTGCTGGAAATTAAATTCCGCTGGTGCTCAACAAAAACCCGCTAAAACGTAAGGAAAATGTTGTAGTTAATTAGCCGCAGCCACAGCAGCAGCAACAAACGGGAAGTGCGTTGTGCAATTTCAATTAATCTTATTAAATGGAATTGTTTTCATTTAACTGTAAGTTAAACAAATAATTAATGTTTATTTACAAGTGCCTAAAGGTTAAAAAAGAATCGGGAAGTAGACAAGAAATTTCTCTGGAACTTCTTTAAAGGTTTCATTCATAAAACCCTCTACAACAAGTTCATTGCCCTCTTTTACGACTTATAGGGTATACAAAGTGTTCTACCATAAAGATTTCCTCATGGCCTTCATTGAAATGCGACTTTGTCTTTGGCGCTGATAAGAATTATTGGTCTGACCAATCAATTAGAGTCCCACAGTCTGCCCGTTTGCCAGCCTGCCTGTGTGTTGTTGTTGTTATTATCTCTCCTCTTTCATCAGAGTAAAATTAAGTTAGGGTAAATACATCGTAAACGCAACAGGAAAATTCAATTTAATTCCCTTTCAAACTTTTCCTATTTATCTATATTTTTGGGGTTTTTGATTACTTTCCCGTGTTGAGTGGATCAAAGCCTAATAGCTCGTAAAATTTCAATCAACTCTAGTTTGTTCTCAGCCACGTTGTTGCTGCTGTTGTTGTTGTTGTAGCTGTGGCATAGAGTTACGAGTCGAATACGACATATTCGACAGTTGTAGGCAGTAAATTGAATATACATTCAAAACATGAACATGCATGTCATTCTGTTTTTCGAAATTTAATTATGTTATTAGATTGCACTAGAGATGAGATATATGAGAGAAATACACTCGAGTGAAGGAGAAGAGTTGCCAGGAAGTTGTTCTAGCAGAGGCAAAGCTGTGTTGACAGAACTGTGGCACGATTTGCCACTCACCCACTCTCCCTCTCTCACTAACGCACTTGCAGTGTCATTCTCCGTTTTTCTCTCTTCACATCACTTGCACTGTCAGTTCGACTTTCTCTCTTTCCCTCTCAACTGAAATTTGTAGGCATTTCCTGCTGTGTTGCTGGATTCCTTTGCTCTGGACTTCAATTTGCTGCAACAGCTGCAGCTGCCTCACTATATCTGCCTCTCTTTCACTCTTTCCTGCTCACTCTATTAAGCCTCTAGTCGAATTACTGGCAGCGTGCTGCAAGCATCTCGACATGCACTGCCCACAATTTTAATCCATCTCAGACATGTTCTCTAATAAGCATTCCTGCATGCGCCAGCTGTGCTAGTTACGATGACGGCAGCTCAGGCTATTGAGGATGGGAACTGAGCTGATGTTGGTAGAGGAATGTTAATCAGACATCGTAAATTAGACAGTTTCATTTATGAAAATTCACATACTTAACAGAGAAATAGTTATTATGATACAATGAAAGATTCCCTTGCATATTATATTAAAGATTTTCTTGAGTATTTCATCTCATGCCTCCCACATCTCATTCCATGCCCAGCTAATGTAGTAATTTCGACATGCTAATGGACTAACAAATTCTTCTAATTCAATTTTCATTCTATCTTAGCTGACTCCCTCTCTCTCTCTGTCTGCCCGTCTGTCTGCCTTGGCTTATTCACATAGATAATTTGCTGAGTAATTTATACTTTAACAGTACAAATTGCTTTAGCATTAGCATTAGCTTTATTCACTGCCACATACAATGGGGCACTGTCTTCATTTTGTTGCCTTGCCACTGACATTTGCCTCGTGCCATTTTAGAATTTTTGCGGCCTCACCCAGAACAAAATGGTGTCTACTTTTCAATATTGTTTACCGTTAGTCGAGGACACCCACAAGCACATACACACGCACACAAACAAACACAAGCAAACATCCATCCATCGTGGCCAGTCAGTCGATTGCAACATTGTGGCAAGCAACGACGGCTCTGCCACGATTCCTATTCGCTGATAACTAAGGTAAATATGGGCACATCGCTCATACGACACGTCTGCCAGCAGTGGCAATGTTTGCTTAGACTTTTATTTTATTTTTTGTTGATTGAATTCGAATTTCGCCGCCTCAGATGTACACACATTTTACTTAAATATTGTACACACAAAGAAGGAGAGAGGGGGGAAAAAGAGAGGGAGAGTGGGGGAGCAAAGAAGACAGAGAATGCGGCGCAATCGGTACTCTATCATCTTCATTTGATGGGTGCCGCTGCCACACTTCATACTTCAATGGCCGCGTGTTATTGCCAATTTGGCTAATAGAGCAGGCAGGCAGGCAAGCAGACAGACACCTGCTGTTGCATGCCACCAAGTTGGTCGCGATTTGTTTGACTTGCATTGTCTGGGTACATAGCGAAATTAGCATTAAGTTACAGAACCTTTTTCGACCTCCCTCCCCGCCTGCCAAGAAAATGTAATTCAAACAGAAATTCGAGATTTATCGCGCGCATAGGCAAATTGTCAGCAGTAAATTTTGGCAGGAAAGAAAGAAGACGAACACACCTTATAGTTGGGCAGAAGATGGACAGATAGAAAAGAAGGAAGGAACTGGCGTGAGTTGTCCTTGCGTCAGCTTGCTGTGTTTGCTTTCATGTTTTGCGGTCAAGAAAAAATATTTGACTTGGTTTAGCTTGTGGCTAGCGTACTTTGTATACCCTGTAAAGTGGTGGGGAGGTGTGGTAGGCAGAAAGAGAGGGGAGTACAGCATGTAATGATAAATTAGTGTAATAACTCGAGACAGGGCAAAACACTGCAAAAGGGTTGCCCACTTCAGACATTAGCTAAACACTTATTCTAAATTTTCCCATAGGGTATCTAACCATTCATGCCTGCGTCCTTCTTCCGGGCATGCCATGACTTGCTGCTGAGTTTTGTGCCACATTTACTCGAGACCAATTTTGTCGGGCTGCGCCTAATAAATTGTCAATTTGTGCGTAACTCACTCAGCAGTTTGCCTGAGTTCACCACGCGTGAGCTGAGTTGATTAATTGGCAACGTTTACCCAAAATGTTATTGTCTTTTCTTTTGTCATCCATTCCATTTTTAGAAGACGCATTTAAGTTTGACACGAGCAGAGGCTTGTTAACAATAGCGTAGAGCTTATTTGTTGTTAATTGACAGGCGGAAAGTTACTTGTTCCCGCCCCCCTCTGGGTGCTAAGTCTAAGGCAAACACGAAGCGAGGCAGAAGATAAGTCGCAAAAAGTGAAAAGTCATTGGCAGATAAAGGATTGAACATTGATAAAAATCTACGAAAATATGCTTGGCATGCCAAGAGGCAAAGAGTGGAAAAGTGTAGGAAAATCACTTGACAAGGCGCTACGCAATTTTGTCTATTTATTGAAGCATTTCACTTGAAATTGGATTTTTATTGAAAGCGTGACAAATGGAAAAAGGGAAAAAGGGTGGAGAAGTTATACAAATTTACGATCATATTGTATCTATTCAAATGCCAAATCAATCTATGGCTTTAATAACAATCTGATATTTCCCTTCTGCACTAAATGTTTTATATGTACGTATGTTTGCTGGTTGCCCCGACAAAGTTATGAATGTGCGAAATCGCAAAAATTCCACTGAACAACAAACGTAGGAATTCCAAAAATGTGCGCAAAATGTGAGGCGAAGAACGCTAAGAATGTGTGCGAAGAATGTATGCTGGGCGATGTATCCGTATATGCAATGGATACAATCGAACCAAGCAACAAACAATCTATTCACATCTACATCGTCTCTGCCTTGCGACTCTGCGCGCGCGTCCTTTTGTGGCAACCTTTTGTGGCTACCTTTTGTTGTTGGCCAAGTGAGTGTGCGAGTGTGTATTGGCAAGCCATTAAAAGTGATAGAGAGCGTGGGAAACACACGCACATACATCACACACAGAAGTTTGGGCATTACAAATATGCGTTTGATATACGGGCGCCATCAAAAGGCATAACTTTTTGCCTCTACATTACGCATACGCCACGTGGCAGGCACGCACCCGCATGCTACTCATTAACTATGCTATCTACTTACCTTATATGTGCTATTCAAATCGCAGATAGTATCATTCAACTTGGAATTGTAGACCGGCTTGGCAATCAGTATATAGGGTATACAATGCACACATCCAGCCAAAGTCAGTCCGAGTAAGACAATCTTTGCCCTGCGCACTGTGCACATTATTTGACGCTTCAGCGGATACATGACAGCTATGAAACGTTCCACAGTGAAGGCGACAACAAACCAAACCGAACAGAAACTAGCCAAATAGCTGAAGAACGTAAAGAACTGACAGAAATAATTCTGATTGTAGATGTTCACGTTGAGAAAGTTCAACCATTGCACGAAGAGACCGCATAGGAAACAAGTATCGCTGATGGCCAAGGCAGCCAGGTAGAAACTTGAGGAAAGTTTGCGCAACTTGGTCATAAAGAAGACGAACACGGAGAGTATGTTGCCAATGCTTCCCGTGCAACAGATAATGGGCACATAGTACTTGTTCACAAAGTCGCTAATGAGGTATGCAATGAACAACATTTGCTCATCATCCTCGGACATGTATTCAGTATCCAGGCTGGCATTTGCTGCTGCAGTTACATTCATCATCTCAGAGATATATGCCGGTGTGGTCGAAGCTGTCGATATCATCGATGTTGATGTGTCCTGGCTTGCGTTTGACATGCCTGTCATGGTCGTCGTCGTGGTCGTCGTTGTGGTCTGCTCGAAAGGATTAGCCATAATTGCGTTTGTGCTGTACCTCTTGAATTGAAGTGTGCCACTTGAGGTAGTCCAGTTTACATCTGTTCAAGTGAAGCACTTAAGGAAGTCGCAGTCTTTTTTCAACTTCTTTTTTTTAAGTTGAGCAAACACAATTCAAACTAATTAATTGCGTGAAGTGAGTGTAGAAAAGTTGCTTCATTAAATTGCACTGCGCAAAGTTCACCGTTGAAAACTTGCAAAATTTTTTGGCCAGAATTTTTGGCTAGAATTATTTACACTGCATGTTGCACATCCAGCAAGTGAAAAGAAGAAGAAGGAAAAAAAGCAAACTTTTATCTAACGAATGGAAGTCCTTCAAAAGTATTTCGCGTCCAGTGAAATTTGAAACGAGTTGTTGTTGTTGTTGTTGCTGTTGCTGTTGGCGTATATTCCTTTTGGACTTTAATGAAGCTGATAATTCTCACAGGGCCCTCAAGTCAATTACGAATTGGTTGGCAGCGCGCAAAGTTTAGCAGAAGTTTTTTAGAACGTTTTATGTTTGTTTTGATTTCGTTTGCGAATTGCAGAAGTTTATTTTTTTTTTTGCGGGAGATTTTTTTTTTTTTTTTTTTTTGGTAATTTGATGACTGCACTGAAAAGTTTAAATTTGCTTTTGAAAATTAGTTGGCAAAGTTTTTTTTTATTTATTTTTTTTTTTTGATTTACTGGATTTTTTTTTCACCTTTTTTTGCTTATTTTTTTTTCTTTTTGTATTTCTCGTTAATATTTTTGGCTCTATTAATTTTGAACTGTTCGCCGTCGGCTGATCCCAAGTGGCTTTTTGACCGCTGTTTGATTTGTCCGCTCACTGTCGCTCTCTGTCTGTCTGGCTGTCTGTGACCTGCAACCTGCAGGACAATACGCGCGAAACTAAGCCGAGACAATGGCGAAGTCGGCTTTATAAAGGAGGCTTGCGACGGCTTTCGCCGCGCCATTGGAAGGCGCGAAAATGCAGCGCAGAGCTTTCGGCCAAAGCGGAGCATGCGCAGTGGGGCAACGTCGCCATTTCATTCATTCATTGAATCAACAGGTGACAAGGTCAGGGTTATCCCAGCAACAAGTTGTTGTGTTGTCCCCCAAGGGCTGCACTAGACACACACGTAACATCGTGCCTGGCATTGTCATTGTCATTCACGCGTTGTGTTTTTTCCAGCTGCCGATGCCGGTTGAGCTTTTCATTTGGCCGTTGGAAAAGCCAATGCTCGAAGTTGTGTTAGGCTTGAGAAATGCGTTGGTGGTCTTAGTACTTGGCCAGCACTGTGCGCTGCTAGAGCCACAAAATGGCCGCAAATTTGCCTTGCGGTTGGTTCGCCTAGTTATATCTTCCGCTTCCTGTCTCGCTCCCTCTCTCCTACATTTGTTAAACGAAGTTCAATTGAATTCAATCGTCGTCTCTTTTGTGCACTTCCTTTTCAGAAGATGACAACAAGGTGGGCACACTCGATGTCCTGCTGAGCAGTGCGTATTGTCGTTCGCAGCGCTTCCTGTCCAAGCAGTTAGCACAATTGCGTCCGGAATTGACCATGTCCATATTCTCCGGTAAGTGCAGGCATTCTATTATTATATATACTATATAAATCATATATATATATTTATATATCTCTGTCTCTCTTCAGAAATTACGCATCGCTTTCAGAGCGCACGTGAGGACGTGCGAGCTTTGCTGTTGCAGTGTCTGCTGCCCTGGTTGCAGAATATGGAACTGGTCGCAACGAGTGTGCCACCTGCCACGCCCCTCTCGTATATTATGGTAAGTGTGGGTGGCACGAGAAGGTTCTTGAAAGGCGCTAAAAGGGGATTTAGTCGATGTTTTTTCATTCTGTACTTTTTATAACGCAGCAAGAAACGTTTTGCAAGCTGAAAAGTGAAAAGGCAGAGCTATGAAAGAGACAGTTTAACACATATGCACAGCCAAACACACACATGCACTCCCACACACTCCCATCCATACACCCACACAGAGTCATAAAAAGCAATCTGCATTTGGAATATTTAATCAGTTTAAGCTCGGCATTTAATGTTCCGAGAAAGTTACTTTTTCTTGCCTGCTTCCGGCTGTTTTTTCTTCGCATTCTTTCACATTTCTTTCTTTCTCTTGTTTGCAGTATTTTCCGGATTCTGGTACACGTGGACGTCGTGAGGGCACCGGCTCAACTGAGGCAACGGAAATGATACTGAATAATCTCTTCTATATAACAGCTAAGGTAACGTTGCATGAAATTAACTCAATTTATCTGTCGGAGCTAACCAAGTAGTTTATCTCTCCCTCTTCTTGCAGTTTTCGGATGCGCATCCCCGTGACATTGAGGAGCTGTGGGGCACCCTGTGTCAGTTCTGGCCAAACAATCTAAAGGTCATTCTTCGCTATTTGGTCATCATGAGTGGCATGGCGCCCACGGAACTGTTGCCCTATGTGAGTGCAATGTTTGTTCTGCTTTTTTTTATTTGTTCTTATTCTTCGTTTTATTCATTGATTCCTATGTAGGCCAAGCGTGTTGCACTTTATCTGGCACGCAGCTGTCCGGATCGATTGCTGGATGAGCTCATGGCGGAGTTGCAGACAGTGGAGACATTGAATTGTTTGATTGAGCGCACTGAGACGCCGCCTTTCTACAGATTAACCAGCATGCGAAAGGCTTCCAGTCATAGTGCAGATGGTGAGTGAGAGACTGACATAACTTACTTAAGTGGTATCTCAATTTCTCTTCCTATTCCTTGCCAGGTCAAGCTGTGGGCGGCATCAATGACTCGCGCACACAGGATCTTACTGTGGAGAAGGGCACCATACATACGAAACGCCACAGCGGCGAGGATCCCATTAAAATTGGGCAAGTCATGTGGCTAACGATTCCTCATCTGCAACTTACAATTAATTGGGTTTCTTTCCTCCCACAGCACCTGCAAATCGGACAGTGGCATACGAGCTTATACACAGGCAGCTGCAGCTGCTGCCGCCGCTGCTGTTTCACCCATTGCTGGAGGCAGTCGTCCGCCACGTGGTGCGGATAAAATACGTGCTGCATCGGGTCCTTCCATATTGCCACGTCCTGAGGATATAGTAATCAATGATCCTGAGTTGCGGCAGGAGGAGAATGTAGAGCTGCGCAACACAGCAGAGGCACCTACCAATGCTCATCCACATCCTTTGCCCATGCCCGAATATGGTGGCTACTTTGCACCGCTCACAGAGTTTTTGCCCGATGTCAGCTTGCCCATTAGCGGATTCCATCGGTAAGTTGACGTGGGAAGGTAGAAAGTTGGCGGGGATGTTGGTCAACTAGGCAGGTTATCGACAGTGCAATCTACTGTTGAAGCGAAGGAGGCGATTTCCACTGGTCATTAAGACACATGGGTAGTAACACAACTTTGCTGTGGATTTTTTTCACTCCTCCTCTCTCATTATCTGCACATCGACGCATTACAGCCACTCGGCAACTATCCACAAGTCACAGTCCACTGGCTTTGTAGAATGTACTATAGATAATAGTGCAATGTCCTTGCCAAAGGTCCTTGGCCAACGAGGATGACGAATGTAGTTCTGCTTGTGTACACATCGAGTGCCTTCAAATTAGAAACGCAATGGATATCCACATAGTCTGCCAAGTGTGTTGATGCATTGCAAGAAGCCACAATATTGATTCCTTTCATGCGCACCACAATGTAAGGAGCTTTAAGCCCGTGGCAATGATTCAAGCTATCCAGTTTCTGCTGCTCTCCTTCGGTCAAGGCGAAGGTCTGAGTAAAAGGCTTAAGACGGACTAAGCACAATTAAAGCTTAAGAACTGTGTGGGAAAAGTTTAACTTAAGCTGCATTAACTGTGGGCTAAAGATAACTGCAAAGATAATTAACAACTTTAAACACTAATAAGGCAAACGTAGTTAATGCATTGGGGGATACCACAAGGTGGTTCCCTTTTTAGAAGAGCTTATGCAACTTTGTTTTCCTAGAATGCTCGGTTTATTTCTGTATTTCCTTTGTTGGTAAAGTTCTTCAACTTGTTCAGTTGTAGACAATGCCAGTATGTTGTTTTATCCAGTCCAGATGAACGGTAACGCGGGTGAATCCAGCTGGGTGACCAGCTGTGCAGCCTGCACCAGAGACAAACGAAGTGATGCCAACCAAAATGGGATTATCGTGTGTGACCAAAGAGCCACCCGAGTCACCGCCACAGGTCGACTTTCCTCCAGGAGTTCTTACACATAGAATACCCTCTGGTATGCTGCCATAAGATCTAGAGCACTCGTCGTTGCTTATGATCTGTAGGTCAGCGCACTGCAGCCAATCGGCCAATTTTCCATTAGCCTGTCCACCCCAACCGCAGGTTACTGCCCACCAATTCTCAAAGCGTTCGTTCCGTTGACTCAATTTGGGTAGATTCACCTTGTTCACCGTCGAAGTGAAATCCACATGGGGAGTGCGCAGCAGTGCGATGTCATTTCCATTGGTATTGGGCCACAGACTGTTCCGTATCCACTGATCATTGCGGACGCTATGCTTGAAAGCTCCACGACCTCTCCAATTCGAACCGTAATTAATGTCCACATAGTCTCCGGTCAAGCAATGAGCCGCAGTTACTACCCAAGTGTGGCCAATAATGCTGCCACCGCATATGGTGATAACGTTGCTTCCCTCTTTTCTGAACTCCAAGCTGACCAAGTAGGGTGCCTTACCCTCAGGGGCTGCGTAACCATTGGTTATAATATTGTTAGGCTGATGCTCCTCATCCGTGTCATTGCCAATACCCAAGGCAAGAGCAGAGACCGAGGCCAGTATAAAGGTTACTAGGAACGCTTTCATGTTGAGGTTACAACTGTGATTGGAAAAGTCTTTCTAGCTGTTTATATAGCAAAGAAAAAAGTTACTTTTACTGATTTGTTAATGACTTCAAAAAGCAGAAAAATAATTGATAATGGGTAACTAATGTTCTTAGGCATTAGTTATGCTAATGTGAAGGGGGAAGTAAACATGTTTTGATGACGAAACAGAGTCGGTAAACAGTATTACTGAATGCCAACCTATATCAGATTTGTTACTACGAGAGAATTGATAGAAACAACTTCATGATTAGACGGTTAACTGAGTTAGATGCAGTTCGTTAGACTGCTTTTATACTAAGCTCTCTTTGCTTAGTTGAGTAAATAGATAATGTGTGTCCAAGAACTGATTAAACAAACTTGGCCAGAACAATGTTAAACGGTCAGAGAGCTTTGCACATGACTTGTTTATTTACCCAGCAGTTGCGTTGATCGTAAACAAATATCAAGCGATCTGAGTGCAGAGAGAACCCTTCACTGTTTCCAAGAAGTCTTCTCGATCTCAATTATTGCAGTCAATTTATTAAATACGTTAAAACTTTGTTTTTCTGATCACTGTAGATCAAATTTAAATCCTGTTTAAGGTTTTTAATAGGACTTTGCTTATTCAGTTCTTGTTCAGTTGTAGACAATGCCAGTATGTTCTCGTATCCATTCCAAGTGAACGGTAACGCGGGTGAATCCAGCTGGATGACCAGCTGTGCAGCCTGCACCAGAGCCAAACGAAGTGATGCCAACCAAAATGGGATTATCGTGTGTCACCAAGGAGCCACCTGAGTCACCGCCACAGGTAGACTTTCCTCCGGGAGTTCTTACACATAGAATACCCTCTGGTATGTTGCCATAGGATTTAGCGCACTCGTCGTTGCTCATAATCTGTAAATCGGCGCACTGCAGCCAATCGGCCAATTTTCCATTAGCCTGTCCACCCCAACCACAGGTAACTGCCCACCAATTCTCAAAGCGCTCGTTCCGTTGACTCAACTTGGGTAGATTCACCTTGTTCACCGTCGAAGTGAAATCCACGTGGGGAGTGCGCAGCAGAGCAATGTCATTTCCATTGGTATTGGGCCACAGACTGTTGCGTATCCACTGATCATTGCGCACGGTGTGCTTGAAAGCTCCACGACCTCTCCAATTCGAGCCGTAATGAATGTCTACAAAGTCTCCGGTCAAGCAATGAACCGCAGTTATTACCCAAGTATTGCCAATGATGCTGCCACCACATAAGGTGACAACGTTGCTTCCTTCCTTTTTGAACTCCAAGCTGACTAAGTAGGGAGCCTTACCCTCCGGGGCTGCGTAACCATTGGTTATGAAATTGTTAGGTTGATGCTCATTGCCAATACCCAAGGCAAGAGCAGAGACCGAGGCCAGTATAAAGGTTACTAGAAACGCTTTCATGTTTAGGTTACAAATGGAGATTGGAAAAGTCTTTCTGGTTGTTTATATAGCAAAGAAAGAAGTTGCTTATGTGAAGGGGGAAGTAAACATGTTTTGATGACGGAACAGAGTCGGTAAACAGTTTTACTGAATGCCCACTCATACCCGATTTGTTATTACGAGTAATAAAAGTAAAAAGACTTTTTGGCACGTTTGGTTAATAAAAGTAAAGGAAAAACTTTGAATATAACTCTTTATTCAATGCGGATAAGAAGAGGATTTGCAAATTAACATTTGCTTAGTAATAGGCAACCCCAGACTTGGCACGTATCCACTCCAGGTGGTAGGTGATGCGGACGAAGCCAGCTGGGTAACCAGCAGTGCAGCCGGCTCCATGTCCAAAGGCAGTGATGCCCACTTGAATGGGATTGTCGTGTGTGACCAGAGGACCGCCAGAGTCGCCGCCACAAGTAGATTTGCCACCTTCAGTATTGATACAGAGCACCCAGTCGCCAAGCCCACTACCATAAGTCTTTTTGCATTCATTGTTACTAATGATTTGTCTATCGACGCACTGCAGCCAGTCGGCTAACTGTCCATTGGCCTGACCTCCCCAGCCACAGGCAACGGCCCACCAATTCTCGAATTTCTCATTGCTCTGACTGAACTTGGGTAGCGCTACTTTGTTGACACGCGAATTGAAGTCCACGTGTGGTGTACGAATCAATCCGATATCGAACTTGCTGTCCTCATGGAGGATGAAATTATTCTTATAGACCTTGTGACTGTATTGTCCACGCCAGCCCCAGTTGGAGCCGTAGTGAATTTCAGCAAAGTCGGGTCCAGTCAAGCAATGTCTAGCCGTGAGTACCCAGTTGTGGGCAATGATGGTACCAGCTCCCACAGAGCGACCATTGTCGTTATCCTTGCCCAACATGAGTCCCACAATATAGGGTGCTTTGCCCTCGTAGGCTGGATAGCCATTGGTAATGATGTAGCTCGGCTTCTGCTCATCACTCTCCTCGCTGAAAGTCTGATTGCCCATTGCCAGGGCAATTGATGCAGAGAGAATTGATAGGAACAACTTCATGATTAGACGGTTAACTGAGTTAGATGCAGTTCGTTAGACTGCTTTTATACTAAGTTCTCTTTGCTTAATTGAGTAAATAGATGATGTGTGTTCAAGAACTGATTAAATAAACTTGGCCAGAACAATGTTAAACGGTCAGAGAGCTTTGCACATGACTTGTTTATTTACCCAGCAGTTGCGTTGATCGTAAACAAATATCAAGCGATCTGAGTGCAGAGAGAACCCTTCACTGTTTCCAAGAAGTCTTCTCAATCTCAATTATTGCAGTCCATTTATTAAATACATTAAAACTTTGTTTTTCTGATCAATGTAGATCAAATTTGAATCCTGTTTAGGGTTTTTAGTAGGACATTGTTCATTCAGTTCTTGTTCAGTTGTAGACAATGCCAGTATGTTCTCGTATCCATTCCAAGTGAACGGTAACGCGGGTGAATCCAGCTGGATGACCAGCTGTACAGCCTGCACCAGAGCCAAACGAAGTGATGCCAACCAAAATGGGATTATCGTGTGTGACCAATGAGCCACCCGAGTCACCTCCGCAAGTCGACTTTCCTCCGGGAGTTCTCACACATAGTATACCCTCTGGTATGTTGCCATAGGATTTAGCGCACTCGTCGTTGCTCATAATCTGTAGATCAGCGCACTGTAGCCAATCGGCCAGTTTTCCATTGGCCTGTCCACCCCAACCGCAGGTAACTGCCCACCAATTCTCAAAGCGTTCGTTTCGTTGACTCAATTTGGGTAGATTCACCTTGTTCACCGTCGAAGTGAAATCCACGTGGGGAGTGCGCAGCAGTGCGATGTCATTTCCATTGGTATTGGGCCACAGACTGTTGCGTATCCACTGATCATTGCGCACGGTGTGCTTGAAAGCTCCACGACCTCTCGAATTCGAGCCGTAATGAATGTCCACAAAGTCTCCGGTCAAGCAATGAGCCGCAGTTACTACCCAAGTGTTGCCAATGATGCTGCCACCACATAAGGTGATAACGTTGCTTCCTTCCTTTTTGAACTCCAAGCTGACTAAATAGGATGCCTTACCCTCCGGGGCTGGATAACCATTGGTAATCATGTAGCTCGGTTTCTTATTGCCACTTGCCAGGGCAATTGATGCAAGGAGTATTGCTAGAAATACCTTCATGGTTCGACAGTTAACTGAGTGAGCCACAGTTCATTGTGTTGTTTTATATAGTGAGCTTTCTTTATTTAGTTGGGTAAATAAAAGAACTGATTCAGTAAACTGGGTCAGAACAGTGATAAACTGTTGGAAATCTGTGCAGTTGTTGATCGCAAACAAAGCAAAGAACCCTTGACTTATTCCAAGAAATAATGATTGCAGTGAAAAATACTTTATTAGATTAGATTATGTTCGTGATCAATGAAGATCAAATTTAAATTCCGTTAAGGCTTTTCAATAGGATATGCCCGTGTGTTGTCGTATCCAGTTCAAATGACTCGTGACACGAGCAAATCCAGCAGGTTGTCTAGCTGTGCAACCTCGTGAGGAGACAAAGTTGCTGACACCGATGAGTACGGGGTTGTTCTGGCTGACTAGGGGACCACCAGAGTCGCCGTTACAAATGGATCTTCCATTTGGAGTGCTTACACAGAGAATTTGATTCTTTATGATGTTGGCGGAATACGATCGACGACACTGATCATTGCTGATCACCTGCAGATTAACGCACTGCAACCTGTCGGCAGGTTTAGCCGATGCAGTCAATCCCCAGCCACAGGCTTTGGAAGCCTGGTTCACATATTGATTGTTGGTGCTTAGACTTGGCAAACGGATGCGATTGATTTGATTGTTGAAATTGACGTGGGGAGTGCGTATCAACGCAATATCATCGCTAGGATGATTGATGATGTTGTTGCTGCCACTGACAGTATGTCGCACCGTACTCTGTCCACGTCGAAGGGAGCCATAGTAAATGGTCACTGAGTTGTGGGGTTTGGTGCAATGCGATGCGGTGACCACCCAAGTGTTGCCAATAATGGAGCCACCACACCAGGAGTTCGAGAAGGATAGATACACAATGTAGGGTGCTTCTCCCTCTGCTGCTGTGTAGCCATTGGTTATGATGTTGTTTGGTAACTCATCATCGAGCTCGTCCAAATCAAGTTTCGGTTCAGGTTGAGGTTTCAGCTCGTCCGTAACGTTTTGTGCTGCAGCAACTGCCAGAAAGAGAATCGAAAGTAGCAACTTCATTTTCAGAATGGAACTTGTTGACAATCCACTTGCATGGCGCGACTTATATAGTGAGTGTCATGTCGCTTGTTACGCAAATTAGAATTGATTGCTTAGGGCATTAGGCTTACTTTGAAGGTTCGATAAGAAGGGAAGAAATGTAAACAACATGTTTATTATATTAAACTAATATTCTATCTTTCCCCCTTTCCTCTTTGCAGCTGCAATGTGGCAGTAATGTTGCTCACAGACATTGTTGTGGATGGCATTCCTGGCATCGATTGGACGCTGCATTTGCCGTTGATGTTGCACATTCTGTTCCTGGGATTGGATCATACGAGAATCATTGTGCGAGAGCATTGCAAGCAGCTGTGTGTGAATTTGTTGATTGTGCTGGCAGAGCACAATGATCATCTGACTGTGGCAAGGATATTGCTGAACAGTGAGACAAGCAAACTGGATCTGGGATTGACTGTGCCCACTTTGCCCGTGATTGACAATAACTTTACGGAGTTGCATCAGCAGTTTGATAGTTATCTACTTCATGTGAGCCCACAGGCAGCGGCTTATGCACTGCATCATAATCTCTCCAGTTCCACAATCATTGCGGCACATGTGAACAATCAACAGACACTGCAACAACAGGCACAGAATCAACAGCAGCCAATGCCGGCAACACAAGGTAGTGGTGCACAGGGCAATAATGCCACGCCCTCGGCGTTGGCAGCTACACCAGCTGCACTGCAAATCAATCCCAACAACACGGAGAACTCGGAGGTGCCGTTAATCAATGCGGATGAGCATGCTCCTCCTCAGCCTGGTCCCAGTATGCCCATTGCACATGTCATCAAGAGTCTTTTGAAGTTCCTTGCCCACGATACATGTCAACCATTGTGGAACTATGAGGATATCACAGCCAAGGTGTGGTCCATTAAGTCAGCAGAGCAGTTGAGCTGCTTCTTGAAGCACATGGTCAAAGTGTTTGCCGATAGTTATCCACAGGCACGCATTGCTGAGCGCTGGGCGCAGACGGCACTGCAGTTGGGATTGTCCTGCTCCTCGCGTCATTATGCTGGACGTTGTCTGCAAATCTTTAGGGCACTCAATGTGCCAATCAACTCTCGAATGCTCTCCGATATACTCTCCCGGCTAGTGGAAACGGTTGCAGAGCAGGGTGAAGATATGCAGGGCTACGTAACGGAGCTGTTGCTCACACTGGAGGCAGCTGTCGATAGTTTGGATTCAGATTTCCGACCACTCGATGTAATGAAGGATATTTTCAAGAGCACTCCGAACTTGAATAACAAAGATGGTGGTCCTAATTCTATATTGCCTGGCAAGAAGTCTCCATCGGGCATGACGCCACAGTCCTCGAACTACTCCATACCCAGTCATGGACGCAGCACCAGTTACTCCGTCTCCTACTGCGGTCGCAAGGCCAACAACTCGCCGTGTGACAAGCAGGTGGAGCTGCGTAATCGTGCCTCAGGTATTGAGCTGGAGCGAAGTGTTGTCTGCAAATTCGGCGTGGGTGGAGTTGGTGTCGGTGCTGGTTCTGCTTTGTCCCGCTCACGCAGCGCTCAGAGCTTGAAGATGCTGGGAGATACAGCCACACAGGATGACAAGATGACCATCTTGGCGCAGCTGTTCTGGTTGTCGGTGTCGTTGCTGGAATCGGATTACGAGCATGAGTTCTTGTTGGCATTGCGTCTGCTGACTCGTGTGCTTCATCGGCTGCCACTGGATCGACCCGATGCACGTGACAAGGTGGAGAAACTGCAGCAGCAGCTGAAGTGGACAGCCTATCCCGGAGTGCATGCACTGCTGCTCAAGGTAAGACATGGTGTTCTACTGTGGATTGCGGCTTACTAAATTCTTTCTTTGTTTTCTTCCTCAGGGCTGCACCCACAGCGCCACGTACGAGCCGACGATTACACTGCTCTCACAGTTCGCACCGCTGCTTACGCTGCCCGTCTGTGATCCCACCCAGAGCTGTGCATTCCCTATGAATGTGATTGCATTGCTGCCTTACATGCTCCTCCATTACGAGGATGCCAATGAGATTTGCATACGCAGCGCAGAGAACATTGCACATGTCTCCACGGAACTCGGTGCCAAGTTGGAGAATCTGGGCACTGTGATGACTCTCTATAGTCGCAAAACTTTCTGCAAGGAATCCTTCCAATGGACCAAGTGTGTGGTGAAGTATCTGCATGATACCTACGCCCACATGGGCCTACACATGTTGGCCTTCCTCATTGAGGTGCTGGAGAAGGGACCACAGCAGGTGCAGGTGCCTGTGCTGAATGTCATACACTGCATGTTGCATTATGTGGATCTATCTGCACCACAGGCGCAAACCATCAATGCGGATCTGTTGAGAGCTATTGGAAAATACTTGGACGTAAGGATTGAATTGCATTAAATGAGATTTTAACCATACTAACATCCATTTCCCCTTGCAGACCGTCAACTGGAAGGACTCACTGAAGATACTCAAGCTGATTGTGACGCGCAGCTCGTCGCTGCAGGTGGTGCCGCCCAGCGATGGCAGCAGCGCCGGTTTATCGTTCTCCTTCTATAGCGCATATCCGGACTCGGATATGTTCTGTAAAAAGGAACTGGCCGGCCGCACCATGGAGTTCACCTTCGATGTGTCGCAAACTCCTCTAATTGGACGTCGCATCTTACTCAAAACAGAGGAGCCTGGTGGTGCTGCACCAGGCACAGCCAATTCATCGCTGAACTCAACGTTGACCAATGCAACCACTGTGACCGTTGCTCCTGCTCAGCAGGTCAGCGCACAGCTGCAGCAGCAACGCGCCCACAGCAATGTGGCTGCCATTGCCGCCTCGGCCGTAGCTGCCCAGCAGCAGCAGCAGCAACAACAACAGCAACAACATCTACTGCAGCAGCAGCAACATCAGCAACAAATGCTGCAACAGCAACAACAGCATGCTGCTGGTCTTGGCAGCATTGTGGGCACACCCAACTCGCCTAGGCGCAGTGCGAGCCTCTCTCCGGCAGATACTGTTCCTCTCAGTGGCTGGAAGCGTCCCTGGATGTCGCAGTGTCGTGTGCGGGAATGTCTGGTGAATCTGTTGACCACATGTGGCCAACGCGTTGGCTTACCCAAGTCACCATCGGTAAGTTTCGGCAGTAGTGGTAGAGTGCGGGGAAGGGACAGGGGTTAAAGAGGAGGAGGAGGACGACGACAGACGGACGCGAGTCTGCCAGCTTGTACATTAGCAAGGTGCATGCTTTGATCTCCCCTAGCACTAGCTTCTTCTTCAGCTCCTTCTACTGCTTACTAATTGTGCATATTACAGAGAAGAAGTATTGAGACATATATTGTGTACTATATATAAAACATTATCTCGAATATGGCCCTCATCTATACGAATTATTTATTTCTACTTCTTTTTCTTTCATGTAAACAAAAAAAAAAAAACAAAAAACAAACAAAACAATCTTGTAACTAACACGCCATTTCAATATATCATCATTAACCAACCAAAATAATACCAAACCCGAACCAAACCTAATTATAGGACGATTTCATAAACTCAATTTGCTCAAAGGTAAAGGAACATGTTACTCAAAATGCCACGTGTAGCTTTGCTTTTGTTTGTGTAATTTGTTTTGGCTCGTTATTTCATTTGTAAATTCACTCGATATGCATTTTCCAATGTTTCATTTCAAGACCCTTTTGATTTCTGTTTTGTAACTAAGATTTCATTTAAACTAGAATGATTTATTTCCGACTTGATTTATTAAGTTCGCATTGTATCGCCTGATCATTTTTCGTTCCTTTCCATTCCGTTCCGTGCCTGCAATTTCGCATGTGTTTTTATGTTTTGTTTCAAACTGTACTGTTTCGTTTTCTTTCGTTATCTTAACACGATCAGTCGTTGAGCACGTCACTTCTAACGGGATCTATTGCGACCAGACAAAGCGTAAGCTTTTCCAGTCTATACATAATTATTTGTCTTATATATTTATCAACTATACTGTATACTATACTATATACTTACCATTATTATCCTAGATCTATTTGAGTGTCTACCTTATCGTGTTGCCTAATTTCGTTGTTACTAACATGACTTGTTTGGTGATATGCACAGGTTATCTTTAGCCAATCGTCGGATCTTATGGAACGCCAATCTTCGGCTGCCTCATCCACGGAGGAGACGTCGGGTCCACAGGGTGATTTGAGCAGTGGCTCGCGACGTGACGACGGTCAGCCCGATTTCACTGTCTTCAAGGACTTTGATTTCCTGGAATATGAGGATAGCATTGCGGGCGAGTCCACGGATAACTTCAACTGGGGCGTACGACGTCATCAACTGTTCGAGGGCGATGAGGATCGTTTGAATTGTGGCAGTGGTATTGGTGGCTCCATCAAGGGAGGCCACTCGTCAGCACTGGAAGACAGTTTCAGCGATAAGACGCCAATATTGAGCAAACGCAAGCGACAGACGGCAGACGATTCATCGGATGAAGAGGCCGAATCAGAGTCACCACTAGACGATGATCATCGTCAGTCGTTCCTGAAGTCTAGCTTTAGCGCCATGCCGCCCACGTCGCTGAGTTTGCGTGAAAGACGCCGTCGGAATTCGGTTTCGCGCAGTGATACAAGTGGTTCAAGTGCTGGCGACTTGGGTGATATTACCCCGTGCAATGCCTCGCCACATTTACAGGGTATCATACGGTTTGGTGCTGCCATTCGTGATGAGGCAGAGGAGAACTGGCGACGTCAGCTGCAGTCTATGCTGGTCAATCAACCCTCGGCACACACCTCGGAGTTGTTGCTGCAACTCTATCGTCTGATCAAAGAGCTTACCTTCAAGACAATCAGCATTTCCAAGGAGGCCAAGAAGTTCTTTACAGGCATCGGTTCTCAACTGGGCAATCGTATCTCACTCTTCACGGATCTGTTGAGCTCTCGCGCCGATCCGCCACGTGTGTGGTGCAGTGAACTGCAGACAACGACACCCAAACTATTTGAAACACTGCGTTTCAATGTGCTGGAGGTGCAGGAGCATCTGGAGACGTTCTTCGATCGCAAGGATCAGGTGTTAGAGGTGCGTAGAAATGATCTTTTAAACTATTTTCTGTATATTAATTGCTGATTTCTCTTTACAGTGTTTGGATGCAGTGAAGACGTCGTGCAAGTTGTCGCTGTTCAATGAGTCAGATGTGGCTGCCTCGGGCCTGGAGTTGCCTAGCAGCTCCAGTATTGCGTACATGCCTTTTGATCCTGCCTCCACGGAGGTTGTGCTCGATCTGGGTCGCTCCCTGTACAAGCTAATGTTCCAACTGCTTTTGCTTATTGAATCGAATCATAAGATATCCTCGAATGTGGTTAACCATTTTCGCATCAACGAAGACGTAAATTAAGATAGTTAAGGAATATCTATGCAGGTTATTCATCCCACTTTCTATTGCAGATGCAAGACATATCCGATCTCTATGCACTGGTGCGTGATGCTTTAGTGCGTTGTACAACTGAGTCCGAGCTGGACTGCCTGGAATCGTCCACCTCAACAGAGGGAGAGCATACGCCCACGCCTTCGCCCGGCTTGCCCATGACCCCCGAGGAGTTTGAGGCGTCGCTGCACGAACACATTGATCTGCAACGCTGGTCCAGCGCCATATCCCATGTGCGACAATATCGACGCGTGTCGACGCTTAATGCTGGGGACCAGAGCTTGACCATCTTTAGCTACGGCAATCTGGACAGTCGCATCAAATTCGATGAAATGTCGATTATATTGAATGCCTATGCGCATAGCATTATGAAGGATCGTTCGGGTTAGTAAAGAGTATATCAAGTTAATTATCATGATTTCTAATGTCGTTATTTTTTCCTCCCCAAACAGAAGCCTTCATTGTTTCTAAATCGGACTCGGAACTGTTCGAGGTGTATGCGATACTCTCAGAGAACTTGTATCACGTCTCTAGTGCCCTGACCAACATGGAAATCAACATGAAAAGCTACTCCATGGGCGCCGGCTCGAGCAATCTGCATCGCAGCGAGCAGGACATTGTGACAAATCTTTAAATAGATTAAATGGAACCCTCTACATATGGTTAACATATTAAGCAAAATTAAGCTCATTTTGATATACAAATCAAATTTAGTTTCTAGTTATTAAGCAGCATTATAGGCACTACTACAACAACAACAACAACTATCGATTGATCGAGCATTAATTGTGTATGATGAACAAATGTGTTTTTAGAAGTACGATACAATTACATAATATACTTATAAAATATATATTTAACACACTGGAAGTAATTAAAACAAATTGCAAGAGTTTTTTTTTACAAAATAAAAACATTTAATTACAAATTATTTGTATCATTTCTTGTATATTTACTCAAGTAAATAGAGCAAAATTTCAACTTGTCATTGTATAAAACATATTCTAATTTCTAATTGAACAGATTCTTGAGCGCGTTTCGTTGCTGTTTATTGTAATTGGCGAGCTGCAGCTTTGCGGCATTTAACTCGCTCAATATCTGTTTGTTTTCTGGCAGCAATTGATGTGCATGTTTCAGATCTTTGATAGCCTCCTCGTAATTTCGCATGTTTCTATGCGCTTGTCCTCGCCTGTAGTACGCCTTGCTGCAGTTAGGATCCAGTCGTATGGCCTCCGTGCATTCAATTTTGGCAAACTCATAGTTACCCAGCTTCAGTTCAACTGCTGCCATATTGATGTTGTTGACCACAGAGAAGGCATCTAGTTTTCGCAGATCAGCATCACCGGAGCTGCGTCTCAGCTCCTGCCAGTCAAAGTTCTTGCGGAGGAGGTTGTAGTAACGATTTCCCTTGCGGTACTTGGCCCGCGCCTCGTGGTATCGTCCAAGCTGGAAAAAGTGATTGCCCGATTTTCGCAGGCCAGTGAGCAGGGAAACTGATGCGTCGGACTAAGGAGAGAAAGAAGATTGTATAGTTTATGTATAACTATATGTTAATAACTATAGTGGCCCTACTCACTGTGTGTTTGCTGAATTTGCCCGTCCAGTCTTGTGGATAGGGCGGCAATTTGTCGCTGGTTTCGTCGCTGCACTCGACGCCCCAATCCATTTCAGGCGTAAGTTCGCCACAGTCAGTTATCTTTATGCTCGTCGTAGGGTCACCCTCATCGTTGCAGTTTTGTTCCATTTCGGCCACAATGCCCAGACCACGTATAACACGACCCACAACCACATTGATGCCGTTGAGGTTTTCGCAACCGACGGCTGTGATAAAGAATTGTGAATTGTTCGTGTTGGGCTTGCCATAGTTGGACATGCTGACCACGCCTTCCTCGTTGTGCTGCAATAGAAGATAACAAAGTTTATTATATGTATGAACTTTGATTAGATGTTGTTCACTTACCGATAGCTCAAAGTTCTCGTCCTCGAACAGGGGGCCGTAGATGCTCTCGCCGCTGGTGCCATTGTCCTTGACCACATCACCCCCCTGGACAGCAAACACGCGCTTGATCGTATGGAAGTGTGTGCCTTTGTAGTGCAAAGGTTTCCCCAGCTTTCCGATGCCACGTTCGCCCGTGCACAGGGCACGGAAATTTTCCGCTGTTCGCGGCACAACATCCTTGCGCAGTTCAATTATCATGCGTCCCGCTGCGCAAAAGCAAAAGTAAAGTAAATCCACACACACACACACACAAATTCACATTGGCATTGCTAAGTCTAACTAGGTCATGCACAGATTGTGTGTGCACTCGGCTTACCATTTTCCTCACCAATACTGATGTCCATATAGACCAAAGGATTCGATGAGCATACAGGCTGCAGCAGCTGATCTTTAGTTTCCTCCATAATTGTCATTTAGGCGCAGCCTCGAAACGTACAATATTAAAAATAAACTATTATCTAGTTGTTTTTAGCACAGGTAAACAAATGGCAGACGATTAGCACTTGTATCGCGAACAGTGCTGCCCATCTGCTGCGATTTTACTGCAGCAACAGCTGTTCAGAGGGCTGCCAACTGTGTTGACCGAGCCGTTGAGTATTTAAAAGGCGCTGTTATCATTAATAAATAAAATGAGTTTGTTAATGAAATATTTCGTATATATTTTGAATAACATATGTTTCTTTATTTATTTTAATTTATTTATTTACTTTTAACTGTAGTTTTATTTAATTTTCCATTGAATACTTTAAATTTCTCAAAGATTCAAATACTAAATTCCAGTTGAATAATTTTTAATAGTTACTAATTAGAAACTCTTCAAACGCAAGTCTTACTTAGTAAACTCTCAGTCAGTTCTTTTCAGTTCAACCCTAAATTTTTAATGTCCTCATGTGCTGCCCACAAAATTTCCCTAGCTTGCTCCGATTAGACAAGACCTGCACAATGACCATAATAAAGCAATTACCCAGACGACAAGCATATAATTTACGGCTAATTGGGGTATGCCTTTACTTTGTACGGAAGGATATAAAAGGCTTACACTGCAGAGACTAGTCAAGCAGTTTTCTATTTACCTAACAAAATGCAGAACGTATTCGATAAGGAGCTTGACCGGATTGATAATCTACCAAAAATGGGATTAACTTGGGTGGAGTACAGTGCCTACGCACTAGGCATAAATATTGCACCGAGAAAACGCACTTCAAAGCCCTGTGAATTGTGAGTATGAACTGAAGATATTGGCCAATAAACCTTTATATATTTTATTATTTGCCTTAGCTTAAGAATCTTTGCTCTGGTTGTGAATTTGTGCATAATTTACAGTCTCATTAAGTTTGTAATGGCGAATTATACTGTTTCCTTTGAGGCTTATGTTGAGGTAATCTAAAAATGTATTACAATGGGTTTACTTTATATTTATTCAATATGTTTCCCAGGCCGTACTGCTAACCTTTCAACTTTCTGTGGGACTTGTAAAGATGATGCATTTCCATAGCTTTTTGGAGGCGTGTGTATATCTAGTGCGCACCACAGAATCGGGTGATGTACTAAGGAACTTGGGGCTCTTTGATTTGGGTTAGTAAAAATCTTAAAGACAGTTCATATGTTGTTCTACTTTTTTATTCATTAACCTAGCCTTACCACACAAGCAGACGTTGCGTAATTCCTTGGGTACTATACTGAGTGATAATTGGCAGGCCATAGATCGCCAGGTGATGTTCTTCTTCAAGATTGTCTGCATGCCTGTGTTGTATTATACCATGCGACCTTATTTTCAATATATCTACGACTGTTATATAATAGAAGATAGTTGTGAAATGACATTGAGTGAGTTTGAGGGTTATACAAATATAATTGATCATCATTATCCCTGTGTTATAGCTTACCCAGCCATTGTTCCCTTTGTGCAGTTGGGCAATCATGAATACCCCTCATATTTGGTGCGTTTCTTTTTATTGCAGTCCGGTCCAGTTTGGTGCTTCTTTGGTAAGCTTATAACAAGATTTCTTATATAATTTTTTCATCTATTTCTTCCATCAGCTGTCTTTGGTTTCAATAGCCTTTTTGTGGTGCTGACCAGACATGAGGCGGGTCTGTTGGAGGTTCTGCGCTACCTGGTGCAGAACTCTACGAATGATGAAGTGGTTACACAACCTTTAAGGGTTGCCTATATGCGTTGCTGTGCTCGACTCTTTACACGTATTTCGAGGTTAGATTGATTATCTGATGAATACAGGCTTTATAGTGCTTTCTTTCAGACATCATGCCCAGATCGAAAGTGTTTTCAAGTATATTATTCTGGTACAATGCGTAATAAGTAGCATATTGATATGCATGTTGCTCTACAAGATCAGCACCATAATGGTGTGTACCAATTAATAATACAGTACATAAGTCAGTCATTAGTTGTTTATTATACTATCCAGGAAGTTGGTTGGGTCTGGATGGGCATGATTATGGTCTATTTAGTAACTATAACTTTGGAAATCAGTTTGTATAATGTCAATGCACAAACTGTGGAGACTCAGGTATAAAGAATTATATGCATTTATACGGAAAGATACAACCTAAAGAGTTTTTGCAGAGCGAACTACTTTTTCTGGACTGGTACAACTGCGACTGGTACAACGAATCAGAGGACTTTAAGTTCATTGTCAAGCTGATGTTGCTGTTTTCCAGAAAAACATTTGTACTAAGTGTCGGCGGCTTTACCAACTTATCCCATAAGTTTCTGGTACAGGTGAGTTTGGAAAACTCTCTCGATTTTGATTAATCTTGAACAATTCATACGATAATGCCTACCCCGCTCTCTTCAGGTCTTTCGCATGAGTGGAAACTTTTTTCTACTGTTGCGTAATATGAATAACAAATAAGTATCGATTACTTTTTACAAAATTACAACGTTGGAAAAGTTTTTATTATTTGTAAGGTGTGAATTCATAAAGCGACTTAAACACAATAGAAATTATTGTAAACGTAGGTGACAAATATGTTAATAGTATAGTAGAATAGGTTTTTGGGGGAATATAGAAAATGCAGTGTTGATTCAGAAGTTGTGGCACAGTTTTCAATATAGTATAATACAGTCGTCCGTATGGCTGGCTTGAATTTAAAGCACAATTGGCAGTTAAGAAAATGTTCAATATATTGGCATCATGTTATGACGATAATCATATAAAATATATATATAGTATATGAACGATGCATTAAAGCTTCTCATTAGTATATGTGTTTTTCTCTGTTCTGGTTTCTCGTTTGTCGTTTGTTTGTTTTTGTTTTCCTTTTTGTTTTCGTTTTTCTTTCACTAAACAAAATATTTCAGCTAAGAGACTAAAATTACATAATTTCATTCAACGGCTAAGGCTAATTCCGATTTGTTCGTACTCCTCCTCTGTTCGTCTTGCTTAGATGTTAATTGAAGTAGTTGGTAGTGCATTAGTGGATCTCCAGTGCTCTAGGGCTCCAGACGATTGCGCCTGAAGCAACCTGCCGGTAGTGCTTCTGATATGAAACGTATGTTCTCCACCTCGTTGGTAAGGTCCTTCAGCTCGACCGAATACTTATCGATAAGTTTCTTTTGTATATTGCGGTGTTCTCGATACTTTTCGATACGTGCTGTTAAATTGAGACGCTCAATTTCACCTTCCACCTGGCTGAGACGATTTTCTAAATGGAAACAGAGAAGTAGCTCAATTAGAAAAGTTCATTGTTATTTTATTGATTCTTGACTTACCCAATTTGTCGAGATAATCGGTATTGATGTCCTTGAGGTTCTCCAGCTCATCCTTAATAGCGGACAACTCAGCATTGGCTTTTTCGATTTGCTTCTGTGCGTCCTGTGTGTCGGCCTTGGCCTGTCCCACCTTGCGCTTGGCATCATCCACAAGATTGTCATCTTTGGTTGAGTTATCCTCCAGATTGAAGATGTTGGCCTCGGTCAGCTTGACGCGATGGTTCAGTTGATCAGCCTCATCCCTCAGCTTGCGAGCGGCGACCTTTGTTTCATTGGCCTTGCGACGAATCAAGTCAGCATCCTGTAGGGAAGCAAGCACAAGTAATGAAGTAGGTACTTAGATGATGCTGGTGTCTATGTCTCTCTTACCTTGGAGGCCTGTTGGGCGTACTTCTCCTGCGCCTCCTGTGCATTGGTCTTGGCATCGTTGGCATTCTTGTTGGCACCCTCGAGAGCCTCGCCAGCCTGGCGGATCAGATTGCCAGCATGATCAATTTCCTGCCTAATGCTGGGTACAGTTTGCAGTGCCAGATTAGCCTTCTCCGAGGATTGCTGCACGTCGGACTGGAAGCCGGACAAGGTGTTGTAAGTGTTGGTGGCATCCTTCAGCGTGTTGTCGCCCTGCTCCACTGCCTTGATGGCACGTTCGTGAGCAGCCTTGGCACGCTCCAGCAGCTCAATGTCGTCGGCCTTTTGGGCATCAGCGCTGCGAGGAAGGCATTATCATTAGTGAACATCAACTACAGGAGGGAAGAGTGTGTAACTTACCGCTGCAACAGCACATTGGCCAGAGCGCTCTCTGTCTCAAAATCAGCAAAGAGTTCGCCATTGTTGTTGGACAGTTCGTTGATCTTCTTGAGCAGCTCATCGGCGCGTTCGTTGGCAGCCACGGCCTCCTTCTTCAGCTGATTGATGTCAATCTCGGGCTGGGTTTGACGGTTCACATCGTTGAGTAGCGTCAACGCCGTATCATAGACCTCGTTGGCCTTGCGCAGTGCCTCCTTGGATGTCTGGGCAACGGTACCCAGCGATTGCTTCACCTGATTCAGCTCCAGACGTACTTCGGACTTCAGCTCGACGCCAACCTTTTGCTGCAAGTCGATGGCACTCTTGGCCAACTGATGAGCCTTCTCCACTGCATCCTTGGCATCCTTGGCATTCTTCAGATCGAACTGCGCCTCCGACTCCAACTTATCGGCCAAGGCACGTGCCTCACGTGAAATATCCGATATCTGTTCGGACTGTTCGCCGAACTCCACTGACTTGTTCTTTGCCTTGGCCAATGCCTGAGCACCTTCATCGTTGAGGAGATCCAGTGCCTGCTGCAGTTGCTTCTTGGCATCGTCGATGATCTGGTGGAGTGCTGTGTAATTGCTGCGTGCCTTGGCAATTTCTGCATTGGCATCCTGCTGCAGTTCATCGGCGCTCTTCAGATGATCGCTCATGCTGCCAAGACGCTTGTGCAGATCGTCGATAACCTCTACATAGGTTTGTCGTCCATCTCCAGAGCCGGAGCGTGCATCCTGTGCCAATATAGAAACCTTATCCTGCACAGCCTTCAGTTTACCCTCGAACTCCTCGTCGTTGGTCACTGGGGTGCGTGCAATCTCGTCCAGCGTTGAACTCAAATTGGCCAATTTGGCGCGATGCAAATCGGCAGCATCCTGCACGAGATTGTAGCAATTGGGGCAGTCCACACAGCCGCGATGACGATCGTACTTGTTCTCTTTGCAGCGATCGCAGCGACGTCCTTCCACGTTGTCATTGCACGGACACTGCCCGTTCTGGTCGCACTGGAAGCCCTTGGAGCCGCTCTCATCGCACTCGCAAGGCTTGCAGCCATCGGCAGAGAAGCCAAAGAAGTAGTTGGCGCACTGATCACAACGTTCGCCGACCACGCCGGGCTTGCAGTGACATTGACCCGTGTACTTGTCGCAGGTGGAGTTGTAACTGCCCACAGGATCGCACAGGCAGTTCTCGCAGCCATTGCCCGAGCGGATGTTGAAGTAACCCGGTTGACACTCGCCACAATCGCGTCCAATAACGTTCGGTTTGCACTGGCATTGTCCGGTAACTTGATCGCAGCGCGAGATGCTCTGATCGTCCTGCTCCGTGCCGGCAGCGTAGCAACTGCAGCGATCGCACTTTCCATGTGGCAATGCGAGCGGATCACCAAAGTGTCCAGGCAGACACTGATCGCAGTGCTCGCCCGCAGTGTTGTGAATACACTTCAGACACTCGCCCGTGGTGCGATTGCAGTTGCCCACCGCATTGGGATCCACATTGCCGTTGCAGTCGCAGCTCTTGCAGGTCTGCACTTCTCCCAGAAGTCCAGTGGGATCGCCATAGAAGCCATCGCTGCACTGCTCACAGCGGGAGCCGAAGTAACCGACAGGGCACTCCGTGCAGATGACTGTGTCGCCGTTGATTTGCAGGCAGGCGCCATCGTTGGGGCAGGGACAGCGCTTGCAGTCGTTGGGTGTGCCGCCCAAGGCGTTGCCATAGTAACCCTTGGCGCACTGGTCGCAGTTATCGCCCTGTGTGTTGTGCTGACAGATGCAGCTGCCTGTCTCCGAGTCACAGATGTCCGCGTGGCCGTGGCAGTCGCAGGGTATGCAAGGCATGAAGGGTCCACCGCGTGCGGGGCTGTGACGATAACGTGGCGCACATGACTCACAGAACTGTCCCAGGTAGCCCTCGGGACAGGTACATTGCTCGATCCAGGTGGCAGGTTGACCTGCGGCGCCGCGATGCGCCGTCTGCAGCTCCACATCATCCAAATTGGCTTCACCCTGCACAGAGTAGGTTGCCCTGATCTTAATGGCCGTCAGATTGGACAGTATGGAGAGGAAACCACGTGCCGATTGACTCGGCTGCCATTGATAGTCATGATGCTCGTGCAGACGGAACGTGTATTCCCTGACTCCATGATCGGGTATGCCATTGCCCTGGGCAAAGATCGGCAGCGAGATCTTGCTGCCTGCACCCTCCAAGATCACATCACTGGGACTGCTGCTGGGTCCAATCTGGCCAACCAGCTGCAGCTTGAACTTCAGATCGCGATTGTACGAGGCACGTTGATCGCCCAGGAAGCGATCGGGCGCCTTGAAGTAAACATACTCATTGCCCTGCGCTGTGGTGCCAATGCTGCGACTATACTGATTGTACTTGATGTCCACGTCGCGGCGATTCAGATCGATGGCAGTCCAGCGTTCCTTGTGTTTGTTGAAGCTGGAGGTCACAGAGACGACGGAGTAACCCGGTGCGGTCTGACACTCGGAAGTGTGACCGTAGCAGAAGCAGGGTGTGCAGCCAAAGCGATTACTCTTGTCCAGATTGAAGAAGCCAGGTTTGCATCTGCAAAGGAGTTAAAGGTTTAGCGGGGGTAGAGGGAGAGTTGCCTAAGTACTTACTCATTGCAGCGCCTTCCCTCGACGTTCTCCTTGCAGAAGCAGATGCCGCTCTCGGCATCACAGGCAGGTGTGTTGTCCTGCGAGCCGCGTGCATCGCAGCCACAGGGTTGGCAACCGTGTTGTCCGAACTGGTAGAAGTTGTTGCTGCAACGATCGCACTTGTCGCCAGTCACGCCAGGCTTGCACTGGCACTTGCCCTGGCTGTTGCACTGCAACGAACGGGAGCCGACAGGATCGCAGCCACAGTTGACACAGAAGGCATTGTCGCGCATGTAGAAGTTCTCCTTGCAACGTTCGCAGTTGGCGCCGTCACGATTGTCCCGACAGTCCAAGCAGTGACCACCGTGACCGGTCAGATTGAACAGGTTCGAGTCGAAGTAACATTTGTCAGCGAAGCCGTTGCAGTTGCAAGCTGAAAGAGAGAGAAAGGGAGTTGAGAGATGAGGCAGGAGTGGGTGCCAAGGCTGCTGCTGCTTTACAGTTAATCAGATACCAATGGGCAATCTCGCCCTGCACGTCCAAGCGATTCGTTTGCAGGGCATAGTCGTAGGACCAGCTGAAGGCGGCAGTGGCAGCCACGAGGCAAACAAGTTGCAAGCACAGACGCAACATGACTGACTTAATCGCTCAGCAGCTGCCCCGAGATGTCAGCAAATGCGGCAGCTAACGGCAGAGCAGTTTGTCCTTATTTAGAAAGTCTAGCTGGAGTGTGCACAGTGGGGCAAGTGGCTGTGAAACAAGGGGAGTCTAGGCAGGAAAGACAAGGCAGAAAAGAAGTAAACAGGAGGAGCTAGGCAAAGGTTGTTATCGGACAATATCTAAGACCTTCTTCAATTACTCAGCCCACTGTGCACATTGCAACCAGTTTATGCTTCCATTCCTTTGCACCTACCTTTACACTCGTTGACTTCCGTTGAGGTTGCCCTCTTCCACTTGACATCGTTGTACAGTGGCAAACAGCGATCGCAGTCGGGTCCGTCCGTGTTGTGGCGACACTCACAGACCAAGGTGCGCTCTCCATGCATTCCTGTGCTGGCCACGCACTTGCTAGCGTGTCCATTGCACTTGCAACGTGCACCCACAGCAATATCGCTAATGGCATAGAAATATGACTTCAACACCTGCGGATCGCCAAAGATCTCATCACCAAACGTGTTCAGACGATCCAGTGTGATACGAATATCGGTGGCCGTCACCCAATCCTGCAGTTCCAGACTCCGCTCGAAGTTGATGCCACTGGGACGACCCTTCGAGTGTGGAGAAGGCAATTTCACCATCGCGCAGTGGCGATATGTCACTGTACTCCCCTGTGCACAGAGCATGTGCCTCGCCCTCGCCTTTACGTATGGCACGTGAGTCGGGCAGCGAGTAAATGTCACGACACGAGGCGCTGTAGTACTGATAGGGTATCCAGTCGCCGTTCTCCGTGGTGCGCTTGTAAATGGTAAACGATTCGGGACGTGGCGAACGGAACAGAATGCGCACATAGGTAATATCGTAGGATTTGCCTGCAGATCAAGAAATATATATAAGATACATCAGTTTTAGTAAATCTGTTGAGCTTACGCAAATGCAGCGTCAGGTTGACATGGTTGGGATGCTGAATGCCCTCGAACATGGTCTCCGATTGCCACCAGGTTGGATTCTGCGGATCGTGCAGATCCGTCAGGTATGAAGGCACGTGATCGTTGTATCTGTAAGGCAATGTGACATCAGTATATGATACAGTATTATATAGTATTTAATATTACCTGCAGAAGTCGCAGTTTCTGGTGTTCTGGTGCATGGTTTGAATACAGAAATGATTGTCTCCCTGCTCGCCGCAGGTGTTTGTCGACTCGATTTGCAGCTGATACGCAGCATTAATAAATTCTGGCAGACATTTCTGAGAAGAGAAAGAGAGGGCAAGATATTAGAATAAGTACAGAGAGAGAGAGAGGGAGACTGACTCAGTGTGTGCACAACTCAATTGAAACTGAATTGCTCAATTGCTTTGTATGTCTCCATTTGAATTAACGCCCAGCGAAGCACGCTAATTTTAATTCAGCTCAATTGGGTTGTGGAACACGCAGAATTGTGGCATAACTGAGAGAGAGAGAGAGAGATAGAGAAGGTACTTCCTCCTCGTCACTCACCTGTGGTCGCCCATAGGGATCGTAACACTCCAGAGCTGGCATAAAGGTGGTGCCTCGCAGCTCATGTCCTCCCACGGAGTTGATGGGTTGTCGCTGCACAGCCAGAGCTGCCACAGCGCAGCTGCAGAGCAGAGCTCCAGCAAGCAGCAGACGCGCCGTGGAGGAGCCTAAGCTAAGACTCCGCCTGCTGCGCTTCATCCTGAACTGAGCTTGGCTTATAGTTTTCTTTCTACAGACTAATGATGATGATTATGCACTAGGTAACACTAGGTAGTACTAAACAAACACTTATTCGAGTAATTCGATATGCTGGGTGGGTTGTTTCTGATGAGTTCTGTTATGTGGGAAAAGACTTTCACAGTTTAAAGCATTATTGCAGTTATTACTTGTGGTTCTTCTACTTCTTCTTCGTGATTAGTGGCTGGTTCTGGAGCGGCTTCACTCGCTGCAAAAGAGTGCAGAGGAAATGTGAATTAGCTAATGTCCAAAATAATCATCTAGAGAATCATTCAATCTCTTTCATAGAAATTCTAAAGTAACATCTGTTAAACATATTGTGCGGGATATGCCAAAAGGCAACGAGTTATTTCGGGGTTATCTCATGTGTATACACTGAAGTATAATAGAAAGGGGTATTATGAATGTGATAGTGAGTTGCGAACATTTAGTTACTGAATGAATATCGTCGAGGAGAGTTTTGAATACGTTAGCAAGTTGGAAACATTCAATTCGAACATTTATATAGTGTTTTTAAACTTCGCAAGATATTATGAATATGATAGAAGTTGGGAACATTTAGTTCCTAGGTATATATAATTATTAGCTGAGTTGATTTACTATTAAAACTGCCATTTATACATAATTTTAAGCAGATTTGATTTTATTAAAACTATTAATTGAAACTTAAGTTTACTTGTCTCTCTTAGGGTATTAACTCTTCGTCGGAGAATTATTTCTGTTTTTTTAATTAGTTCGTTCGCCAGACCAAAAGCGGCTCATAAAAACAAACTTTGTTTGTCCAGTTCGTCAATAAGTAAGTTCCACGAGCTGTCTGTGAGTTCATTGAGGCAGCTTGAACAACAACAACAACAAGAAAAGTGTAAACAAAACAAATAAAAGAAAACCAAAAAAACTGCAAATGAAAATTTGAAAGAACAACAACAGCAACACGGCAAAGACATAAATAAACACACACTCATACGCACACACACAAACGCTTGCTGGAAATGAACTCAAGCATAGGCCACAAAATTTGTGTTTCCGACTAGATGTGTATGCAGTAGCCACGCCTCCCCTCCATAGTTGTTGCCCGAGTACGAAAACTTGAAATAATTCCAAACGATGATTTCATCTACTTACTCCCCACACACACACACACACTCATGCCTAGTGTATCTGCATCTGTATCTGGATAAGCGAATAAACTTTGCAATTGTTTAAGAACATGTCTTGAGATGCATGTTCTATTCAGAATATTCAGTGCATATCGGCGCTATGTTTGGATGCACTCTTAATACAATAAACTATGTTGTATATATATAGCCAAGGTTGGATCCATTAAGGGGCCTCGTCGTACTGACTTAGCCCAAGTCTCTGCCTGTCTCTGAATTCAGTTAAGTTGTGCCGCTAATTAGCAAATATGCACAAGCAAATTGAGTCTATTTACTTAGTGAAGATGATATCATGAAGTATTTATGACTATAGAAACAGACTGTGTGACTATGAGAAATATCAGGAACAAGGAGAAGCATGCAATGCGAACTGCAGCAAAAGTTGTTTACCAGAAAGGGGAATTCTTACAAGAAATTACCAGTTCAGGGCAGCGTAAACATGTGACCCAGCGCAAGATTAAATTTCTTTAATGAAAAAACGCAATACTTATAAGGAGGGGTATACATACAATGTGCTTCATTCACTTAAGATTCGAAATTTATGTGGAATTTTTGTGAAGATACTTTTTAAATTTATTTCTTCTTCACATATCTCACAGATCTTTAGACCTTATTAATCCGAAATGAGTCAAATATCTTCAGTGTCTCGACTTCTTTAGAAAGAAGTTCCAGTTTTTAATTGGTTTCTCATGGGTAAACACAGATTCACACAATTCTCTGCTCTGTTTGCACAGAATTTTCAAATTATTTTTATCAGTTTTTAAATATAGTTGCAGGGTTTTTTACACACGCACACACACACGCATGATCACTTGCTCTTTTTGGTGTGTCTCTTATCAGTTGTGTCTCACATTTTATTTTAAAAACCGAATTAAGCACAAGAAATCTTGCCACTGTCGCTGGGGCCTCAGATTTCGAGTGGAGTGTAGACTGTGGAACCCTTTGGGATTGAGTTCAGCTGAGGCCACGACACAAACAAACACGTACTATACACTACATGTATGTAAGTTCATGTATAATATGTTGCTTATACAGTGCGAACGAACATCCGCTCCATTCAGATTTCAATTGTTGAGCTGCCTCTGGGCTCAGCCCGAGCTGCCTGCCTGCTGCGATACGCGCCTATGAACACGAGTTCCTTTTGCGATAAGAATTTGGGGCTACGAACTAGTGCACATAGTGCGATATGGTGGCAGAGAGCTCGAAGTCAGTCCGAGACGAAGACGAAGACGGAGATCGACGATCGACGATCGAGCGGCGCGTTGTGTGTGTTTTAAGACGGCGTTTATTGTTTGCACCTTTTGCTATTTATCTTTATCGCAGCGTTTGTTTTTATCAACTGTTTCACTACAGACACTCCACACAACGCACTGGCACACACTCTCTCGGCACGCACACACACACACACACGCAGCAAGATCAGGTAGAGGAAAAGCAAACGAATTCACTCAAAAGAAACTGCACAACGCGCTCTCAGATACTTTTACGAAACTTGCTCGTTTCTTTTTCTTTTGTTTCTCCGCGATGCACACAGGGCACAACAACAATAAATACTGCGTTTATTTTTGTTGTAGAGCTACAGATACTTTTAATGTGGCACACAAAACACATCACACATGCTGCATGTGGAACATATTTCCGAGGGTTTCCAAAAACGAACCGAGTTTTATTTTTAGTTTATTATTAGTTGGCTTGTTGCACAAGGGAAGGGGCAAGGAAGCACATGCCCCACGACGAGTGCAACAGGCAACTGCAACTACAACAACAACAACAACAGCAGCAACAGCATTTGCATTTGTCATCGTTGCATTTGCTTTCGTTTTTTCCTTGCTTTCCCGATTTGCTTTTCGTGTCGCGTTTCTGCTGATTCAGTGAATATTGGAATTATGTCTGAACATAGGTTTCATTATAAAGTACAATTCACATTATCATCGTGGTCTCCTTTGCCTTTTTTATTTCTGCTGCTTCGTCGTTTGTTCTTTTTGTTGTTTTAGTTGTTGTAATTGTATCACTAGACTGAAGGCAAGAACCTTTTGAGTAAACAGCCACAGCACACAGTCAGGCACCACACACACACACACACACTGCAACTGTAAGATACTTTTTATCTTGAGGTTTTCAAGCAAACAAAACCCACAGCCGAAAAAGTGTATAAAAAAAACTGAAACGGAAGAGATCCAGAAGAAAACTTCAGACCCAACACACTGGCACACACATACACACGCAGACACACATGAACACAAACACAGGCACAGAGATCACATCACTACTTCGACGATCACTTACTCCGCACAGAACACCACAGGCAACCGCTAACGAGGACGTCCAATGCTCAACTGACTCTAGAGGAATGCGGCACGACCCGCTCACCAGTTGCTGCTGCCTTTGCTTGGCTCTCGTTGAGTGAAACTCTCAGCCAGTTGTATCTGTGTGCGAGAGTGTGTGTGTATCTGTGTGTGGGTGTGCGGAGAGTGCGTAGTGTGATCGTGTCCGCTCGCGAGCTTCTTGTATGGCTTGACTGAGCTTAGCCCGGCGACAATCAGGCACCGCGATCGTCAGTTCAGATTTATGAATTAATGTTAAATTCCTTATGCATTTTGTTGATTCGACAAACATATGTAAAGTCTTAGGTTTCAAACAAATCAAATAAGTTTGGAATTCCAAGAGCTCTCGTCATTTGCAATTCATGAATCGACATTTGTCAGTACAGCTTATGTTCTGCTCTACAAGTTCTCCAACTGAATCTCTCATTCCCGGCACCATCGGAAGCTGTGCGCTCTCCCTGTGCTCTACTTTTAGACATAGTTGCGTTCTGGAGCAAGCAGGTTATCGCTCGACGCACTGATAAGAGTTCGTTGTACGAAAAACGGGACGCACTTTCAGTTTCATTGAGCAAAGACATTTATAGACACTTTCGTCATATAAATAAAATATTTCAAGGAAAAGAAATGGAATTTTATATGAAAATATGAAATTAGTAAATGATTAAGTTTAGTTTAATATATTAATAACTACATGTCCCCAGTTGCCATTTTTAAAAATCCCATTATATATTTTTTATGTTATGCAAACGTTTAACGATTTCACAATAAT
This sequence comes from Zaprionus indianus, assembly GCA_018904595.1. Classification (NCBI taxonomy): domain Eukaryota; kingdom Metazoa; phylum Arthropoda; class Insecta; order Diptera; family Drosophilidae; genus Zaprionus; species Zaprionus indianus. Next base: position 6,090,517 of record JAEIHA010000140.1, read on the forward strand.
CAAACTTCATATTTAAATATATACTTTATTTTATCATATTTTGAAATCATTTTTTATGTCAATTATTATATGTTAATTAATTATACATACCTATGTTAATTAAGATATAATGATAACAGATGCTAACCTTACCTCTGGTTTAGGAAGGCTATAACTTATCTCATAAATTAAATAATATAATAATAAGGTGGAATCCTTAAAAGCCGGCTGTGAATCCCCAAAATTTGGAATTTAAATTTCGGCTAGACGAATTTCGTTAAAATGTTAAATTTAAAACGCTGTTGGATGTTTGCTGTTAATGTTATGTTAAACTCAACATGCACTGCTAAGCACCAACTCAACTCTGCTGTGTGGTGTGTTTCTGGGCTAAGGCTGTGAAGAACCAAGTCGAAAAGCTCAATGCTATGGAACTCGTGCAGCTCAAACAACCGAAGTTCAATTTAATTTTGAAATTTAATTCCATTTTACATTGATGAAAAGAAAAAAGACAAATTTCAATTGAAGGAAAGCAATCTATTTTTATTAAATTTCATTATATAGGGTAGACAGAGAGAGATATTGTTCGTAACAAGTTCAAGCTAAAATTGCAAAGTGGACTAAACATATTCCTTGTAAATTTAAGAAGACACTCTGGTTGTTGAAGGACACTTGGTAGTTGGGGACTTACTTCTCATCGGCGTTGTCCTCAATGTTGATCTTGATAATGTTCACTGTGGGACCAGGAGAATCGCTGCGCTCGGGCAAACCATTCACTGATGGAGCTGGAACTGGAACTGCAGTTGCCTCTGTTGGCTCAACGATGCACTCATCACTGCCAGTGGTACTGATGGTTATAGTGGGAATGTTATCGGACCAAATGGAACTCTGAGAGTCTTGTCTCATAGCGCGACGCCGCTGGGAAGCACTGCGTTTGGGGAAGGTAATGGGACCGGGTAGATCTAGCTCCTCCAAATCATCCATGGTGGCCAGAGTGGGTGTAGACGACACTGCAATCACCACAGGGGGCGTGGGTGGTTTAGTGTATGGTCGAGCTACAGACGAGGATGTGTTGCTGCCAAACTGCAGTGGTGCACTGGGCGTGGGTGAATCTGGTTCCGGTGTGGGCGGCATTTCCAGAGCAGTCGCACTGGAGTTGCTCGATGGCGGCGGTGGTGGTGTGTAGGCTAAGTAAGTGGGCGTGGTTGGGCCAGGTGACTCATCTGAACCCTGCTCGACGTCGTCTTTCTTCAGATTGACTGCCTCACGTACCAAAGCCAGCAGGGAACCGATTTTCTTGCGTCCCTGACGCGATAGTGCCGCTAGCTTCTCACCGTTCATCTGTCGCTGACTCTGCGACTGGCTCGGAGTGGGAGAAGGCAGCGGCAGCGTCTCTCCTCCACTTGCTGTGCCACTTCCACTGGCCATTTCGCTGTTCAGGTGCTCCGAGCTGGGCACCTGTGGAATCTCGCCGGACTTGCTCTTCTCCGACAGACTCTTGTCATCGAACTTAAATACATCGGGCTCTGGCTTGGAAGCCGCGTGATGTGACCTGGATTTATGTCTGCGGAACTTAAACTTGCCCAGTCCGATGCCGTCTAAAGCGCCACCTTCTTTAACTGGCGACGGCAGAGGCGGCTCCTCCTTGCTCTGGTGGTTTCTTCTCGTCAACCAGTTGAAAGTGACTCTCGTGTTTCGGCGACTCAGATCCTTTTGGCTCAGCTTCTGGCGTTGGGGGCTTGGAATGCTCATCCTTCTCCCGTTTGCGACGCAGCAGACTGGCACGACGCTCGTTGACAACGCGTGAGTTGGCCTCCGGGTCGTGTTCCGCATCCTTGGGCGTCTCGCTGGGCGGCGACTGCTTGTGGAACTTGTCCTTCTTTTCCCGGAAGCTCTCACGCAATTTCTCCTTGAAACTTTCCTTTTTCTCTTTAAAGCTTTCCTTTTCCTTGCGTTCGTGTTTGTCGACCTTGAAACGGGTCTTTGGATGTGGTTCCTTGATGGGAAAGTGGTCACTACCAGCAGCGCCATCACCTGTGCCCGGGCTGTTGCTGCCACCGCCACTGCCGCTGGCGCCACTGAGCGCAGCATTGGCTGCCGCAATGGAATCGGAACGCGCCCGCTCCTGCTTGGCTATCTGCACGATGTCCACCAGGGAGGGCTTCCGGGTGCGTCGTATCTGCTGCAGACGTGACAGGCCAAAGCGCTTCTCTTTGGGTTCCTCGTCGTGCGGCAGCGAGTCCTGGTGCTCAGTGTCCGTGTCATCGTCGTCGCGACGCACAAAGGAGTCCTCGTCGGAGGTGGCTGAACCCTTTCGCAGTGCCTTCTTCATGATGCGTGAGATGAGCTCTAAGGAAGTGCACAAAAGTTGCAAAAGTCTCGTCAACTTAGAGTCTCTCCCCCACCTCCCCTCTCTCCCTGCTTCTCACCTTTTCTAGCTTGATTCTTGTACTCTTCGGTGTCAAAATCTGGCGGTTGTGTGGGCGTGACAGGCGAGGATGCCTCGAGCACCTTGCGCCAGCGATTTGTCAGCGTGGTGGCCGTTGGTTCCGCCTGCTTAACCTCCGGAACTTTGAAAATCTTCTTGCGCTCCTCCTCGCGCTCCTTCTGCAGTTGAGTGCGCAGATCCTGATTGGCCTCGCGCAGAGCGCCCGTCAGCGATATAAGATAATAGATGATGAGTATGAGGAGCAACAGCAGCGGTATAACGGTGCTCGACGATGTCAGATAGTCCAATGGCTCATGGAGTTGTCTGCGAAACAAAAAGGATATTAGCTGGGCGTGGCAAAGGGGAAGAATGGGACTCACTTGGGCAACGCATTCCTTGTTGTGTTGGTTATGAACTCGGCAATGCGATTGTATTCGGAAAAGGGACCGCAATGCCATGAGGGGCGCAACCAAACAATGGCATAGCCCACGGGTAGCACACAAAGGAAGAGCATGGTCAGTAGCAGCGATAGATAAAAGTTGTTCGACTTGGAGGCCCTAAAACGAGATGCCTTAGTTGGCAGATCACACACAGAGAGAGAGAGAGAGGGAGGGTCATACTCACTTGAAGACCACCTCGTGGGGCACATTGCATGTGAGGACTATCCAGGACCTGAAGTACATCATAATCATCAGCTTGACGAGGTTGATGAGCACCAGGCCCGGCGAGAAGAATATGCCCATCCACACCTGTCCCTGGTTATTAATCAACGTCAGAATGTTCTCGGCTATCTTAAAGTCGCCGTACTGCCGCATGTCAACGCATCAGGAGCACCGCAAATGCAAGGGCAAAAACAAAGCGTGCCATTAGTCACAGTCGAGTCGAGTGTTGAGCTTGAGCTTTGCTAACTAGGGTAACTAGGATAATGTGCACCTCTCCACATCCTCCTCGTCGCTTACCTGTGGAAACGTTTTCTCCATGTCCCAGCACCAGTTTTGATTGACATAGCGCACAAATAGGGCACGCAGAAAGTCGATGCAAAGCGGCGCCACAATGGACATGAGCTGCAAGGGAGACAAAGGAAACGAAGAGAGAGAAGTGAGGTATTATGGGCAACATGTAATGAAGTTGCGTTTGTGACGTCGGACACTGCTTAAAACTCGCCACACGTAATGCCACACAGTGCATTGTCTTTGTGTACCCTGTATGTGGAACCGGACAATGGAGCATGATGAAAGTGAACAATACAAGGTAACGTGCTTCGCCTTCTGATGTTTCTAATCCAAGATGTAGAAAACGGTCTCATGAATTTAAAGGCATTCTATAGATACAAATTTCCCACTCAATCAACGACTTCTAGTATATTAGTTCCTTAGGAATCACAAACCGCAGATATGAAAGTACCTTAAATGCATGCAAGCATAAGAAAATCAGTATCCCGTGCCACAGGATTCACGTGCTCCTTCTCTAGTTAACTGCTAATGATATTCACACAAATTGAAAGGATTGAATCTGCCTACACAATCATAAAGCATAAAGTATAATAGACTTACAGGGTACCACGTAGACAATCACTATCACGTAAATGCGCATTGCGAGAAATGTTTATGGCTGATTTGCTGGTCGCACTGGCCAGCAAACTATCTGACCAAAAACCCATTCGTTTTGTAGCTGAAATTCATGCACGAACACGTGCTTGAGTCGGAGGGTGGACGGGGTAAATGCGTGCGTGGCTGAGGGTTGGGTGAACTACCCAAGAAAGTAGCCTTCAAGCTGAAACCGCACATGACCAGAACCCAATTGAGTCTTAACGTAACGGAACTGAGTCTGCAGCTTAAAATTTTGTTATGCGTAAGACGAAGGCGTGGGTGAATGGGCGTGGGCAGACGGTTTACTAAAGGCTCGTAACTTGTCTAATTTATGTGCCCAAATCGTTTAATAGAGATTATGTGCGCCATGTCCAGCTTACAACAACAGCAAGAACAAACACAAAATATGTATGTACATAATCAAATCGTGCGCCTTTTCATTTTTTGTTATCCTCGTCCTAAGCTGTTTACACGATTGCCGGCCGGGAAAAAATGAATGAAAAAGACAAAAAAGGGCGACCCTGAAAAGTTGGCCGCAAAGCCCATGAATTTGTTTGCGATTAGACTTAAAGTTCACAATCAAATCTTTGGCCAATCGACACTCCCAGCCAGACGGAACCGAAGAAAATCGAAAGAAGAAAAAGGGAGAAGAACTCGGGGAAATCGATGCCAAAAGTTCAAAAATGTTTCCTATGCAAATGCTCCCCCCCGCAACGCCGGTTCTCCCAATGATAAGTATAAATTGTGCCCAAAAAGGCGAGTGCCAGCTGCGATTCGGGCAGAGGACTCCAGAGAGCGATTATTATGATAAAATACTTTTCTGGTCTGGTCTCTAACTAGCTAAGGGCATATTTACTTTGAGGGAGATTTTGATTTGAAAGTTTTTATATGAATTTTGGGTTACTTTCCTCTTCATCACAAAGGGTACCTAAACTTCGTTTATCTACTTTTTGGATATCTCACTTGGCCTCTTTTGACTTCTTCAAGCCTGTCGAAATTTTGATTTTTACCATGAGAAGCAAGAAAACAAATTTCTTTTCGCTGTGAATTTTCCGCACAATTTGGCTAAACGGGGATTTCACGCTACGCCGCTGGATAAGTAGCTCTACGCTTTTATTGTTGTTGCTCCTGTTGTTGCTGTACTGCTTAAAGTTCAATCATATTTCAAGTTAAATAGATTTTAATATGTGCGGAACAACAACAAATGGAAGAGCTGTTTAGCTGGTGGTTTCTGTCTGTTTTGGGGTGTCGAAAGGAAGGAAATTGATTGCTCCTTTGCCTTCTGATGAAGATGGATTCGTGTTTAAACTGTGTTTCGTTGTCTCTCTCCCCTCTTGTTATCTTACCCCATCGAAGACGATGACCTTTGACAGTTCCTGGCCTAGCGAAGTTTCCCAGCACATTGTCGTCAAATTGTTCTGAATACTTTTCAGCGAGTTCTGCACATCTTTCAGTCGTTTAATCTGCCGTTCCAGTTGCGTCATCTTTGGTGTGGTTGGCTTCTTGACGTCACTACTTAGTGTGGTGTCCAGGCCATCAGGTGTGGTGCCGAGGCCATAGGGGTCTTTACCACACACGCGCATTACACACAGCTCCATCCCATCTATGGTACTTCCATCTTGCACAATGTCATCGTGGCTGATGAAGTGTGGCGTTACAGGGTTCCCATTGCGGTCTGTGAACTCAAACTCTTCGGTGGTGCTGCTGCTTGTGGTGCTTCCCTCAGGGATGCTGGTTTCGCTAGTGTTGTCAGTGGTGGAGCTGAGCTCTTCGGTATCGACGGTTGTAGTTGGTCTCGCAGTGGTTCTTCGTATAGTTGGTCTGCGAGTTGTTGTCGTTGTGGTGGAGCTGGTTGTCGTTGTTGTGGTGCTGGCGGCAGCTCTCAATCTTTCTTGTCTGAGGCGGTTCCACTCTTCTTGGCTCACTGGTTGTTGCACAGTGTTTGGTGGCACCACTCCTGGTCGGTAGGGTCGTCTGAATGGTGGGTTAAGTGTAGGTTGGGGATTGTATCTCGGAGTGTATGCTAGGTTAGGTTGGGGAGTGTATCTCTGACTGGGTTGATTGTTTTGTTGGTTATAAGGTGGGTTATATCTGACTGGATTATATTGCGGGCTGGGTGGGTTATACTGCTGATTAGTTTGTGGATTATATCTCTGATTGTTTGAAGGATTATATCGCTGGTTACTTTGTGGATTGTATGGTGGTGTATAAGGTTGATTGTATGGTCTGACAGGTATGTTGTTGCCCGTCGCACTCGGCTCAACCACTTGTGCACCACCTGAATCGGTGCGATGTCTTCGACTGTATTTGCTGGTATGCAACACTGGTGCATCCTCATCTGTTGCTCTTTTCCTGCGCGTTTTCACTACCTGCTCATTAACTTGGTTCAGCACCTGAGCGAGTGGATCATCCGATTGTTGGGTGGTTGCCTGATCTTCTCCAGGCTCGGGAAACTCAGCACCCTCAAAGTAATCCACATAATTGAAGTAGCTATCGTTTGCCTGGTGCTGGTGTTGTAGTGGTGCTAGAGGAACTCAGCTGTGGTTCTTCGCTACCATAGTCGTATGTGGCTTCATCATCTTCGGTGGTGAAGGGCGCTACGGTGGTGGTAGTGGTGGTGCTGCTGCTTGTGCTGCTTGAAGATGTTGTGGACGATGTTGTTTCTGGCGTTTCGCTGCTTGTAGTTGTTGCTTCAGTGGATAATGTGGTGGGAAGAGTTGTTAAGAGCGTGCTGCTGCTGGTAATCGTACTCGACTCTGTGGTTATTGTGGATGGCAAAGTACTCCAAGTGGTTGATGGCGTTTCATTGGTTGTAGGCAAGGTGGTGGCCAAAGTGGTTGGCAGGGTAGTCGGCAAAGTAGTTGGTAAAGTGGTTGGCAAAGTGGTTGGCAAGGTGGTTGGCAAGGTAGTCGGCAAAGTGGTTGGTAGCATTGGAGTGGTGGTCAGATTGAGCAGCATCAGCGTGGTGGCTATTCGCGTTTGGTTTGAGCACTTCACCGTTATGTTGTAGCACTTAATGCGCTTCAAACTGGACACGAGCGCACCCACCGCGGTGCTGGAAAAGAAGGCATCTGTGGTTGACCAGTCGCCCGTCGTAGAGGAACCCGCATCATCGAACAACCCATCCGAGGTGCTGTCGCTGCCGTAGAGTGGCGTCGTGGTGGTCATTGCACGCAGTGCCTCAATGGATCTCAACAGGTCATGCAGCTCCTTCGTGTTGGTTTCGTTCTCCTGCTTCAGCATCTGCAGCGGCTTCTCCTTGCTATTGATCTTGTAGATGAAGGAGAACATCAGCGAGTACAAATTCAGCATGTTCAGTATCATAATGCTAAGTAGAGGAGGAAAGGATTAGCAAATGATTTTTAGCTCGGATTCCCTTAAAGACTCACCGTGCCAATTGCAGCCGCAGCTGCTGTCGAGGATGCCAGTTCTCGAACAGACCCAGTGCCTCGAAAATCATGGGCAGAAAGAAGGATAACAGTGTCATGGTCACGTTGACTGCATTGCGACTTAGCCAGTTGTCGTGCTTGGCCAAATCCTCCGAGCTGCAAGAGAAAAGCTGAGGTTCAAGCAGCAACTAAGGCCCGCACAAAGCATACTCACTGATTCACCAGCAGCACCACTGTGGCACAAGATACAACCAGCAGACCCAGCACCAAAATGTTCACCAATATCCTTTGTAATATCACGCGCCAGCTAATGAGAAGGAGGAGACAAAGGAGAAGGAAGAGAAAAGAAGGAAGACGAGGATGTGCTTCAATTATGAACTGCAATTGAGGGCGATTCAGCCGGAGCTTACTTGCGATTATCCTTCTTCTTTTCGGCTTCCTCGAGCAGCGCCTCCTTGAAGCCAACCACGACGGATGCAATGCGATTATGCGCCGTCTCCGCGTGTCCTGTGGGTGATAAGCACGTGGGCTGTAATGATGTTGCCACCTGAGGGTTGAAGAGCCCAGCCAGGCTCTTACTTACCAATCATGAAGTCCCAGCCGGTAAAGAGTTTCCACGAGAAGACGCACTCATCGTCCTTTGAGGAAAGTTTCGAGTTGCGCGAGTTCTCAGCCATTCTAGAGGAACAGAGAAGAGGAGAGAGAAAGAGTGAAAGGCAGAGAGTGAGAAAAGTTTGCAGCGTGTTGCAACTTGGCTTACAAGCCATAATTGGCGCACAAATCCAAGCCAGGCCGGCAAGTGGCGCACACATAAATATGTGTGCGATTCACGCATGCCGCGCACGTGCCACGGCACAAGTGTGGCAAGTGCCAGCATGTGGCAAGGTCAACCGGCTTCGCCTTCGCTGTTGACATTGGTACTTTGTTCAATTACGAAATCAACATAATGCCGACAAAGCCATTAAAAGGCGCAACCGTTGCCAGTTTGGTTGCCTGCCCCACCCACCTAGAGGAGTTCCCCCCTCCATCTGTCTGCTTCTTCCTCTTCCCCTCGGACATGCTCCGTGTCTGACCGCGTGCGTGCGTAAATCATAATGGCCAAGTTTTTTCCGGATAGGCCGCAAAGTTTTCGCCTTCTTTTTCGCTCGGCTTTCCCTGCTGCTTGCCCCATTTTGTGGCACGTACGTATAAAGGACACGCCCTGCGCCTAGATTTGTATTATTTAATCAGCGCTACGTTTGGTTCGTTTAATTAATTAACGAGCATTTTTGGTATTTAGCTCAGCCTTCGATACACGCAGATTTAATGAAGTGTTCATCCTCCTTCCTCTCCCCATCTTCCCTCCCACTGCATACTCACTTTCTCAGCGTGGCCACAAAGCTGTAGATATAGACCAGCACGGCGGTCAGGAAGTAGGCCAGCGGCAGCTTATAGCCGGATGTGCTGATGCCGGAAGTGCTCGAGTAATACCTGAACGAAAAGAGATAGTCAGAGAGCGGCAGATAACAATCAAGCTAACCGAGCTTGATTAACTTTGAGCTGCAGTTTAATTTGCCTCTGCTCCTGCCCCACTCACCCGTAGAACATGGGCGAATACTTCAAGTAGCCCTCGAACTCCCAGAAAGTGAAGAGATTTCCCGCTATTTTGTACTCCGACTCGGACATGCGTTTGCGCGGATCCGATTCGTCGTGCTTGGTGGCAAAGTACTGCAAAGGGAGAAGAAGATGAAGATGAAGTACTCAACTACAAGGGGGTAAGGAGGGAGGCGGGTACATACCTCCGGGCCAATGACAAAGGCCACCAGCGGAATGGCAATCATAATGTTGACCCACATGAGCCAGCGCAGGAATGTAAAGTAGGAAGCGACGCCGGAGCCAAAGTGAGATTCGATTTCCTTGATGCGCAGCTCCCATGGTATGAGCACGGTGAGGAAACTGACTGTTTCGCGTTTCCAGTGCCGCCAGCGCTGCAGGAGGAGTAGGAGAAGGAGAGGGGGAAGAGGGACATGAGTTATGCACAAGCTGGAGTTCATATTTTAATTGGCTTTCTTGCGAGCTTGTCGAGCAGTTGCTGAATTTATGTGCGAACTGATTTACTTCAGCTCCATAAATATTTTCGGGGTAAACAGCAAGCTCATCAAGAGGCAACTGCAGCTGTGTGTGGGTATATGTGTGTACTTGTGTGTGTGTGTTTGTTTATGTGTGCTTGGCTTGTTGAGAGAAATCACTTACCGCTGCCATTAAAATTTTAAACCTCGCCCACAAATCCCGCGTGCTGCGTGACATGGCAAACCGCTCCTGCAGCGCCCCCTCGTGGCGTGCCACATACGTTTTGGCCTGTCAACATCATTAAAAGAGTAAAGAGCGCCCCCGAAACGAGGGCGAGAAAGTGTTGCAAAATTGACATATGAAATCGAATTTAATGGGGCTAAGGCGTGCCACGTGAAAGCACCCTCCTTCTCCCTCCTCCTCCTCCTTTCCTCCCCTCACTTACCTGCCGCACCAGTTTGAGCTTCTTGCGTATGTGCCATGGTTGCAGCTTGACCGACTGTATAACCTCCTTGTGTAGGCGGATGTTCTCAAAGATTTGCTCCTGCGTGGACTCCTGATTGGTGCCCTCCTCTGCTGAAACGAGTAGCATAAGTAAACATTACACACACGCCACGTTGACCACGTGCCAGCACAAATGAGCGCACGTAACGCCAGAAATTACTACATCCAGAGCCAGTCCCAGCCCCTGTGTCCGTCCCAGTCCGTGCTAAGGACATTGATTAGCCACTTGAGGCCTGCTAAGTTAAACGAAATCTGCAAAAGCAGTTAGAATTGCTGCGGGGAATGCCTTGCCTGAGCTTGTGGTGTAGACACTGGAGCGCCGTCGCTCCACACTATCTAGCACGTGATCCATGGGACTTGATGCACGTCGCGAATTGCGACTGCCACGTTTTCCTCTATAGCCTCGCACACTGGCACGTCTCTGCATTATCGCCGATACGGAAATTGAGTAGTCCTCCTCATCGTCGACATCGCCAGCGCCATTTTCAGGCTGATTCTGCTGATGCTGCTGCTGCTGCTGCTGCTGTTGGTACTCCTGATTGTTGTAGTTGTAGTGGTAGGCAGTGCTGTCGGCGTCGCTGCTCTGATTCTGTGTGGGATGGGGAAAATCTGTGCAGAAGAAAAAACTGTTTGTGTAAAAGAAAACTCATTTGTTTGCCCACGCTCGCCTACCGTTTCCTTCGTACGATCTGTTATCGTCCTGCGAAGCAGTTCTGCGCCATTTTGAATAGACATTTTTCTTAGTTTCAATTCCAACTCTCTCCATCTCTCTCATTCTCTTTCTTTGTGCACACCTACCTGCCTCTGTTCCTTTGTCCTCGATAGTATTCTCTGCGCTCGTCGGCGCTGCTCTGCATCTGCCAGCCGCCCTTATCCAAGTCGCATGGCGGCGCCCAGGTCACGGACAATTGATGTGGCGAGGTGACGCCCGAGTTGTTCTACGAATTGAGTTGAACTTTAATTAAAATGCTCTTCCAGCTGCCACTGCTGCTGGTGCTGTCTGCTGTCTGCTGCTTATCAACGGTTCACTTGTTCGCGCGGCATAATCCACTTTAATCACGCACCACGCAGTCAGCTAATCTCGCGCCCACTTAATCACTCTTCCTTTCCCTCTCTCTCTTTCTCTCTGTGTACTCGAATTGTAATTATTAATATACTGTAAAAATCTCTACTTATATTTTACAATTTATATTGCCAAGTCTAGCGAATTTGTCTTGAGTCGATTGGGGATTTTCTTTTTGTGCCGTCGCAACGTGTCGTGGAGCAGCCTTTTGCGCAGACTGAACGGCTTAGCGAACTGGCCAGGCCAGCCAAGCCAGGCCAGCCAGGCCAGCCAGGCCAGGACATCAAAAGGACAACGCGACACACTCACTCACACTCACGCAGAGTTAAATTTTTCTAATAATGAATGAATATGAATGAAGCGCAGAGAGCCGAACCGAACAGAACAGAACGGAGCAGAGCAGGAACCCCACCTAGAACTGACTTATCAAAGCCAAAACGTGCCCAAAACACACACACAGTGAACACAGCAAAAGAACGAAGGAAGCGAACGGGGGCCAAAGGAATTTACATAGACACGCGCCAGAGCATTGCGGCAGGCAGTAGAAGAAGCAGGTGCCAGGGCAAAGGGGGCTGGTTAGGTGACTGACCACTCGTTGACTTCCTCGCCCAGTTGAAACGAAGACGAATGAGCGTTAAAATCGCCAGCGGCATGTGATAACAACAACAGAGGACAAGCAGAAGAAGAGACCAGCACATTGAATGTTCATTTAGCAGAGCGTGATTGTGTGTGTGTGCGCAGGTGTGTGTGCAGGTGTGTGTGTGTCGGGATTGAGTCACGTTGTATTCTTGGCCTGGCTAGCCTAGACTGGCCTGTGCCATGTAAATGAAAATCAAACATGCAAGGGTTGATAAAGAAAATCGCAAAACTAGAGAAAGACACCTACACACACACACACACACACACACACACACACAGAGGGCGAAAGACTCCCACACACACTGCGCCATAGCTCTACATCGAGCATATTCCGCGCCCACTATTGAAATATGTTTTCATATAACTTTTAGCGCTCTTAACTGTCTCCTGTGTTTCGCTTTTGCTTTCGCTTTCGTTTTTGCCGTCGTCTCCTTTGGCCTTTGGCTTTTGGTTTTTCCAGATTTGCCTATCGTTTTTGGCCTTTTAGTTAAATGAAGTTCGGCCTGCGTTTTGTTGTGCGGGGGCTTTTTAATTAACAACAGAATTTATCTATGCGTGTTCGCCAACGGTTGCCGCCCACTCCTGCCCCACTCCCTGCACCCCCTCCCGCAACGGCCAACTCTAGTGAAATCATGTCGCACGTGTAGCATAATTTGTTGGCTTTTTATGGGTTCATTAGCCGCTGTGACAGCTGCAGCGCAGCTTTGAAGAGAGCCAGCTCCTGCTGGCCTCCTCACCTGAGACCCAGTTTCGAAGACCTGCTGACCCAATTGGGGGCAGGCCACACCCCACACAGTGCTCACATGGGGCCCTTAAGTGGTTTTCCATGTTCGATTGCATTTCGAAGGTGTCCTGTCTGGATTGTCATAAATCTACGAGGCTGAAACATAGACCCGCGCCTTGGAGTATGCAATATATATTTAGCGGACACTTTTGACCCACAAAACAGAGCTTTGGAATTTGGGTTAGGTGGCAAACTAAACAACCCAGGGCAAGTGGCAGAGACTTTGCACACTTTTGGTGCGACGCATGGTCGCAGGATCTGCATTGGGACAATGCTTCTTGCATTTAATGTTTACGTGCGTCCTCGCCAAGTGTTCCTTGTAGGAAATGACATCCGAAGAATCGCTGGTAAACGCGAAGCTAGAGCTGAAGCAGCTGTCCTGGCTGCTCGAACGTGGACACACTTTCATTTTCCTCTTCACCGACTTCTTTGCAAGTTTTTCCTCGTTCTGCAAATTGTTTTGCATAATCTGGCGTTCAAATCTTTCCAGCACTTCCTCCTTGAGTTGCTTGCCCCGCAGCTCACCATGACGACAATTCTCGCGGATCCAACGTCGCACTGGACGTGACCCCACATAGAATTTTGGCGTCTTGGTCAGGTGCTTGGGCATATTGACAACGCAGCCCAAGCTATTGAACTCGCCAAACCCAATATCGAAATGATTGCGACTCAATGGTTCCGGATCGGGGCCTTCTGCAGTCTGGTAGGTTAGAGGACCAACTGCCGGCAGCGTATGCAACGCTTCGTCATTAAAGCGACGATCCTGTCGCGTGCAATATGTCCAGCCTTCGAAACTAAGCTTTTTTCCCTTCACTTGAAAATCCATTTCTAGTTTATCTTCGAACGAAATGCCTGAGATCTCCTTTAGTTTGCCCTCATGATGCTGCACACGAAAGCAGATCCCATGCGATTCCGGCATCGTAATGGTTCCTTCGCCGTGAAACTTATTGTTCAGAAAGCGACCCGTGTACTTGGTGCCATCGATAAAGAAGTACTCTCCGTAGCCCTGCATGCCCCACTTGTCGAACTTGCCGCGGAAGCAGTTGCCCGTCGGAAAGCGGACTTCATTGCTCTCAATCCATCCCGAAAACATGCTCTGCCAATGAAGAACTCTCGATCGATAACGCCAACGAACTCAATTATGTATTCTGCTCCACTCAAACTGACTAATGACAGCAGAGTCAAACAACAAACGAAAGCTACAGTCGATTGTTATTTAACCTCTAATCAGAACCAAAACAATTTTATGCTGCATACCTTAGAGGCGCACTGGGTATCAGTATGCCCATGAACTTATTTCTTTAATAACTTCAACGTCAATTATCCGTTTGCAACCGAATTAGCATAAATCTGCCTACAATAATGAGTCATATTATCAACAAACTTAAAAGTCCTCTCTGAGTCTGTGAGATATAGACGAACCAAAGACACCTTCATTTGCCAAACATATTCCTTTTGCTTTAGCGAGCCTAAGCGACTTTTAAAGTTCAGACTTTTAACTTTGCATACTTTGAATTTGTTTATTTAAATTTAAATTTGGCAAACTACTGATGTATTATAACAACAAACAATTGAAGGGAATGCGACTCGTCTATAGTTCGAATACCGAGAGATTAATGTCGACAAAGCTTGTGGGACGCTTCATATTGGACTGCACCACATAGAGATTTTCTGTGTGCTGCTTCTGGGTCATCCAGTGGGCTTCTTCGTAGTAGCCCTTGGTCGGCTTGTGCAGCGAATTGTCCGAGAAGCTGCGTGAAATGGTGTGCGAGGCGCCCGAGTCTACGGTGATGGGATCAGAGCTGCTGGTCCATGGACGGTCTCGTTTGATCGGTACAGGCTCACCAGGATAATGTAGGTTCCAGAGTTTGGTGAATGAACTGACGCGTTTCTCCTCCTTGCAGAACTTCTTGCGAATGCATAGTTCAGTGTCGGAGACCATCTGGCTGCGCAGACGATCGGCAGGCATTAAGCGATCGGCACTGGGCTCTTCCTTCTTGGGATGTTCCTTGCAGACCTTGGGGAAGTATAGCTCTTGATGTGTCTGCTTCTTGGGTGTATAGAGAATGATCTCTTTGAGCTGTTTCTGCTCGTTGGCCATGTTGTTTGCCACAATCTGACGGCAAATGCTGGGCAGCGGCTCCTTGATGGTCTCCTTGTGCGCCGTGCGGCAATGGTACTTGATCCAGCCCTTCTCATTGGGGCAGCTCACGTAGATGCTCTTCGAGAAAGGCGGCGGGCGTTCCGTTAACCAGCCAGTCTCGGCATTGAACAAACCCTTCCTCGGCGTCGAAGCAGTTCGGCGGCACAACACGCGCCTGCAGAGTGCTTGTCAAATATGAAGTGGGCCCCACAGGTTGCTGCCCATAGTAATGTTCTGCCTGATAGCGACGATCCTGTGGTGTCAGATACGTCCATTCGTCGCAGACGAACTCCCCGTTGTTGAATGTGCCCTTCACATGCAAGCCATCGTTAAACCACATATCCTCGATTTTAATTAGCTTTCCCTCTTCGAACAGTCCCTTGATGGTGAATTTATGTGGTTGGGCCAGTTTTATATGCCCGAACCCGTGAAACTTGCCACGTATAAAGCCGCCGCGGTACTCAGCTCCGTCTGGGAAGCGGTAGGTTCCAAAGCCATCCATCGTGTGCACCGCTGAATTCCAAGCGCCCTCGAAGTTGCTGCCCGTGAGGAACTCAATGTGCACCACATTCAGATCGTCGGCTTGTTGGTCTTTGTCCATGGCTATGGCAGTTTATCACTCACTCGCTTTGTGTCTCTCTCTCTACTTAAGGCAGACACTTCTGTGTTTCTATCTCTGTCTGTCTTTTACTTCTTTCTTTGCTTTTTTAACGTTTTTATTTCGTGTGAGTTATATGACTCTGTCAAAGGCAGTAGAACTACCTTTTGACTGCCCGAGTTGACCCACTTAGGTGGCCCGTGGCAAGTGCTGCCAGGTTTGCTGAGATTCCACATTAGCTTTATGGCTTAATGAGCGAGGAGTGGTCTAACTGGCGCATGCTTATGTTTATGCTGGGCTCATAAAGCTGCGCAGAACAGCAGGTGGCACAGATAGGGAGTATAAAGGATTCCTGTGAAGTATTTTAAAGCTAGTTCTGCTCTAAGTAAAAGACAGTTTTTTATGGCTATACCTAACCCTAAGCTACTTCTGCTTTTTACAGGATATACACATGTTCAGCTCAGCCTACGCCTTTCCCTCAGTGCTTTACAGCCTGTCATACATTCACAGATTTACTCTGTTTGCCCCAGCTTGACCAGGTGTTGGCTATTCTATCGATATTTTCACCTGCTTTGTGTTATTGCCTCTGCACGTGCCCCGCAACAAATCGTAAGCACTCCCTGGTGTCCACTAAATCATGTTCACTTACCTCACTGTTGGCGCCAGTTGCTGTTGCGCTGCTGCTGCCACCATTGCCACCACCAAGGGCCCCTCCTGCTGGCCCGCTCACGCAACGAAAATCCACTGAACCACCTGATGAACGCCGTGGTTTACTTATGTCCAGGCGTAGTATGCCTGGCTTGGGACGTGGTCGTGGCTCAGCGGGAGTAGCGGGAGTAGCCGACTCTGCTGCGCCTGCTGTGGCCACAATTGGCTCCACAGCGGAGCCACCACTGGCCACCACACTGGTCTCCCTTTGGTTTGTCTGCATCTCGCCACGACAATTCACTGAGTGAGTGTGTGTACCGTGCTGGGAGTCGAGCGACGAGCACACGTCCGCTGTGCAGCGCCAACGCGAACGTACTATATCCCTATATCCATGTCCTGGCCGGGGAAGCAACAATTACGCGAGCAGTCGACGCCAGCCAGAGGCAACAGCAACAACAATGGCGAAATAAAATGTGAATTAAACGCGTCGACGTTGGCGTCGCAGCCACGCAATAAACGTGAATGTAAATGTTAGTGCGAGAGTGTGTGTGTCTGTGTGTGCGAGAGAGTATGAGTGAGTGTGAGTGTGAGTCGTGGCTGTGTGAATGACGTTCGCTGGGCGACAGGACAGGACACGCGGCACTTTCAACTGTTTCTTGTTGCTGTCACATTGCTCACATGTTGATGCGCACAACAGGCTCGCCTGTGTGTTTATGTGTGTGTGTGTGAGTGTCTGTTTGGATATGAACTTCCTGTTTTCAGGGTCGTCAGGACATTTTAACATGCCTTTTAGCTTGGCGTAATTATGTGTCGCGGCCTGTGCTCGGCCCCAAAAAGTGTCAAAAAGCAGCAGAAAAATGTAGCGGGAAAATGTAAAAAAAATATCGCATGTCGCGAGTTTTTCATTTTTCATTTGTTCAGCGCTTGCCATTAGTGCGCTTCTTTTGCTTTTAGTTGCCCCCTCCTCCCTCTCCCTCTCTCTTCTCTCTCTCACTCTGCACCTGCTTTGCCCCCTCGCTCTGCTGTGCTGGTAATTATGACCGCACACGAGTTGCCTTGGGTTTGTTTTCTAATTTTCAATATGCGATACGCTCACACGCCCACACGCGCCCATTAGACACGCCCCCTTCCCGGTCAGGCCGGGCCAGGCAGCTACACATTCTCAGTGAGTGCGCTTGTTAGCTGCCAGCCAAGCCCACATGCTGCGGCCCCGCACTCCCTCCCCGATATGCAACGCTTTGCTCTATTACATGCGAAGCACGTTAAATTAATTGAACAGCAAAGTGTGCAACAGCAGCAGCAGCAACAACAACATCAACAACTACAACACGCACTTAAAAACAGCATGTGCAGTTTGAGTTTTCTTTTTTTATTCACTTAATTCAGTTGCAGCACTTAATAAACTTAAATAGAATCGAATAAAATAGAACTAATCTAATATTAAATAGCTGTGCGAAAATGCTCGTGAAATGGATCTTCTTCTGTGTGTATATGTGTCTTGTATGTGTGTGAGTCTTCAGTGTATATGTGTGTGTAGTCGCATGAGTTTTATTTCTCTATTTATGCTTAGTACAAATTTCAGTTTCAGTCTCAAAAATTGTTGCATAAATTAACTAAAACCATTGCGTATCTCTATGGTATGAATCGAAATAGAATCGAGTAAAAAATACAAAAAATGCCTTAAGTTCGTTAGGAAAATCGTCAGAGATATCAAAAATATATAATGTATAATGTATAATATAAATTACTTTAAAAGGTTTAATCCCTCGCTTACACTTTAAATTATCTCTACCCTGTGCCCATTTGGAATGTCCCACGTGCAGGTTGCGGTAATCACTTATACGCCACGTACGCCGCCACTGGCAATTGCAACGCGTGCCGCAGCTGCAGTAAATTTATAGAGCTCTCCTCCCCGCCCCCGCCCGATAACTTCCTGCGAAACGAGATACTTTCGTACACAAAAGGCGGCCACATAAAAGTGAAATCGATTTATGCATAAAATTTCTGATGCTGAAAAATTTATGAATAACAAACACACCGAGCAGGAGGAACAGAGTGTGTGTGCGTGTGTGTGTGGGAGCGAGTGTGTTTGCCCTGTGTGTGGGAGTGTGTGTGCGTAAGTATGTTATGCTTGTTGCTGTTCTGCCTTGGCTTATTTGCTTAACCATATATTTTCCAGCAGGGCAAATCCGCAAGGAAGCTGCAGCGGCAACAGCCACGCATTCTCCTTCTCCAACTGCTCCTACTCCCTCTGCCCTTTTGCGCTTTTTGCATGCGCTCTCTCGTTGTGTCCTCGTGTTGTGTTTGCTTAGCTTAATAACCAGTTTTTCTCAAACATGAAAAGTTGGCCAAGTTAAGCAGCAATTGCGGAGCTTTTATTATGTTTTCTTTGCCTTTGCTCATTCGTTTTGTTTCGTTATGTGCGACGGGGCGTATGATAAATGCGACCTGTTTGTCCACCTAATGAATTGCCTGCCGTACGTGGGTGAGTGAGCTGTGTGTGTGTCTCTGTGTTGTGTTTGTGTGATGTGTCTTACATGCGAAATACTTTCACTTAGTTTATTAATACTCAAATACACATTGAGCTGCAGCTTTATGCTCGCTAATTGACTTATGTCTACTACGCTTATTCATCTCATCTCATCCTGTTGCTTTTATCTCCTCCTCCTCCTGGTGCTTCAGCTTCGTGTGCGTCTGTTCATGGCATTTCAATGAGCATGTCGTTCGTTTTGGGTTAATTTGGTCATTTAGTCTATTGATTTTCATATTAGCTAACCTTACGTAGTACTCGAGACGTAACTAGCTTACGAAAACACTCGCTTAACAGCTAATAAACGCACACATTACGGCTCCCTCCGTTTACTGTTTGGGAAAGTTGTTGAGAGGCTGCGGGTCCCTTAAAATGTTGTCACTTTGCCCAAACGCATCCCAAGCAATTTACGACGTTTTTTGGCGCTTAACTTAGTCCAAATTGTGCTGCTGCCCTCGACGAGCAGAAATTCATCGCATAAATCATCCGTCGTTTCCTTTACCATGCCGCCATAGAAATGATCCTCCTGATACTTCTCGGAGCGCGAGTCACCAGATACGAAGCCGCTTTCGGGCCGTGACAAGGAGGCAGTGTGCCAGGGTAACTGTTGAAACCAGCGAGCCACTTTCGCCGTCGACGAGAGCTGTGAAAATGTGAAAGCGGGGGAAAAAAAAAGTCAGTCAGTGTGTAAATTTATGCAAATGAGTTATGTGCGCAAATTGCTGTCCACCACCAAAACCAGAGAGAAAGACAACCAGAGAAAGAAGACGAGCCCATGAAGAGAGGAGCGAAGGGAAATGGCGACAACTTGTTTTTTTGCCTTGCACTTTCTTTTAGCTGCTGCCATCGTTTTTCATTTATCACGCGAAATTTATTCACTGACTGTCTGCGAGGAGACCGTTCATTATCCCCGGCCAACGTGGTGTATGCGTAATAATACTACAAATGCGCTTAATGCTGCACGTTTTTGTGTGTCGCGCGCGCGAAAGTATGCAGCGCTTTTTCGCACCTCGGCAACTCCTTCTGCGACTGCAAACTCATTAGGAAAATTGTTCAATGTTGCGTAAAGTGGTAATCCTGAATCTGAATATAATGATAATATATGACCTTTGGCAGATACTTTTTGTTGGACTATTAATATGCTTTTTTATTGCTGTTGTTGTTGCTGTAGTTGTGTTGTTGTGTTTGCATTGTGTGTGTTGAGCTTATTAAATACGATTTTATAATTTACATTTAACAGTTGCTGCAACTAATTACTTTTCTTTTTTTGTTCTGCTGTTTTTAGTGTATTTGATATATTTTTTTAGGTATATTTGAGCAAACAATTCTGGAAGTTTTTCGATACATAAATTACACATAATAAACAACAATTTACAATATACGCACTAAACTAGAATAGATATATTCAAGGATTTGTTTCTTTGACACTTTATGGAGAATACTAGTTGATTAATTAGTTTGCTTTCTTGATATGCTGCATGTTCGATATAATAGAGGGTCATAGGGGGATAGGAAGGGGGAGGGAATACTTGTTCGCATTTGACTAGAAGAAGTTTCGACAAGAACTTAACTAATATGATAAACTAAAACGATATTTGCGCTATCAATTAATACTGTTATGCATACGCATACTTTCTCTCTCACTTGCACTCTCATACTTTCTCACTCTCACACTCGCATTCACATTCATTCAGCTTAGCTTCACTATTGACTATTCATATAACTTAAGGGAGCTGTGGTCCACGCTCGATTCTCTGCTTGTTCTTCTTGGTGTTCCTCCTTATCTCATTTGGTTGTATGTCGCGCCCAGGCAGTGCGCTGCACTTGGCTCATCATTTGGCTGCGGTTGGGCACCTTCTCGCTGGTGCTGCGCGTTATGAAGCTGGGCGTGGCCGACAACTTGCGCTGGTGACCAGCCTCGTCCGTGACACGCAGCAACACTGTGTTGAAGCGTGTTTCCCTCCCATTGTTATTGTTATTGCTGCTGCCATTGTTATTGTTGTTGTTGCTGGTACTATTGCTCTGCTGGCTGCTGCTGCCGGGGCTGATGTTGTTGTTGCTGCTGCGCTGTCGTGGCGACGATGGTGAGTCCAGTGTGGAGGAACTGCGACTGGTATCCCTGGTGCCAGTCGAGCCGCCACCGCAAGCCAAGCCAGCCAAATTGCCATTGGAGACCGCGACCTTGAGTTGTTCCTCCAGATTGTTGAGGTTCTGTTCGATGCTCAGGCGCAAGTCCTCGTTGAGCATCGAGCTGCCCGTGAAGGAGTTGCGGTTCAGTGTGCCCAGTGGGGAAGGCGACAAGGCGACGCTGGCATTGAGTCCTGCTGGTGAGGCTGCCAGAAAGTTGAAAGCACTTGCCGCTCCATTGTTGTTGGTGGGCGTGGCTGGGGTGCAAGACAGCGGATTGACAAAGAAGTAGGAGTTGTGCGGCGTCGCTGCAGCCGTTGAGGGCGTCTGCTGCTGTTGCGTCGCTTGCGTTGCATTCGCGTTCAGGTTGAGCGCCTGCAGTCGATTAAGCAACTCCTGATTAACTTGAAACAGATCCTTGGAGAGTGCATCCTGCTGCTGTTGCTGCTGTTGCTGCTGCAACTGATTACTAATGCTCTGCAGCTGACTCATTGTGGGATACGTCGAGCTGCCACTGGCTCCCGTTGGTGTTGGGGGCGTCAATTGCGCCTGATGCTGCTGCTGCTGGGCGGAGGCTGTGGGCGACGTCTGTTGTTGCTGAAGGCTCTGCAGGTTCTGTAGATTCTGGCTCTGCTGATTAAGTCCACTGAGCTGATGGCTCAGCGAGGTCAGCTGCTGATTGATGTTGCCCAGATTGTTGATCTGCTGATTGATGGTGGCCAAATTGTTGTTGTTGCTTGTTGCCTGGAGCAGCATCTGCAGCTGGGACTGCCGGAAGAGGGAGAAGGCGAAGGGTATCTCGTGTCATTAACACTGCAGCTTAAATCAAATTCATGAACAGAGAACAACAGCAACACGAACAACAAACGAACAAACAAACAAACGTGCAAAATGAGACTGAAAAATTCGACGGGCAGCAAAGTAAAAATAAACATGCAAGGAGGGGGCCATGGAAGGAGGGCAGCGGAGCAAAAGGGGGGCATATTTTCTTAATTTTCGATGGACTTCGATTTTTTTGGGGTTATAATTAAGGCAACAAAATTATGAAGGCATAAATCAAAGCGCGATTTGTTTACGGGCGGAGCAAACAACATAAACTCTTCAGTTAAGGGCTCATTATTATTAAAGATGGAAGAGGGACTCACCTGGGGCGCCATGCCAATGTTCGCTGAGGTCAGCCCCGCGCTCTGCTGCTCGTTGTAGGCCCCCAGCGAGGCCAAATGCTCGAGCAGTTCGCGATTCTGCTGCAACAGTTGCTGTGTGCGTGCCTAGAGTAGAACAAAGGAAAAGGGAGTTAAGTAAATCTTGTCCAGTTGTGGGTATTCTCTAGGTCAACTCACCTGTGCCTCGATGCGCGCATTTGTCTCCGAGATGAGCTGCTCTCGCACCAGCATCAGCTGCCCCAGAGCCTGGCGTGTCTGCTGCGCCTGCGCCTCCAGCTGATCCTTCAACTGGGTAATCTCTGTGCGTGGCGATGATGGCGAACTTGGCGTTTTGTCGTCCACATCGCACTGCGAAAGGTGAGAAGAGAAGAAAAATATGTTAGTAAAGCAAGATAAGTCAAGCACAGCACACCTGTAATGGACATGTCTAGTGGAATATTCGAGCTTCCCAGAATAGATTCGAAATATTTCACTTGACTTTTTTACGATTCACTTAACGACTCGTCTGCGGCTTCGCTACGAGAATATTTTAGTAATATTTTAAATATTTCAACTTATGACGCTGTACTATATATAACATATAACATACATTTATTTAAAATAAACGTACACATGTTTACAATAATATTTCAATTATAAACAATGCATATGAATGCTGCGTAGACACTCTGTACTTATGCAAAAGGGGATTTTTGAGGTTAAAACATATCTTAAGTTTAAAATTAAGAATTATTTACTGTCTTAATTAAACTTCTTTCTATTTTTGTCCCAGATCTTTTCTGGATTTCAATAAATCGAAAAGTTCCCATAATAAAAGTAAGTACAGGGTATCTACAATACTTGCGGAGTGCACTATACCGTATCACTCTGTACACATTTCTCACATTGCGCCCACAGAACTTTCTTGAATATTGCAGATTCTTGTTTATTTTTGGAATACATACAATATTTAATTATTTCGTGTATTTATTTATAATGAAACTTTTACATAGTCACGCGGCATTCATGAGCAGTACGAAGTGCAGAAAACAAACAAAGAGTGTGAGTGCTGGAGCTGCGTTTTGTTATTCTCTCTGTTTACGAGTCGGATAAACAAATTTGTTGTGCTTTTGTTGAATATTAATTTATAGAGATGATCTAAACGAAAAACGCGAATGGCCACTATTTCGTTGGCCTTTATGGCATTTTAATAGCTGAATTTTATTTGCCGATAAGTATTTAATAAGTCGATCCAATTGGGAATTTCGAAATGGGAAATGGGAATGGGTTGAAGGGGCCTCTTTACTCACCAACAGGCTGGTCGATTTGCGTAGACTCGACTGCGCTGGCAGCAGCTCCAAATGGTTCGGTCGCTGCGGCTGCGTGTGGTCCAAGTCGGGCGATATGGCCAAGTGATCTATAAATAATTAAAAATATGGAACCAGAATTAGTTAAGAGTGAACTCTGCTTCGAGGTTATCCATGCGGCAAGGTCAACACGCAGACACACTCACACACACTGGCTCACTGGCACACCTGCTGTGCTGCTGGCCGAGTTTTTGCACTTTATTCCACTCAATTACAGCAGCTTGATTTCAATATTTGTTTTGATTATGCTGCCCGTACAATAAATAATGATACAATTATACCAGACCACACACACGACCGTACACACACACACAAAGTCATGGACACACCCCATGCGGTTAGCGGTTTCAAGGGTCCTGTTTACTTTGGACTTTGCAACATTTGATTTGTGCGCAAATATTTCAACTATTTCGGGAAATTTCAGTTCTCAGATTTTTTCACATCTCTCGATACTGCTGCTGCTTTAGCGCTTTAGCTGCTGTGCGCGTGGAGAATCGTAAAACCTGTGCTGAGATCCCATGAAATATTTCCCCTTTCGATTCTCCACACCTGCCTTTCTCACCTGACTTGGCATGTAATAAACTGCGTATTATTTCGGCGAAAATCAACGTGCAGCATTCTTCACGGTTTGTAAATTAATTTTGCGCGTATTTAATTGTTCATATAACTAATTTATACCTGGCCACCAAGCAAGGATGGCTGGATTCCATGGCCACAACACATGTTCCTCGGCTATTTTTGGTTCTTCTTCTGATTCATGCAGTTTACTATCGAACTGACCCAAATTAGGAAAACCAATTTGGAATCTACACATCAAAATGAATTTGCAGATATATCAAAAGATTTGTGCCAGCAGCTGCAAGGGATGACTGAACAAGAAGCGAATGAGTTCTATGGAAAGAAAGCATGAGATAAACTGTGTCTGGAATATGTAGCATACTTTAGCGCTGATGCCTTGGGCATGGGCATCATGGGCATCTCTTTTATTTGCTTGACAACTGACTCTACAATAATCATGCCACCTCTCGAAAGTGGGGCCAGACAAAGAAAAAGACAAGGAGATAGGCAGGGAGAGAGATAGACAACATGTGCTGCTCATACGGCAGCCAACTAATGTGAAATATTATTTTTAAAAAGTCAACAGACGGTCCATAACGAATCGACTTTTTATTGGACAACTAGAAAATACCCTGCAGCAGATTGCCAGAATTAACTGTCTGTAGTTCCAAACAAACACACCTTTCCATTAGCTTGGGAGAGGCAACCATATAAGGACGCCCCCTCTACAAATTTCTTTGGTATGTTCTGAGTTAATAAATAAATTAATTATTATTTTTGGCACACGACTTGCAAAGACATGCCAAAAATGCCAAAATGTCGAAATGTGGAAACGTAGAAATTACGGCTAAATGCCTGTCACCCCCTCACCTATCGCCCTATTCCAGCCACGCCTACACGCGTGCAAGTTTGCCGCCACGTGATCTGTGCGTGTATTTTGGTCATTGTTACCTGGCGACAAAGTTTCCGCTTTGCATTACAGGTAAATACATGGATATCTATATAATTTAATCAACTGTCTAAGCACACGAAGGGGAGAGAAGACATCACTCCCCATTGCTACCCTCTCCTCATCCCTGCCCCCTCTAGCTACTCAAATATATTAGCTATTCTTCCGAGAATTTCTGTCGAATGATGTCGTGCGCCTGTTTTAGACGAATTATTGTAAGCACCCTAAGAAACAAAACAAGAACAAGAACAAAAAAACCGAAACCAATTTGAAATATTTTTCTATTCTTTGGCAGCTCGTCGTAGTCGTTGATGACGTTAAAGTACGGTACGGCGAAAAGCCGCTACAAGTTGATTGAAAAGCGGCACGAAAATTGTGAAAATTGCTTTTAACTTTGCCACGTTAATAACATAAATAGATGAACATGTTCCATAATACTTTGTTAATTTTGCTGTTAAATTACACAAATTTTCACAGAATACCACAGCCACGCCCTGCGTACGCCCTCTGTACAGTGCACTCTCTCTGTGTGTATGTGGTTACTGTAAAATGCAATTTATATGCAAATTTTTTGCCTCTCGTTTTGCGAATTGAACTGAATTCAAAATTAAACAGCAACGAAAATTTGCATTTCCAGCAAACTGAATTGCAAACTAATGCAGAGCAGGACGTAGAGAAGTTGCCCGGGGTCAGCCACAGGACGCAGCAACAGTAGCCCGGGGTCAGCCGCAAGTGAACAGTTGCAGCAGCAGTAGCAGCAGTATCAGCAGCTGGCGACAGTGCAAGCTTTTCATTTATTTATGGCACAACGCAGGCGACGCGGCCAACGACCGAGAGAGAAAGAGAGTACGTCAGAGAACTGCTGGAGGAGGTTATCAAACGTTCGAGTAATCCACACACCCCTTACCTCCTCCTCCTCTACTCACCTTTCTTTGGCGTCTCGCTGGCCAGCACTGGAAGCAGGCCGCCATCATCGCTCAGCTGCTGCTCGCTGATTTGCTCCACATCGAGCAGCTCCGAAGATGAGACATCGGAGCGTTCATCGTTGGGCTCCAGGGAATTCTTATGAAGATTAAATTTGTGGCACACTTCAAAGGCTTGTCCGACGGTGCGCACAATGCGCATGGCCTGAGACTGCAAATAGAATGAGAGAGAGAGAGAGAGAGATGAGTAAGAGGGAGGTAACACTGCGAGGGGGGAGGTACAATTAATATTAATCCGCAACGCAAGCAATTAAGGCAGACAAGAAGCAATTCAAATATGCCGAACAAAGCAGATTACGCATACGCCGCGTGTATCACACACACACACACCTCGGGATCACTTGCCACACTGGGGCAGGAAATTGCATCCTTTGTGCGATTATTGCATAAATTATCACAATTATCCAGCAACATCGCATTACGCTCCAGCGGTGAGCTGCGACGTCGCTGTCGCTCCTGCCGTTGCTCGGCCAACATGGCGGCTGACATGGCCGCCACCACGTTGGGCGACATGCCGCCGCCTTGGGAGGCCTCGATGGGTTCACGGAACGAGAGTTTCTTGCGTGGCTTGTCTGTCTTGGGGCGCTCCATCATGATGCCATTGCTGATGCCGCCGCAGGAGGCACCGTTGCTGTGCTGATGCCCGCTGCAGCTGCCGCCGCTACTGAGGCTGGAGCTGCTCTGCTTTTCGTAATGCGAATCACTGAGACTCTTGCGGCGCTGCAGCATGTGTCGCTGCTCGGAGCGCTGATACAGCTGTTGTGCACGACGCAGTGCCTCCGGCGATGCAGCATAGTGGTCACCACTGGGCACGCGCTTGAACTTGAGGCGCGCCTTGACAACCGCCGTGTCACCTCCGCCACTTCCTCCGCCATTTGCTGCTGGCGCCGCTGGCGTGCGATGTGCCGTCGCCACTGGTTGCTCCTTCTTGATGATATACACTGTGTTCTCGTCGTCGTTGAAGAGTATGTGCCGCGACTTGTTGTCGATGTACGTGTCATCCAGAAAGCGCTGTGCTTGCGCTGCTGCCGATGCCGACTGACCCAAGGCACGGCCGGGGGACAACTCCGCATCCACGCAACCAATCAATTCACGTATGTCGAGACTCTTGTTGCGTGCCAGCTGCTTCTGCTTACGCTGCTTCTGCTGCTGCTTGGCCACCGACTGTGGTGACTGCGGTGGCTTCTCTTTCTGCAGCTTCTCCTTGTCGCTGCCCACCAATATGTCGCGTATCAGGCCCCCGCCACTGCGGAAAATGTTGCGGTGGTAGTGTACTTCCGCCGGCTTATCTGTGGACTCTGCAGTCTCCTTGCTACCCGCGGCTGCCTTGCTGCGACTGCGTGACCAGGGCAGGAAGTCAAAAGCCTTCGTAATGGGACTGCGTGGATTGGCGGCATCCGTTAGATGCTGCTGTTGCTGTTGCAGTTGACGCTTCAGCGACATCGGCGGCGTGCTGCCGTTCCCGGCAACGGCCATGGTGGAACTCTTCTCGTGCTTCATGGTCGCGTCGTACGTTGAA
The DNA here is from genome assembly GCA_018904595.1 of Zaprionus indianus. Classification (NCBI taxonomy): domain Eukaryota; kingdom Metazoa; phylum Arthropoda; class Insecta; order Diptera; family Drosophilidae; genus Zaprionus; species Zaprionus indianus. Next base: position 6,117,502 of record JAEIHA010000140.1, read on the forward strand.
CTGTTCCAAGAAACGAATCGAAGTGGGTCTATTTAAAACTTGCCCAACCTGGCGCGCTGTCAACACTTTTAGTTCACTGCTTCTCACTTGGGTTCAATGCTGTTCAGTTTTCGGGATTCGTGATTTGTTTTCGATACAATCTTTGCCAATTAGAAGACTATTAATTTCATAATTGTCTGTCTCACTGTGCTGCTGCTCCTTGGCTCAGGTTGTTCACACACACGCGCCATAGTCTTTCACCCGAACAGTTGCCGAATATTGTTGTCCCTCTCTTCGGGCTTGCATATATCATTTACTTTATAATTTGTTTACTTATTGTTTGTTGTGTTGTTTCTCCTTTTGCCTATTTCAAGTACTTTTTATTATTTTCTGCGTTACTTTTGATATTGTTTGTGAATTTCTGCCAGCTGCATTGGGATCTCTGCATTGCGGTTTTCTGGCTTGTCTGAGTGATTTGCAGTGTGTCTGATTCAGCTGCAATTTGACTACTGACTGCTGACAGACACAAAAACAACAGCGCGAAGGTCGCGCAAAGTTGTGATGTCATAGCCGGGCAGGGCAGGGAAAATTACTACAATTTGGCAGAGATTTTCGCATCGATTTAGCCTAAAAACTCTACAGCTTTTTGCTGCTACCTCATCGGACATAAATCATTTTAATACGACTTGGCTTTCTGGGAATTGAGGCGGCAAGTGGCGCAAGTTTGCCAAAAAGTTTGCGGTAAATCTATAGCTATATAGCAAACTCATTTGCTTGTCCATCAGCACTTTGCAGGGCATGGGTAACATGAAGTCTGAACAACAGCGCGACGACATTAACGAGCCGTCATTTTTAGCTATTTTGACAAGCGCAGACAGAATTAGTTTAACCAGCAACAACAACAAGTATAGCAACAATAATCGTACATACTATATTTCTTTTAAGTTTTCAAAGATTACACAAAAGTTCAGCGGGGCGCACCTGGCTACCTTTTTTTGACCTTTGGCTACGGCTTACGCACACAGGCATTGCGCATACGCCGTGTCTAACAAAGTGCCAAAGGTGTCGATTGATGGGCAGTCTGCCTGTCCATCTATCGCTCCATCTACTCGTGCACTTGACTACACACAACATGAATCAATTCGTGCGCAATGCTGACGCAATTGCCAATAAATCAAATTGAATTGAATCAAGTTCCAAACTATAAAAAGAAGCAGGTGAGGCAGGCCCAAGTAGCCCTCGATCTGAAGTGCGTGTGGAAATTTGCATTGGAGTGAGGGGAAAACTTTGCAAAGGTAACACAAAATAATCAAATTTAGTTTCATGGAAAACTACTTGAATATTTATGGCAGCGAAGAGAACATCGTTAAAAAAGACGAAACGAAACTGGCAAAGTCGCTTATTTTTTATGTATTTATTTGATTTTTGAATTTCATTTGCGTTTTACTTCTGTACTTATTTGTTTATTTGTGTTTCTGTATTTCTGTTTTGTTTCTTTGTCATAAGGGAAAATTTTCTTTACACATAAAAATCTTGAGAGAACAAGAAATGTATGTAAAACAGTTCGTTTCTCGCGCTTTTTAGTGACCAATTTTTTGCGCCGTGTGCCAGTTACCAGCGGCAGAGGAAGAGTAGAGCGGACTCAAAGGGGCTTTGATGTGGTGGTGTGGGAGCCAAGGCAGAGCATCAGCAAGTCTGCCAGCACGGGTAACATGCGAATCGGGCTGCAACACACATGTTTGCTCTGGCCATAAGTCGCGGCAACACCAGCGGCGCCGTGTGGCATGTGGCAAGCAAGCCGCAAGCCACAGCTGCAATGTGATGCGCAAACAGAGATTCAGAGCATCGGGGAATGGGTTCGGTGTAGGGCGCGTGGGTGCAGGATGAAATTTGCACGTGGTTTGTTGCCGTTAAACATGAGTTGTGCAGCCGCAACGGCTGCTAATTAACTTTTCATTAGTCATGCCAAGAAGCGCACTTAAAATTTCATTTACTTATACAACACACAGGCATACATACAACAACACACATAGGCACACACACACCCACTTACAGCCACACGTGTGTCTTATAATTTGGCTGTGTTGTCTTCTTTCTTGCACCACAAAACAACCCACACACGCTTTCACACACACACACAAATGCACACACGAAAGCTTGTTCGATTTTCGAAATACTTTAGAGCAGGCTATTAAAATAATGGATCTATTTTGGTTTAAATGCTGAAAAACCAAGCGAAAATCCGCAGACTAATTGAAAATTCGACCATTGCGGGCGGCAGCCATTTTGAGGCACAATAAATACACAAGGGAAATCTCCCCCTACGTCTATATTATCTATATCTATAGATACTATGATATAGTATAGTATATTCGATCTTGAGCGCACTGACTGTGCTGATTCTGTTGCAAGTTCTGTTTAAACTATGAACAGTCAATTTCGCTGTCAGTTTTCCATTGGTTTTCCCAGCGGCAAATTCTAAATAAATATTGACTAGGGGGTGGAAGAGGGGAAAGAGGCGCATGAAGGAAGGCTAGAATTCATAAATATTTCATGCCATCACGTGTGCAACTTGATTGACCATCAAATTATTTATTTATTTATCTTAAGCTAGTTCAGCCTGCCTCCCTCTCTCTCTCTCTCCTCTGTCTCTATCCTCTTCTCAATGCGCCCTCTTTCTTGATACTCTGCACTGCGGGGAATTGGTTCATTAACTTTTTGAGTGCGTGGGCTGCGCGGTAGATGATGGAAATGAAAACGAAAACGAACGAATGAAAATTAACTTGATTGCGGCAATTTTATGGCACCTGCCTAAAGAACTAATATGCATAAACAAGCTGCAAAGTACGTCAGTTGTGCCGATCAGGCGATTGTTTTGGTTTTCCCCCCCTCCTTCCCAGATCTGGCAATTACCCTAAGTGAAGCTAAAATTAGGCAAACGCATGCACTTATTTATACCCTATTCTTTATAGATAATTCGCGACACGTTTGGAACTTTTGTGTGCTATTAATTTCCAGTCTTTGACAATCTTTATTTAAGATTTCCCTCGACTAACTGTTGCCATACTGAGTTGCGGTTGTTGTTGGGTTTTTCTTAACTGATTGGCCCGCCTGTTCGCCGCACCAAGTTGATGGCGTCAGCTTGGTCCATGACAAACACTTTTCCTCAGCGTATGTTTCACATTTTCCCCCAGCTTTTCGATTTCTTTTTCTTTTCTTCGCTCGGTGATCTATGGACTAGCGAAATATTTTGTTTAAAGATTCGGTCATGCCATTGGCTGAATTTATTTAATTAATATCTGTGACATATTCACATATTTCTGGCAGAAATTCACAAAATTTATTATTGCATTTTCCTGTTGTGTTTATTTTCGTATTTACTTTTGTATTTATTTGCTGCTTAGCTTTTATTTGTTTAGCTCAAATTGTTTTCTTAGTTTTTACTACACTACACTGCACAGAGTTTTCTTTAGTTGGCACCGCACACGTTTCGATACACTGCAAATTGCATAAGTCGAGCAAATTTGTTTTGATCTCTTTCCTTGCACGTCTGCAGCGGCGCAACATCGAGAAGACACTGGATAAACCGAAACGAAGTGATCGGCCTCAACGCGATCTTTGATGGATCGTCAGCGATCGCCGGCGGCGGTTAGCAGAAGCTTTCTGGCTTTTTTGGCTACAAAAAAGCTTTCGGCACTCAGCTGTTAACGCGCCAGTTTGTTTTTGGGCAGCAGCAGCGACACGCTGCGTTTGTTTTGCTTTTGTCCACTGCCTGCTGGGCTAATGCGGCGTATGCGCGATTCTCTTTCGATTTTCTGACGCTGGCAGCGATGCCGCTTGTGGCGGTTGTCGTTGTGACGTCACCGCTTTGTGTTTCGCGGAAGTAAACAAAGGCACTTTTCGTTTTCATTTTTAGCGGTTTTTCGCCATGGTTTATGGCAGTACACAACAGCACAGCGACTGCTTAGCCATAAATCACACGCTTTCAGCACTTTGTCTTGTGTTTATTTTGATGATGCCGAACCGGGCCGAGAAGCCGCAGCAATAATTCCTAATCTTTGCGTGTAGCAAGTGCAATTGCGTTGCATTTTCCGCTTCATTTTCTATTCTTGTGTCTTGTTTGTTATTGTTGTTGACGTGGCTCCTGACGCACACAAAGCCACACATACACGTGCCACAGAGGGAGAGGGTGAGGTGTGGAGCCCTGTCCAGACCGGCCTTAATTTACTGTGTCACTTGTCAGGCATTTCGACAGGCTCTACAGCCCGCTTGTCTGCCCCATGTCTATTTTCGCATTTTTTAAAGCGAACTGTGCTTGGTTAATTGAAAAACTGTGTCGAAAATAGAAACGCCAGCAGACTTGACATTGCCTAGAGGCAAAGTTGAAGGCCACAACTGCCTCCCCTGCTCCTCATCTATCATAAAATCTACAACTGCTTGTTTAGTGGGTGGTGGGAGGCACTGCACAGACCACAGCGCACCACAAATCAAAGCAAATGCAATTCTGCGGCTGCTGCGTCTTCTGCTGCGGCAACTACAAAGTAAAAGCAATTTATTTATTGCCAAATCTCGTAAACGCGGTGTGAGCAGTGCGGTGTATGAGGTGTGTGGCCACTGAGTGTGCCTGCCGCCTGCTGCCGACACATTTTTGGGCAGCCGGCAGACGGTCAGACATACGCTATATAATACGGAAATATAGCGCACCGTCTGGCGGTCAGTCTGATGGACAGTTGCGTTGCGTCTTACATTTTGTGTGTTCGCCTTTAATGCCAAGTAATGTGGCCGACAAATGTATCTGCCTGTCGCTGGACACTGATGAATGCTAATGGCGCAAAATTGTCATTCGCAATTGCGGATTGTGTAGATCACAGAACTTACTCATAAAATAGTAGATGAATATAGAGAATAAAATAAATACACACAGCGGAATACTTTGATCACGACAGTGTTGTATAGCGCGACATGTTGCGCACTACAGCACACTAACAAGAATACTTTTGATTGTAGAGCAGTTATGTAAATGCAGTGTCTGTTATCTATTGTGAATCGGAACTCTCTATCTGTCGCTCTGCTATGTTAACTAGCTAAGCAAGCGAGAGCTGTTAACAACAGCATTTAATCCTCTCAGTGAGAGACTGTCACTTAACTGCTTAACCATACATTAACAGCAAACGAAGTTGTGTGAATTTCAATGTTACTTTTGCAGAGTCATGCTAATAGAAACCTCATACCCTGTTACACTTAAAGGGTACTGTTAATTACATCCCCCACACTCTGTTGCGCTTGCAGAGTTATGCTAATTAAATCTCACACACACAGTTTACAGAGTGCAAAGTGCACTTTTTGATCAGCTCATCTCATAATATCAGATTCCTATTATTACTTTTATCACTGCATCTAATGTTCACTTGCTGCTGTGCATATCGCGATTATTTGTTTATTTTCCGCTTGTTTGCGTATTCAGCTTTCCACGTAGTAGACCACACTCCTCTCGCCCGACTCCTCACCCGCATCTCCTCTTTGGCTGCCAGCCAAATTTGTGCATATGATGAGCGCAGTAAAAAAAACATTTTGCAAAAACAGGACAGTCAAAATGTCATGTACAAATGTGTTTATATTTAGACCGGGTCGAGGTGGTGCCACACATACACACACATACGTAAACACAGCACGCGCCCGCCTTATTAAACTATATTAGATAATTATTGTAATTGCATTTTATATGGTATGAGGTGAATTGGGGCTTACCTTTTTGTGACTTTTGAATACGGAACACTTGAACGTATCCGTGCTGGCATCGCGTGCTATGTAGCTGAATATTTTGAGATCGCTGCTGTCGTGGGACACGTAAAATATTCTATAGATGGGATGATTGAGCAACTCGATTTCCTCGGGGTCATTGGTCCAGTTCTTTTTCTTTGGAAGAAGGTGAAAACAAAATGTCAGTTTGTTTACACAGTATCATGATGGATGCGATGTGTATGATGGATGGATGGAAGATGAAGATGGGAAACTTGGTACTCACTTTTCGCCGACGCTTCTTGAGGACAACGCGAACGCCGTTTACTGATATTTGTATGGTTACCTTGCGCTTCTTCAGATTCTGCACTTTGCACTCGTACTGCGAGAGAGAGAAAGGAAAGATGTAAGTGGCGAGACAAGGCTATAAATATCACTTAGGGAGTGGGGAGGGGTCAAATTCGCTCGAATTTTCAATTAACATTTGGCTGCCTTTGACGTTCGCGTCTAATGGCAAGACATGACAATAACAAGCGCCATATTAGCCGCGCCCCAATTTGAAGCCAGACAAGGCTAAACATACACACACATACATACACACACGAGGACTGCGCGACACACATGTCAAACACACAAGCAGCTAACAATATTTAAGCCAACTCACGCACGAGTCAGCCAAAGCAGACGCCACGTCTGTCGCTCTTCTTGTGTGTCTGGTGTAGGGGGCGTGGCAGATAAACAATGCCGATGCGTCGTTGGCCATGACACGTTTGCCTTGACTGCTCGGCAGCAAGCTGCGGCTTTGGGCAAGGGAAAGTCGCCCAAACAGGAATTTAAAGCAAAGAAAAGCAAAGCTAAGCTAAGTTTTCCCCATTTTCTTGTACTTTTATTCTTTTGTTGTGCCATGCGGGCCGTTAACAATTGCCAGCATTGTCTTGTCATCCTTTCCGCGTTGCCGCCGTTGCGTATACTCGTACTTGGTACAACATAGATAACTCACCCGTATGCGTCGCATGGCCTGCACAATTTCGGCTCGTGTATTTGGACGCGGCACCTCCTCCCAGCCAACGAACTAGAGAGAAAATAGAAAATAGTCACAAATTATTAAGGGGTTTACAAGAGTTAGAGCGCAGCCCCAGACGCCCAAGTGCCCTAAGCGGGCGCATAAATACACGTACACAGCACTAAGGCGTGCACAGGCGCTGCTGCAATAAAACAATTTAGTTGCTCCCTTAGGAGGGGGAGTGGGAGTGTTGGCGAAAGAAAGTGGAGTGGGTTAATAGCTAGTGAATCTCGAGCAGCGCGTGTGCTTCGCAATTTTTATTTATAGGCGCTGCAGCAGAAACTGTTGCTAGCTGCAGTCGCTGCCAAGTAGCCTCGACACAGTAAGTAAGCACTTGAATTAGTTTGTTTTTAGCCGATTTACAGCTAAATTTAAACAATCTGTTGCCCTTTTAAACACACAAGCAGCAACGTCACTAAACTCACTTCGTTTTCCTTTTTGATTTGCATTTTATTTGCATTGCATTTTGGCCAAAACGCGCCAAGTTAAATTTATGGCTAAAATGACAAACAGAAGAAAACACGCAGCAACAATAAAAGTGGCAGCAAACAAGCGAAAAGAGAAAACAAAACAGAAATCATATTGTGCACTCGTCTTGAAACATAAATTGCACTTTTCACGCGCAAATTATACGTTGCTGCCAAGGATAACGAATGCGTAGATATGGACCTAGATTCAAGCATTTTATTGCGGCGACAACAACAATTTAAATGAAAATGACATGGTCATAACATAGAGGGGGAACAGGAGAGTGAAAGAAAGAGCAAAAGCAGAGGGAGGATAGGAAGGAGGGGAGAGGAAAGGCAATTGCACGCTCAGGCAATAAAAGCAAATATTTATGGCGAAGCTTAGCGCGCTTGAGTTCTTCTTTCTTGTTTGATACGCAGCTTGATTGTTAATTTAGCTTACTCGCTCTCTTCTCTATATATATTTTTCTGTCTATCTGTTGCTCTATCCCTGTCTGTCTCCTTTTCTATCTCTCTCTGTGTTTCCCTAGCTCCTTTCTTTTTCTGTTTCTTTCTTCTTCTCTCTACTCTCTCACAATCGCATATGTTCTTGAACAATATGTATTTACTTCCTTCATTTAAACTAATTCACACTCTTTCTCATTTTTTCATTTACCTCACTCTTTCTCTCTCTCTCTCTTTCTCTGTTCTTTCCTGACTTTTTTTATTCACTCTCTTCTCTGACTCATCCCTCATTGTCGCAATGAAATTTACTATTAAATTTGTTGACTTTCTGCATCTAAATTTAGCTTCTAATTGGGCCGCCTGCGCGGCGTGTGCCATATTCAGATCAGCACATTAGCACCTTGATCACATCCCTCCGTATCCCCTCTGCCTAATACTGTACTTGCTTCCAGATGTCAGTCTAAATATAGCCCCATAACGAATGCTGAAAAGTTTCATAGAAAATAGATTCAGGCATATTGGCAAAATTAATAATAAATCGGCAAATCGAAATTGCTTTCAAGCCCAGCCAGATGCAGGTTCGTCAAAATCGTGTGACGCTTCCCATATGTATTTATAGTGAACTACTTATTTCGGGAAATTCATCAAATTATAAATATTTTGGGAGCAGCGAACTGGAACCAGTTGAAAATGGGATAAAAATGATGAAAGAAATGTTGGGAAAAATGGAATTCTGAATGTGCTGACTAGCTGCAAATGCGAAGTGCTTTAAGCCACTTGAAATGCTTACATAGTAAGCACTCTCACTCTCCTTTTTCCCTTTTCTCTCGTCCTCTTTCCAACCACTTTGCCTGCTCTGATTTTGGCGCATTAAAACATCAAGTTGTTCGCCTGTTCACACCACAAACCAGGCACAAACTAAATCCATTTAAATAAAGCATTCTCAACACTTTGGCCTGAGGCGGGGACACAAAGAGGGCGAGAGAGACGAAGAGGGGGAGAGAGCGGAGAAGCAACTCCCACAAATATTTAGATTGCATTAAATTCATACAAACACAAAGGATAACGGATACAGCGCTTATCCTCTGCAGCTATACAAATCCTCGCGCAAATAAAAAGAAACTCAGCTTCTCTTCGTCTGTCTGACTGTCCCAATTCCCCCTGCACTTCGCCCCGCTCTGCTAAAGCCTTGTAGACGCTTTACATTTCTAGTGTTCACTCTGGTCTGGTTTTCTTTTTTTTTATGCTTTTTGCCCATCTATTGCTATTCGCATCCTTTTTTTCACTTAAAAAACGTTTCACTCTGGCAACGCTATGCAAATAGCCCGAGGAGGAAGGAAGAGGAGAAGCAGGAGAATGACGCGTCGCTTCGTTTAAATTCATTTGCTTTGATTAAAGCCCCAGACCGAGACCAGGAGAAATGGCCAACTTAGGCATTAGGATAACTTTTTTATGAACCCAAAAAAGTAAAAGTAAACCTGGCACAGCACCCACGCACATTTTTCTGGCCGAGTTCATAATTTAACTAATAACAAATGGAAGTATTTTCTACTTCTTCCTTTTTTTCAGCTGCCCTGCGGCTCTTTTGCGACCTGCACTCGAAGACAACTTTGTGGGCACATTAATTTTATTGATTTTACAACTCACTGGGGGTGAGAAAGAAGGGGAAAGGTGAAGGGAGTCAGCTACATAGATACTTCTGTTCTGTTTTGTTTATTTTCTCATACAGCTCACGTATCGTTCTTATGTTTGCCATGGCCCTTTTTCGTTTATCTACCAATTGGTTTAACACAATTTCCACTTTTGTATATGGAAAATATGTTAATAATGCTTCTCCACTCTTTATCGAACATAGGGAATCGATTTTTCACGGGAATTCTATTCTATTTTTGGCGGGCGCGCTTTTGTTTATTTGCCTTCATTTAGCATTTTGATGGAAATCATTTTAAAAGAAATATACAAATCGCATTCGCATAAAACTCAAAAGCCAAACTGACCAAACGGCTGCCGTCTGTCTAGCTGGCTGTGACGTCAGCGGGCAAGATCTGATAAGCGACAAGCGGCAGCAGCAGCAGAGGTAAAGGTAAAGTAACGTTGCACGTTTTCCCGTCCAGTTTTGGACCCGTTGTGGCGCAATTAGGCAGAGCTTAAAGCCAGCAACTGAAAAGCCTGACTAATATCATAACGAAATTAGATGCAGAAGGGGCGTGGCACTGCCCATGGCAGCGCGATAACCTCTCGCGAGGGGCAGCAGCAAACAGATTAGAACGGCTTAGTTCGGTTCGCAGCAAAGAGCAAAAAAAAAGGCCAGATTTATATAAAGTCTACGTGTGTTTGGGTGTGTGCGTGAAGGGAATCTCGCTGCATAAAAGGATTCAGTTCTGGTTGGAGCCCCCTAATGGCGCTGCAGGCCAAATGGCATGGACAGTGGCCAAGAAGACGGCTGGCAGCACCAGCAGCTTTTGGCTTTGGCTTTAGAACTGACGCTGGCCCTGGCTTTGGCCTGTGCTTCTCTCTCTGCTTTATGCGCGCATTTTGCAATGTTCTTTTCGCCGCGTTTTCTCTTTTTTTTTGTGTGCCCTTCCAACAATGTAAAACATTTGTTTGCCCACATTTTTAACAGCGTGCAGCACGTAATTTTTTTCATAAATACACAAGCGCATATATATTTATTTCTCTCTCTCTTTTTTCCTTTCCATCTATATGTATGTGCTCTCTGTTTGCTTTCGCCCTTTGCATAACTGGCGCCGTGTTTGCGCAGTGCCGCAGGACAACAAATTGTTTTAAATACTCTACGAGATTTGGGCAAGCTGGGCAGTTTGTATGAAGTTCTGTAATAAAATTTGCCTTGTATGGAAATTTAAAGCAACTGATCAGCTTTGCATACTTGGGGATTATAAAAATTTAATTTAATTTAATTATTTATTGTGCATTTTGCAGCGTATTTGCTATTCGTTCTGCTGCCTTTAATACGCATTTTAATGCCATTTATGCTTTTTCATTCCACAAGCAGCTTAATGTTTGTTGGCCAGTGCTGCCCATGCAGCTGCTTAACGATCCATGCACGCCAAAACCGCTGCATACTTTCAGGCAGCGCACGAAAAAAAACCAATGCAAAAATTTAACAGTGGAATGTTAAAGTTAACAGAGTCGTGCTTAAATATTTTCACTTTTTTCCAGGCGAGCTGTGCTCTCTAAGAATTTGGAAAACAGTGTCCTTTTAAGGGACCAAAAGGAAAACAATTAAAAAACACCACAAGCCACTGCGTCATCTAGATTTGGTGCAATATCCACTTGAAAAACGAAAAAAAACTATCGTTATTCAAAATTACATTTTCACTAACAGTGCTCTGTATAGCCAAGACACGATCCCATAGCACGTACAAGATCCACCCCCCTCGCTAACCAGCTACCGTTTTTCAGTTCAATTCAAAAAACAAACAAAAAATTAGCAAGAAACGCAGAGCAAACGAGAGAGAGAAAAAGAGGGAGTGAGCATAAAAAATACAAAAATATACATAAAAAAAGAGAGCGCCTGAAAAAGAGCAATTGGAGAGCGAAGAGTGATGGAGAGAGAGAGAGAGAAGGGAGAAGATATAGCAGCACATTTAATACAACGAAAATGAAAATAGATCATTATTATTTGTGAATAAGAGCAATAAATTGTTGTGCTTTAATTGGCCACTATTCGTGTTTTTTTTTTTAGCGCAGTAGTTCAGGTTCTCTCTCCTTTTTTCTGCCCCTTTCTTCTTCTCCCCCTCTCTCTCTCCCTCTCATGAATTAATTATGCCTACCCACAACTTTTTAAGCACATTTCCAGCATAATCAAGCCCCGCAGAGCCTTGCTGCGCTTGTTTCAATGCCAAGTCAAGTCATAAAAGATGCACAACGGCAAAACATTTAAAAAACTGAGAAAGGAAAATCAACAGCGCCAAAGTTAAAAGTGACACGAGCTGCCTTCCTGCCAGCCAGCCAAGTTTGCCAGCAGCAGCAACAGAAGCAGCGGCAACTCAGGAATTTCCGCTAATAATGTTAATTCCATTGCCACCAGCATCCACAACTCCCCCTCTGACTCCCCTTCCCCCTTCTTTCCTCTCGGATACCGCAGATAATCAGCGCGCAGCGAGAACAATTCAAACCTCCTCCCCCTAGTTGCCACGCCCTTCTCATGCTTTTTGTTTTGCTTTCATCTTGAGTTTAGTTTTGTGCTGCGTTTCCTGCCAGTCCTGACTGTCTGTCTGTCTGTCTGTCCTGCCTTCCTTTCTTGTTGCTGTTGCTTTGTTGCGCAACAGCGCACACTTCCCCGTCCCCTTTTAACACCCCCTCATTATCATTCCTGCCTGCCAACTTAATGATAGCGCCGCCAAAAAGTTTTGCGGCTTTCTTTCTGCTGTGCATCGCTTTAGGCGTTTCGCACTGCGTTTAATTTAAAACAATTATTTGCACAGTGCCCAAGTGGGCTGCAGGGCAGCTAAACTAGCTAAATTCCAGCTAAAGTTCAGCTTAATTCCCTCTTAAATTCCAGCTGAAATTCAGTAACATTTCGGCCTAAACACGCGACTGCATTCCCAGTTACGCCCCCACAACAAACTGATGTTAGTTTCTCTCCCTGAGCCAAAACAAACTACAAACAAATGTTGCTAAGTAGCGCAATAAATCAAGCCAGACCCAGCTTGATGTCTGTCTCCGGCTACGGCTCCAGCTCTGACAAGAAGTTAAGTGCAGGCCACAAACAAACAACTAAATTCCAGGTGCAAAGCAGCACCTAGAGCACCTCGAGCTGTGGCCAAGTTTAAGCGATTTTTTTTACGATTCCCCCCAAAAAATGTATGTCAACATGGCAGAGGTAAAGACCGAGGCAGAGCATCATCTTCTTCTTCTTTCTCTACACTCTTCAATTAGCTGCAAATAGGAATAGGTCGACCAGGTCGAGACTAAGAGAGAGAGAGAGGGCAGATAAGAGGAGGAGAGAAGGCTTTAATTGCGAAAGCAGGCAATAAACACGACAGGCAGATAAAAGTTTAGTTCTAGGCAGGAGAAGTGGGGGGAGAGTGTGGGATAACTGACACCTAGTTTCACCTGTTGCCAACCCTTTGGGGCCATTAACTGCGCCTTAATCCTCCACAGCTTTCTAAACATTTGCATAAGCTATGAAGCTCTTTTAAGTCGTTTTTCCTTAGCAATTTGTCGCTTTTATTGATTTTAAACTCTTGCGCGAACCCAGCCCCGTAATAAGTTGTTTCCGGTGAAGAGAATGCAACGCCAACTACAACTCCAGCTCCAATACTGACACACTTTGAAGACAACAAAACAAACATGCAACAACAATTACGTCGCTCTTTTATGCGCTTCACACTCGCGCGCCGGGGCCATAATCATAAGCGAGGGCCATAAAGAAAAGCTAGCGATAAGCAATCATAAACACACACACACACACACACACACACATATAGAGACACTCGGGCATTCTTTGTTGTTCTTTGTTACAACTTTCGCTAGACTTCATTAGCTCTGCCCCACCTCCTTCGTCGAGCAAACGCCCTGCACAATTGTAAGTGTCAAGTTTTATTAGTTCTCTTCATGTCTTGCTATCTCTCCGTCCCTCCCTCTGACTGGCTCTTTCTTTCAAACTCTGTCTGGTTCAATGCACTTAAACACTGGAGGCACAGATCAATTTATAAATCAAACCGATAGAAGAAAAGTTGAAAAGTAAAAGTGGAAGGCAGCTGCGACTCAACTCTGACCCAGTTATAGCCCACATAATTCCAGCATGATTATGCAAATGCAGCTGGAGAGATTACATATCATCAGGCCTGACTGAGAAATGTTGCTCATGGAGAAAGATAGAGAGAGAGCGAGGGAGAATCTCTGAAGTTGTCAGACAATGCAGTCGCTTTGTTCCACGAACAATTCTCGAACAAGTTAAGCAATTAATTGGCCCAAAAGTTTCATCTAGAGTGGCCTGCAAAATCAATAAACAAAAGGACTTTAATGCTCGCTCGAAGGACAAGGACCAAGGACTCTTTCTACAGTGGGAGCTGGTCATTCAGAAAGCGACAAAGCGCATTGAGTTGAGTGGCCCCAGAATGGAACAATAAACAACAGGGCGAAATCAATTGAAGTACTTGAGCAAACAATGGGCCGCCCAAGTAGATGGTCAACTGTAATGAAAGCCCCGAAAAGAAAGAAGGGAATACAGAAGCTGCTGATGGTGCTGCTCCCGTTGCCGCAACTCGACAATGGCCCCGAAACAAGTCTAATTTAGCACAGTGCGATTATTTAGATATCAGCAGCAACAATAAGCTAACGAAATAGGAGGAAGAGAACGCCACAGCAAAGCGGCGAGCAAACATCAATTAAAATATAAATAAATTGCGTGGCAAACGGGGCGTATGAGCAACGCGCAGCGCAGAGCAACTAAACGACCGGAAGCGTTTAATTAGCGGCTTTAATAATTCAATCAGCATTGTGTGTGCTCGTTCTTCTTTTGCTCCTCCTCCTCTTCGTTCCCCCTTTCGCATCCCGTGTGCGTAATGTGAGCCGCTAATTTTTCAACAATTTCGAGCGCTAAACAGCTTTAAATGGCTTCGATTTAATTTCGAAATTTGAAATTGATTTTTTGTTGCCAAAGTACAGTATTTTCAGTATTTTCTATTTGGTATTTAATTGGGAGTTGTGCTTGGGTTGGGGGTCTGAGTAATGAGCCGCCTAATGTGCTGCGGCAGCCCAGCAATGAGTCGAGCTTGCGGTTGCCACGCCAAGGGTGGCTTGCTGCCGAAATGGGGTGGGTTTCGGGGTGGTTTGTGGTTGCCCCCGGGCTGCAATTGAGGGAGTTATAAGTAGGGAATGTGGAGGGCATGTGGGCTAGTTTGGGGTTAATGAACTCTACGGTTAAGTGGGCTGCGTCTTACCAAACTTGATTGCTTCGATTATTTGCTTACCTGCAATGAAAGAAGAGAATAATACGAAATTAGTGGGAGTATTTTAAGGGGGTATGCATAGTAAAATATATATAATATTATAATGTGCTCTTCAGTTTGGTTTTTGGTTGGGTTTGCTTTCCTCTGGCTGCGCTTTAAAACGCGTTAAAATTGCGAATACCTGCGTGACGTAAATGGGAAAATGCATTGCAATAAATTTTGTGCAGACAGACAAAAGAGACAACGGCAGCAGCAGCAGCAGCAACAGAGGCAAGAGCAGCAGCAACAACAACAACAAGTACAACAACTACAACAAACTGCCGCCAGTCGCCAGTTGGCTTGTTTAATGAAAAAACACAGCAGCAGGCCGAGCAAAACGAGGCTTGGCCGCGTCCGACTGCGACTGCGAGTGCGACTCCAAGGCAGAGTCAAAGTCAAAGCAAATGTCTATTGATGCCTGAGAACACACAACAAGCTGAGGCAGTCAGCAGACGCAGCGTGCAAAGTCATCAAAGCCAGCGCCAAATGTTGCCAATTGCAAAACTCAAACATGGCCAAGACAACGTTCGGTTGCAAGTTGCAATGTCTTCAATGTCTGCAGACGTGCGTCTCGGCCTGATGGCAATTTCCTACGACTTTTCGCCTCTATGACCGTTTGTGGACACAGACTGGCGAGGCAGTCCCCCTCCTCTACTACCTCTCTCTCTCTCCCTCTCTCTTGCACACTCTGGGCATTTCACTTTGTGTCGCTTAAAGGCGTCAGTGAAATTTTGCCACATTTAACACTCAACGACAGTTGCAGCGCGCTGGGGCAGACTGCGATTCATAGCCTAAATGATGGCATCCGGCGTGACAGCCGTGAGAGAGCTCAACGCACACAGCCGTGGCAGAGCGCGGAGGGGGGAGAGAGTGTAAGAGGGTGGGGGGGGGGGCAAGCTAAGCTCTAATTATATTCAATTGCAACTTGTTGCAAGCAGCCGCAAGAACAACTGCAATTGCCAAGTGCAAAACTAATTTGGGCCAAAATGAAAGCAAACTGTTTTTGATTAGAAATCTCTCGCTTGCTCGTCTCTCTCTCTCTCTTTCCTTCCCTCGCTGTGTATCTCTTTCGCTGGCAAGTAGAACAAAGAATGCTTGCAACTGCAACTGCTACAACGTTGTTGCTGCTGTTGTTGTTGTTGTTGTGGCAACTATTAGCTCAGTGTAAATATAATTACAGGCAGCAGCTGGCACACATTTTGCAGCAGGCATCAGCAGCAGCTCATGTTGCACAGGATACGTACACGCTGAGTGTTGAGGCAATCAGTTTGCTAACAAACACACACAAACACACACACACACACACACACACACCACTCCACCAACCCTACTCAACTCAAATGCAGATTACCCCTATGAATATGTTAAGTGGCAGGCTAACGCTGCGTATGTGCGATATGATGAGCTGCTGCATTGAAATGAGAATTAACTGTGCCAAAGAAAGTTTGTTGCTGCTGCTGCTGCTGTTGCTGCTGTTGAAGCCCCAACAAAGCCCAAAACTGACAAATCGCTGTCAAAGTTGCCTTAACAAATATGGCAGCGTAAAAATCGAAAAGTTTTTGGCCAACTCTTCTTTGTCGGAAGACCCGCAGACAGCGCGGGCCATATGTCTATGTCAGCCTCAGACGAAAATGTTTTGCTGCAGCTTATCAAAACTTTCGCCCAATGAAGCAAGCAAGGGAGGGCAGCACATCAAAATTTAATGTTGCCTGTGTGAATGCTTCACACTTGGCTGAGTTGCCTGAGCACTACTACTGCAGCACAATGTGGCAAGTTATGCATAGGTTACAATTAAGCTGAGGGTGGAAATCAATAAACGACACACCCTGGAGGATACAAAAAAAAAGGGACAACATTTGTGCGGGTCATAAAAGAAAGAACACGCAAGGCGCAGGCTTTTGAAATTTTAATAACAAATGGGCGAGGCAGCAACACCAGCAACACCAGCAGCAGCAACAACGAACAGTTATAATCATAGCAGCAACTTTTTTATTGAAGTCAAAAAAAGCGTCGCACACATGTCACAAAAGTTACGTTCGTCTGTGCGTCTAACGCGGCGTATGAGTGATGCGTCTGACTGTGACTTTCCCAAGTGAAAATCATCTGAAACGAGGGCACGCACATTATGAAGCAATTTGCGAGGCAGAAAAAAACTACGACGCTTTCCCGAACGCAAGGCGAAAATTAAAGCAATTTGCCGATTCGCCGTAATGCCAATTTGCCGAGGGGGCCAACTGCTTTTTTGCTCGACACGCATAAGGAAAGGACAAGCAAAGTTGCTGCTGCTGCAGCTTTTGCACCTTGTGGCAAAGTCAATGTCAAGGTGTCTCTCTCCCTCTCTCTCTGTCTCGATTTTCAATTGTATTCGACTCAGCTCGATTGCATTTGCGGCATGCATTGTGCGCATTATTCGCATTATTCACGTTATTCATAGGCCAATTTAGCCGTTTATTGCCAAGCTGCTCTGCTCATTAATTATTTATCGAACATGCCAGGCTGAGTCACACAAAATGCCACAATTATTTGTGCATTATATTGCATTTTCCTGGCAGCATTTCGCTTCAAACAAAACGAAACTTTTTCATTAATTTAATTGTTCGGTAACTTGAACTAAATTGTTTAAAAGCAACTGCAGCATTGCCAGTTTCATTTAGCTTGACAGTTTTCTAATTCAATTCTGTCAATCTATGGCAACCTTTCTTAGTCCCGCTTCCCTCTCTTTCTCTCTCTTCTCTCTTGTTTCTTCAGCATTCTCTTCTTTACTTCTTAATTGATAAAATTGATTAAAATGTTACTTTACATTGCGCCAACTGACATTTATCTTAATTGCCGTCTACGACTTGGAGACAGAGCTCCGAATGGGAACAGACTCTCTTTAATTAAATAATGACCATTTCCCCCCCCTACAAGTCGAAGACATTTATTTCCACTGTGCACACTGTGACTATGATAAATTTGCAAACTGACTTCAAATTCGAATTCGAAACCATCTAAAGAAAGAATATTTTAAGAGGCAGGGGGATTAATTTTGCGCTGATTGTCTTGTCTCGCTTGCCCCGGGGGACTGTCCAGTCTGGCAGTTGATCTCTTCTTTCTCATCTTCTTATCATGTCAGGGGGCCACCCGGAAAAGCAGCAGGTTTTCCGCAACATTTTCACGTCAGTGCAGACATCACTCATACGCAGCGCGGTACCCAACTCATGCGCTGTCCGCCTCTTCGCACATTTATTTATAAAAAATGAGGGGAGAAGAAGGAAGCAAGAGTGAGGTAAAAAGAGTAAAGTAGGGGACAGAGAGAGAGAGAGATAAAATGGAAGGAGGGGAAAGAGAGAGGGAGGGAAGCATCGCCAGTATTTCTTAAAGACTTTCTGTGATGATTTAGTAGCGAGCAGAAATCCTTCAATCTTTGCGTGTCTCTCTCTCACTGTCTCTGTTACTATTTTATTTATTTATGTCTTGTGCCATTGAGCGACTGCTGACACGACCCCCCTCCCCTCGTCAGCCATTCACCGCATGTGTCCAGCCTACATGTTCTTGTCATTTTAATAATATTTAATGTGCCTTGCGTCAGTAGACGAGATTCATTTGTAAGCCATCAAAAATGTGATTTATGCACGCCGCGGCGTATGCGGAATATTCTTTGGTTGAACAAAAATCAAACAGCAAAACAACCTTGGCCCGATTCTCAATGCGCCGGGCCTAAAACACTTTACAATTTTGTCCAGCATGCGCCCTCTTTTTCGAGTGCATCCGCATTGCACTTGACACGTTCGTTATCAGAGTGTGAGTCCGCCTAAGTGTGTGTGTAAGTGTGTGCCAAACTTGCCTGCGTTTGGCATTTTTATTGGGGTTTCTAAAGCTGGCGCAATTTCTTGTCGCCTCGGGCAGAACCTATTGACTTTACAAATGGAATTTGTTCGAGCGCACACTCAACTCATTTAACTAATCAAAAGCAATTTTAATCAAAGACGCAGAGCGCCTCAGGGCGTAGAGCAAAAGAGAGGGGGAGGAAAGGGATAAGGGACAGAAGAGGCGCCGCAGCAATTAAGTCCACGTGGAAAGTTTTGCAGCAAGGTTAAGCCAAAGTTGCCTAGACGAAGGATTG
This sequence comes from Zaprionus indianus, assembly GCA_018904595.1. Classification (NCBI taxonomy): domain Eukaryota; kingdom Metazoa; phylum Arthropoda; class Insecta; order Diptera; family Drosophilidae; genus Zaprionus; species Zaprionus indianus. The sequence continues at coordinate 6,136,258 of JAEIHA010000140.1, forward strand.
CCCTCAGTTTTTTTCCAGCCAAAGATCACAGCCTGAGTTGCTTGTATTTGTATTGGCTTGTGCTTAGGCAACAAAGGGGTGAAGGGGGAGGAAGAGGTATGAGGCGACAGAGTGGGAGAAGTGAGCAGGAAGAGCTGAAGAAGGGCTGCGTGAGGCTTCAGAAGGAAGCGCGCTTAAGCAAACTTAATTAATAAACGACAGACAGTAGGAAGCTGTTGCGCCCTTCTGATTGCAAGCTGTGGCCAGTATTGTATGTGTGTGTGTGTGTGTGTGAGTGTGTTCATATGAGTGTGTGTGTGCAATGAATCGAAACTCATTAAAAAGTTTCGCTGTGGTTTCATTGAAGGGCATCAGCTGGCACTGGCGGCCGCAACAGCTGGCAGACGGAAGTGATACGCACACACAACAAAGACACTCACACACATACTCACGAAGGAACACACACTCCTACGCACTCTCACTTCAATATGTCAGAGGCACAGCGTGCTGACAAATAAATTTGAATAATTAAAAGGCGCAACAAAAGGCAAGAAAAAGGAGAATGAATCCAAAGTCGCAGTCGAAGAGGAGGCACACAAAACAAAACAGATGTCCTTTTGCCTCCAACTCATTAACGATGCCTGCTCTCAGGCAAGTGCCATTTAAATGTGCTTCATTATTTTCATTTAGGCACTGGCCAAACAAACAAGCAAACAAACAACAAACACACAAAAGCCAGACAAATAAAGCAAGCGAGAGATAAGCAAAGCGAAAGTTCTTCCAAGCCAAGATGACAAGCCCGAAACCGACGGCACCGGCGACAGCTTGGGAAACTGCTGTGTGCATTAACCTGTCCCTCCCCTTTCTGCCTTCCTCCTTAGATGCTGCCAGCTAGATATGAAACAGTTCTGCATTAGACACTGTTAGTTCTCGTGCCTCGAGGCGCTCGTTTAGCTCATTAAAAAACCAACGAGAGAGACAGATAGAGAGAGAGAGACACACAGAGGAGCAAATTTCTCTCGTGTTTTGTTTTTATTTTAGTCGCATTTGGGTTGCTCCAACAAGTGCCAAAGTCAGAATTTTAATTTGGCGCACTGCAAAAAGCAAAGGCGGGCAGCAAACATGGCCCACAGTCCGGCCCCCGCCCGCCCCCTCCCCTGGCACACCCGCAGGCCAGAACGTGGCCAAGGAAGAGTTGAGTTAGTTAGTTAGTGGAAGGCCCAACTGAGTGTGCCACTTGCTGTGTGTGTGTGTGTGTGTGCGTGTGTTTGAGTGGGTGTTTGCATAATCATTTTCAAGTGCCACAGCCAAGGCAGCTGCCACCCGCAAGCCCTGTCGCCCCTTTCATCTCTCTCCTCCCCTTTCTACAGCCTTCAGCAACATGATTAGCCAATTATGTTGGGCCTCGTCGCTGGCATTCGGCAGGCAGCTTAGCGCGCGCGCCTGGCAAAAGTTTCAACTTTAAGCGACAGCTGACAAAATGTGTTTAATTAAAATTTTGAAATCTAACAAGAGAGAACATGTTGGCCTGCCAGCAGGCAGACCGCAGTGGGAATACTCTTAACCAGGCCGAAAATTACTTTGAACAGAATAAGAATGAAACTGGGAATGGAACTGAGACGGAGACTGAGACGTGAGACTGAGACTGAGACTACAACAGGAACTGAAACTTTAAAGATCTGTGGTGATTTGAATGCAGACTTTATCTCTTTATCTCCACCATTTCTCTAACATCTCTAGGACGAATATGTTCATAATCAAATCAGACCTAATTGAGATGAAGAAAACTTTAAGGAATAAAAAACTTAACTAATCTATGTGAGCTTGCTACCAAAACATAGAGAACTATAGACGTTAAACCTTGTCTCTCTTTATCCACTTTATCACTCTCCATGTTCCCCTTCGTATCCCTACTACCCTCACCCACATAGCGTATCCTATTATAATACTATAATACAAAAAATGTCAGCCGATAAATTACGAAGCTTTTTGTCGTGCGTAATTTGCAAATTTAATTGAGCGCAGCGTGAATGAATCCAGGACTAGACAAGGACAAGCATGCGTGGGAGAGAGAAAGGCAAACTTCACTTTACGCTTTGTAAATTTTTAGGTTGATGCGCGCACGCTTCATGCTTATTTATAGCTCGCCATTTGCCTTAGCTGAGCTGCAAAACTGCAAGTTTAGCAAGTTCAGCAAGAAATTGGCAGAAAATATCGAAAGAGAAAAATCGGTTCTTTAGGCAAATGCAAACTAATTGCCAGCTAATTGAAAAGCTTTCAGCGGCTCTATCGCACTCCCGCGAGAGGTCAAAGTGTGCGGAATACAAAAACATTGCGTATACGCCGCGTGGCCAGGCATGTTTGCTTTTGCACTTTGCTTTTGATATTTCACAATTAAGCGCCAATCGACGGCATTATTAATTTGCCTTGGCTTTCAATTAAGCAATTAGGCGGCCATAGACATGGCCACGCCCCTGCGCCCGCACGCCCACGCGCAGGTTGTAGCAGTTGCTGTTTTTGCTTCTGTTTGGGAAGAAGGTGCCCGCAAATTAGCGGAACGCGCCGAAAGTTTTCATTCTTTTTATTCTTTCTCTTCCTTAGTGCAGACTCTGTGAACCGCAACAAGCGGGAAACAATAAGCAAAGCGTAATATGCATAAAAGTAAAAGAAAATTAGGCCATTTATGAGCGAAGTTCGCTTGCTTCTCGTGGCGTATGCGCAATTTTTTACACTTTACGATCGGCAGCACGCGGCAAATGCCAAAATGCCAAACGGTTTATGCTAATTTTCACACAAAGAGCAGGCGGGGATGGCAGAGGGAAGGGGAAGAGGAGGATGGAGGGTTAGAGATATCCACATCAAGTGGAAAACTTTCTCATTCAGTTGGCGTCGACAGTGTCGGTAAAATGTTTGTTTAGAATTCGGCCGGGCGTTATTTATGGCCCAATAACTTTTAACTTCACATGCGGCCCTCCCCGCGGCATGCAAATTAGTTGCCCATTTTCACGCTGGCCACGTACGAAGAGAAGAGGAAAAATCTGCAGTGGTAAAAAAAGAAAATCAATTGAAAGCGCTGAAGAAGAATCACTTTGCGAGATTGGGGCTCATCCCGGACGCAAATGTCAATTAAAGCAACTGTTCAATTAATGTACGCAACAATTGACAACAAAATCGTTTATCGTACACACCCACTCGCCCCGCATTCCCCTCCCCCTGCCATAGTGAAGGTCGCAGCAAAGTTGAGCGAAAATTTGCTTAGGAAATTTGTTAGAAAATTAATTTGAAAGCTAAAACAACAAACAAGAAAAGCGACTCGCGTTGCCACTGTCAACCAAGTTATTTATGTGTTTATATGTAAATACGGTATATACAAATCTCGATATATATATACAAGTATATATGCGCCTTTATACAAACAATGACATCACAAGTTCTCTAAAATTAATTCTCAGGTTAATCGAAAACACAATTTCGTAAAAGTTTTACGCATCAGCTGAATAGTTAATTAAATTGTTCAACAAGAAATGAGGCTACAGAGGGGGAAATAGGGGTCAGTGAGTGGGGTCAAAGTGCAGCTGCAGCCGCAGTGAATGCCTGCGCCAGCCATAATTGCACTTGACTGTGGCCCAGGCAGGCAGAAGGAAAGACAGACAGACAGACAGTGGGACAAGCATCAACAGTAGCTGACAGCAAAAGCAAATGCCACAAAGCGTGCGCTTAGATAAGGCAACAAGTTGCCTGCTGCTGCCAAGTGCGGCATGTTGCAAGCTGCAAACTGTGAAAGATTGCATTGCCGAGTGACTTCAATTGCATTGAATGCCTGTCGCTGATTAAACTTGCCAACTGCAAACGGAAAAACGGAATGGAAAATGGGCAAAAAATGGGAACTGGGAAGCGCACTCGGCCTCGCTTGCCTTCGCTTTGATGACGGCTCCCAGATAATTTTCAATTCTTCTTTTTTCCCCTCATTTTTTCTAGCTTTTTCCCGCTTTTTCCCGCTCATAGTTTGAAACGTGAGCGGCAGTTAACGAGCTACCCTTTTTGAGATTTTTGCCATGCGAAAATTGGCATACAAAGATTGCCAAGACAATCGGCAATCGCAGGCAGTCGTCGGCAGCTCTGCAATCGACAATCGACGCCGCTTGTCATTATAGCAGCAACAACAGCAGCAGCAGCAAAGACTAGAAAAAATTGCCAGTTTTATTTGCTTAAAAGGGCAAGCAGCAGCAGCAGCAGCAACAGCAGCAGCAGCAGCATCAGGGCCAAAGGCTGCTGTAAGATAAGTTGCAGCAGAGCAGCTTAGTTGGAAGAAGAAGCTGCAGCAAAGGGAGCGAAATTGAAAGAGATTTGTTTCCTTAGTAATTTCTATGCAAACTTAAGATGTAGTTCAAGTGTAAATATCACTTACAATAGTTTTCCTTATTTATAAATATTTTTAATAAATTAAAAAGTGAACTTAATTCCTTTTAAATTCTTTCACATTGTGTAAAATCTTGTGTAAACTTAGTTGAGTTTAATGCTTTGTTTATAAGAATATTTTATATAATCTGTGCATAGTTTGAACAATTTAAAACCATATAAAATATCATATAAAATTTATAAGTACTTATGCCTAAAGAGACAACTTCCCTCTATCGATTGTGCAGCAACTGCAGGCGAACTAAGCTTTGTTTTCAACACATAGAAAAACCCACTCTTTCAACTCCCATACAACCCTCAAATATTTATGATAAATTACTAAGCAACTCTGAACCTTTCTTAAGCTATTCCCAACAGATCAATTTCAAATTTAGTCTGCACTGCAGCTGCTTGGTGCCTGTCTGCCCTTTACGGCAACTGCTGCTGCGCCAGGGTGTGCTCCATTCGTTTTTGGCCAAAAGCACAAAGAAATGGTTGATTCTATTTTGGCCATGGCCAAGCCCAATATTGCAAACGGCAGTTGTCAGCAGACATGCATTGGCAGTCCGACAGACAGAAAGACAGACAAAGAGAGAGACAGCCTGAGAAAAGGGTCGTTCTCGTTGCGGGCCAGTTGGGAGTGTGCCACAAGCTGCAGCAGCAGCTGCCGTTGCAACTTCCGCAATGCTGCGCTTCGCTAGACAAGTACAGCAACAACAACAACTAGCACACTTTGCGTGCGTTACCCGCACAGCAGCAGCAAACCGAAGTTGAGGATAGTTGCGGGTGGCAGTGGGAGGCAAACTTGCCACCGTTGCGGTTTCATGCGCCTGCGCAACGAGCTGAGTCACAGACCAGTGCAGGGAGCACAGCACATGTGTGTCTCACTGTGTGCCATACAGCTGCGTCAGTGCCAGGTGAAAATTGCGAAATGCGAACCAATTTACAGACAGAACTACAACAACAACAACAACGACAGCAGCAACAAACAGGGTAAATTGTGTAATAAGCAGATAACAAATGAGCATATTGTGTGTGGGGCATGTGCCGCATTTCTGGCTCATTGAGCATTCGCCAATCAAGTGAGTCATTAATGAGGCAGCTCTTAGAATGAGAGGGAGTAAGGAGAAGGAGGGTGTATAGGAGGCAAGTCACCATAAACCAAAACATTGTTAGCCACAACGAGCTTCAGCCTAATGGCCACTTAATCCACGACGACCAGCATTAATTTTGCTCTTGACACACATTAAACGCCCCCCGACATGAGCTCACATGTGCAGCAGAGAAAGGGGGAGAAAGGAGGGAAAAGAGATGAGAAAGACAGAGAAAAAGAGACAGCGAAAGCCTGCTGAGATTTGCAGTTGGATAAGACATGAAGAAAAGAGCAGAATACTAATGCTCTTTCCGGTCAGGTCAAGCCCAGGCGCGCTGCGCTTTGAAGTACGCCAAAAAATGCCAAAAAATATATAAATTAATTTATTTAAATATTAAAAAATTGCTTGGCATGTTCCTTAAACTTCCATTGTGCATTTTAAGCCGATTAACAGTACTAAAAGCGCTTCAAATTGCACATAAAACAATATTCGCAATTCCAATAAATAATGACACCTGTAAGGGGAGAGAAAAGGAAGGGAGAGGGAGAGAGAGAGATAGCGATAGCTCTGTAACGATGCCATAAAAATGTTTAGCTGATAATTTGCAATGAATATGAAAACGATATCCTTAGCTAAGTCAAAGTCGAATCCATTCGAAGATAATCCACTTAATCCGCAACGCCGTTTGCCGAATGAACATTTTATTGCGCGTTGTTATTGTTTTTATGATGATGCGCTAAGGATACGCCAGTCAGAGAGAGAAAGTGGCACTTGTAGAGAGAGACAGAGTGGCAGTGAGAGGGAGACAGACAGTGTGTGTTGGAGGGAGACAGCAGCATTGACAAGTCTGTTGCCGCAGCATTAAAAATGTATTTTCATAGTAGTAAAATTCAATATGAGCAGCGCGGCGCTGCTTGTTTGTTTATTGTAAGCACAGGCTGCACTTGTTGTTGCTGTTGTTTTTTGTAAAGTTGTTGTTGTTGTTGATGATGCGCTGGCAGAACCGCAGTTTTAATCAAACACCACAACACCACAACAGGCCCGTTAAGCAAACCGTTGCCAAGCCACGTTAAATGCAACAAAAGTGATGCCCATAAAGATCCAACGAGGCGGTGTGGGAAGAGAGGGGAAGGGGCAAGAGAGAAAGGGGGAACTGGGTACAGAAGGAAAGAGGAAAGGCAGTGTGTAGGGGACCACGTACGTCGTGTTAATTATGCCGTGTAAACCAGACAAAATCCAAACAATGGCGCCGCGCCAATATCTGCCCCGGAAAATTATAATAATAAGCTGCAGACTATAGAGGGGAAGAGAGAAAGACAGGGGGGAGAGAGGCAACTGCAGCGCGCGCATCTAGCGCAAATTTTGTTTACGAACAAATTAAACGGGCGAATTGAATTCGCCGCCAAAAAAACGACTTCACATTGTATACACACGGATATATTTTCATACAAGAAGCACATGAAAATTGCTCATATAAGTTTCTTTTTCACGTGGAATATTAAAGCATCGAGCGCCCTTAACTCCCTGTGACGCTGTGGCTGCCACAAGCGGCGGAGGCATCATCAGACGCATAAAACTCAAAAGCAGCCGCTGACAATGACGCACACAGACAGAGACACAAAGGGAGACTGGCGAAAGGCTGCGGCTCGAAGGATACTTGAGTTTTTATTTGCATTTTATGACTCATTTTTCACGCCTTCCCCCCGTCCCACCACACTCGATGGGGGGACAATGTCTGTCTCTGTCAGTTTGGGGCTGATAAAAGACAGAGCCAGAAAAGGGAACCCAAATGCAGGCCGCATAATCCTCTTTGGGGTTGTCCTTTTTGTCAGCCAGCAGCAGTTCAGCCAATAATTTATATTCAGCCAATAATTTATATTGCAAAGGGTGTGGGGGGGGTTAAATTTTCAAAAACCCAGCGAAGATAATTGAAATTGATATATGAAGAACTGACGACGGCCTCTTCGGCTTGTCCCTTTTCTTAGCAGACTCTGTTGCTGCTTTGCTGCTGCTGCTGCATGTGCTGCTTAGATAAACAAAACAAACAGAGGCAGAGCGGAAACATTGCGTATACGCCACCGTCCCTGCCTCACATGAGAAATTCATAATTTTTTTTTGCCAAATGGAAAAATGGGTAAACACAACAAATGGTAAAAGTTACACACACACTCGCACACGTACCGCACACACACCGTAGACACCTACAGCACACACAGCACGTGTGCACAGTCTATAGCTTTATTTGCCTGTGCCTGTTCGTGTGTGTGTGTGTGTTTTTATATGTTTTTCAATATTTTCTTTATGCGCCATATTTTCTTTTATGCGTATTTTCTTCAAAAAATGTTCGTATTTTTCTTTTTAGCAGCAAATTGGAACAGATGCGTTTCACCTTCACCTTAATTAATAATATTGCGTAAATAATAATCAAAACTTGCTTTATATTGAGCAACTGCAACAACAACAACACTAGCACCTGAAATAACAACAATAACAAGAGAAACGTCAGCAATTCTTGCACAAAAATAGAAAACATTTTTGTAAAAGGAAATTGCCGAAAAGCCGCAGGTGGCAAATAATTCAATTTGGATTTATTTTTATATGATACGAGGCTAGAGTGGAAATTCCAACATAACATGAGGGGAAATCGATTTTGGATCATCATAAATTGGCTCAGGTATCACATCACATGTACAATATACAATACAAGGCGACAATTTCGTTGAAATATCAGCAAATTCTATGGGCATTTTGTTTGCGCGGCGCCCACACAAAAAATGAGCTACAAAATTTATCATCATAAATAAAACAAATGGGCAGGAAAACCCAGAAGAGACACACGCACAGACGCACAGAATAAAGTGAGAAAAACGAGAAAACCGACAGATCGAATGAGTGAAAAGAGTGAAAAGGAAAAGCAAAGAGCACAAAACCACCTTATGACAAAACACAAGCTAAATAATTGACGAGACGAGGCGAGGCGAGTCCCGGCAGGAGAAGAGCGTGGGAAAAGCGCGTCAACGAACGGAAACATAAATCGAATCGAACTTTAGGGCATTTGAATAAATATTTGATAGAGCAGTGCCGCCCCGAAAAAACGCAACAAAACAAGCGTTAAGTATACGCAACGTTGCCAGGCAAAGCCCCAAAACAGAAAAAAAAGTGCGAAAACTGTGAAGCGAAGTGCGTGAGGCGCAAATAATTTATACACCTTTTGAAAGATTTATGCGCCACGGCAAGGCAGCAAGGCAGCAAGGCAAATGCGCCTATAGCGCGAAATCAAAGCGTGAAATTCAATTAGTCTAAGCAGGGGCAGTGCAGAGAAAGAGAAGGGAGAGGGGGCGAACTGGGTCTGGGATCAGTTTTTTGGGGCAGGCAGATCTGCGCCTGAGCCTGGCATAAATATATTTATAAGTGACATCTCCTGTCCAATACTTCTCATAAATAATGGCTGCAATGACAGCTGACACACTCACACACACACACACGCATACAGGCACAGCTGACTCACTATCGAGATGAATCAGCAGAAAAAGGCAGCGAGAGATATGAACGTACGTAAAGGAGAACCGTCTTTAAAGCTGCTGTTAAGTGTGCCTCGTATTTGGGTTAGCCAGCCAGGCATATCGCACAGCAATGCTAACGGTACCCCCCGAAACAGTTTCCAGCCCAAAACGAAGAAAAAGAGAACAACAACAGCAAGAGCAAGAGCAACTGCAAAGCGAAAACAACAGCAAAACGCAAAACACAAAACAAAGTGCAAATGTTTTCTCTGTTTATTTTTGCTTTCGCGCTTCTCTCTTTTTTATGTGCATTTATGGCAAAATGCAAATAGCAACGTGCAACAACAAACAACACGTGCAAGCAGACGCGACGTGTGGAGTGTGTGCAACGTGTGTGTGTGTTGCATAGATGTAGCCCCTCTCCCCTTCTGTTTGCTACGTGTCACTTTGCTGCCGCGTGGGTTTTGTCGCTGCTGCTGCTGCTTGCACGGCAATTTGAGCAGCCAACGAATTGCATTTAATTGCAACTTTGCCACATTGCAACTGCAACCACTGCAACGACGGTGCATCCCACTCCAAGTTACATTCCAAGTGCAATGTCTTCTCGACAACAACGAAAGAAATTATGCAAAACGCCTTGTGATGCGGCGAATGTCAAGCGTTGTGCATACAAAGTGTGTCTGTTTGTGGTGCCACACACACACACTGCATGCAACACAAAGTCAAAGCGCAATGCACCCACAACAACTGAGGGAAAGGGCCTGGGAAAGGCAAAGAGCTGACGACAGTGTCATCGGCTGCTCAGCTGGTCAAGCTGCACCAACTAATCAAATCAAAGAGATCCAACGAACCCAAACTGACAATGGGCACACAAGGGCAACAACGGCAAACAAAACAAAACAACAACAACGGGAGCAACAACAACAATGGGTGAGCATAACAATAACAGGGGAATATACCATATAGAATATGAGCTTGGCACGCAAACAATTTCCACACATTGCACAAAAATAATAAACGGCCGAAGAGAGATAAAACAAACTAAGAACAACTGCAGAGAGAGCGAGAGAGGAAGAGTGAGGAAGGTAAAGAGAGAAAGAGAGCAGTCAGAAAGATAGAGAGAGAGAGAAGAGGTAGAGTGGGAGAAGGAGTGGGAGACTCTGTGCTCAGCCAGCAGATGCCCTGCGGTTAAAGTTGTCGGCTTTTAAATGCTACTAAATTGATTAGAAAATAAGAACAAATACAGAATATAAACTACAAAAGAAAAAAGAGTATGCACGACTAGCGAATGCCCTGTAGAAAATTATTGTTTAATGTATCATTGTGTAGTTATAAGTGCAACAACATATATTAAATGGCATATTAACTTTGTATACAATATATAAACTTATATATAGAAGAGTATTTATAATTTATATTATAGTTTTTATTGCTTAGGCAACATCTCTTTATAAATAAATCATACACCACTAACAACACAGTATCAAATTTATACTCTCTATAAAATCTTTCTAGGTTTATTCATTATTTTAAATTGCAAACTTAAACTGCATAGATACATGCTGTACTAGCTCTACTTGTCTAATTAATACTCTGTAAAAGCCTTAACCAACTGAAAAGCCAGTTAAATTAAAATTGTACATTTAGTTTGTCTCTAGCCTACAACTAAACCAGCCCACCCTCCTTCACTTACTCCTATTCATACAGGGTATAAGGCTCACACAAAACTCACCACACAAAACTAAACAAATGTGAATAATTCAATGTGAGCAAACACAGAAAAGCGAAGCGAAAAAAAAACACTGAACAATTTTTGTTTACAATTTCCCTCACTAACTCTGACAACAACCACAAGCAAAGCAACAACAACAGCAACAACAATAACAGCAACAACTTGTCAGGCATTGTGACAGTTGACTAACTCGCTGAATGCTAAAACTCTTTCCACAAACTCACACACACACACTGAGGCACACATGGGCGCTGCTTCCGTCTGTAGCTGCAGTTGCATATGGCAAAAAAATATTTAATTGCATTTATAAATTGCCTCCAATTGTTTTGTTTGGCAACCCGGAGGCAACAATAGATAATAAACCAAAAATATATACGGCTTGTCGATATGCCTATTACGAAAACCAGAAGAAAAGAAACAAAGTTGACAGAGTTCACAATGAGGAAAAACCTCTTGAGGCCACACCTTTTCCTTAGTTTTCACCACTAGGAAGGAGGAGGGGAAAATTAGTATGCCAATCGTGTAGTACTAGTATTTTTCTTTGCCTTAAAAGTGCCATAAATTATGCTAACTGCCCTCGCCTGCGGTCTAAGAGAACCAACTGTTTATACCCACTAATTGGAACTCATTTCTGGGCCCAACGAGAGTGTCCAGCTTCATATAAGTTTTCGAATTGTGTGTGTGGTAAACAAACCCAACAGTCGTATATCATTCCAAAAACAATCTGATAAAATTTCTTTAAATATTTACGAGTTCATCGACTTGGTTCGTCTCTCTATAGACAAAGCTCTCAATAAGATGAAAGAGCAGCTGACCGAAAGTGGGGTTAAAGAATGCATTAAATGTCTACTTGGAATATGTTTTTAAATATAATCAGATTATTGTTTGGCATCTGCCTGATGAGGTCTTAGTGTTTCTTTGAACTTTTCTGGTATTTAAGTTAGGTTAAGTCAATAATTTCATTCACTTTACTAAAGTTTTGATAACACTTTCCTTCTGTATTGTGTTAGATAAATAATTTCTATATAGTTTATTATCATTTTCCAAGTTTATTTCTGTTTCTTTAAATGTTCCTCATTATATCTTAATACTATGGCACTTAAGATTAATTATAATCAAAAAACTATGACTCACCTTTGCCTGAAATGTGATGCCATGGAAGAAGGCCTGTTCGGCATGCAGCGGCACACGGAGATCCTGATCATCCTGGACCAGATCGTACGGCGTCGACGGCATTCTTAGATAGTTCAATAGCACCGATTCGGACCACTTGTAGTATCATGAAATTGTTTTCATCTTCCTCGTGCTACGCCTGTGCAACTGATGGCGCAATTGCCATAAAATTCCCGACGAACGTTGCGGCTTGGACTGATCTCTACCTGACGTTGCTCTCTGCTGCTGCTGCTCCTCTTGGCTGGCACTGGCGGCGCTGGCGCTTTGGCTCTGGCTCATGCAAATTGAGTGTGGACAACGTAAAGAGAGATAGAAAGAAAGAGCGAGATAGAGAGACGAGTGCGCGCGATTTCTTGATTGATTTGTTATGTGTTTTTTGCCCTAGTCTCTTTTCCCACTACTTCTCCTCCGGCTTGCTCTCTTCTGGCTCTTCAGCAACGTTCGCTTAATCTCAATTTCTGAGCAAATTGAATTGCGTCAGTTGAGTTTGCTTGGCTGCTGAGAGATTCGCGACGCGACGATTCCGTGCGATTCTTTTGCTTTTTGCGTTTTATTATGAAATTTTTGCCCATTCACTGCCAATTTGCGCTGCGGTTGCTAAAGCGAAACGGGAGAGAGGAGAGAGAGGAAATTAGTAAATAGTTAAAACAACAAGAAATTCAGAAAGTTTTGTGTCTAATATTTTGTAATCGATTCCGACTAGTTTTGCGCCTCATTTAGTGAGTCATTTTGTTGCTTTGGAACTTTGCTTTTGAGTCAGCTTCGAGTTGAGTGTTGAGTTCAATGGAATCATGTTAATTCGCCTGATTCACCGGCATAGACAACCTGCTAGGCGAGGCACCTCTTGAGCACCTACGCGCACGTGCCCTCAGACAGACAGACAGCGCGTCGTGTTTTGTTTGTTAATAAAACTATAAAAAAACAAAAAAAAAAAGCCCGACTACATGTGTATAAAGATGTATTTCATTAACAATTGTAAAAATTAAGAAAGCACGTTGAAGTTCTTTATGGCGCGGCAGGAAATGTTGACGCACATCGGACACCTTCTTCACAACAGAAGAGCAGACAAGAGACCGCTGTCTGGAGACAAACGAGCTGCTTTTAGGCTAAACGACACATCGCTTATGGCTAGTTTAGGCCATTAAAAACTAAATTATGGCCAACTCTTTTAAAGCGTTTCTCAAACTTAATAAAAACTTTGATTGCTTGGGGGCCACAGAGAGACAAAGAGATTTTTATAGAGAGAGGAGTATCTGTTTGTCTGGCAGACGTTTGTTTATTATTACGCTTCGGTTTGGGTCTATCAAATCAATGATCTCTCTGTCTTCCTCCCCCTCTCTCCTCTCTTGTCAAATTTCATCAACTCTCAGCGGCTTTTTTAATGAACTCAGCAAAAACTCAGAGCGAAACTTGATGTCAACAGCTGTGTGTTCATTTTTTTGTTTTCTCTTGTTATTTTTGTTTCTCTGTCTTCAGTCTCTGTCCTCCTCGTGCTGCGACAGGCCAAAGGGTCATGGACGTTTAAGCTTGTAAACGACAAGTACAACAAGACAACAAGCTGTGCCCCCCACACCGGCGGGATCTGCATACCCAAAAAAAGAAAGGAAAAAAAAAAGAACATGCGAAACAAAACAAAAGTTATGCCAACAATTCTCGAATGTCTCTTTGTCATGACGTTTGTCTCCGTTTGTCTCTCCGTCGCTCTTTCTTTCTGCTCCTTCGCACATTAACTTATCAATTTCGGCTGCGATTGAGTTCAAGTTGCTGCAGCCAGCTGACACCCGAAATGGAGGCCAGCAGGGCAACGTGCCACTGGGCTGGGCCTGAGGCAGTTGACACTTTTTGGGGCGCAACATAAATCAGGCAAGCTCATGTGGAGGTCAGCTTGTTATCAGAGCCGGATTAATGGCATTCCAGGCGATTGAAATATACACACACACACACACACAGAAGACAACTCTAACTTAAAGCTCGCCTTGGTAGTGTCTCATTTAAAGACACTGCTGCCTTTGTCTAGGGTTCCCAGCGAGTTCATTGCCTGCTGCTGCTCTTGCTGCTGACGTCGCCCACAAGCACAGGCATATATCATGCGCGTATGTAAAGTAAGTGAAGTAAGTGACTGAGTGCGCTCCTAAAGGTAGCTAGAGTAGCGTCGCGACGCCATCTTGTTTTGGGCAGCAGCAGCAATAGCAGCAAGGTTCAAGTACCTTCAAGAAGAAACGAGCGGGGTTTGCTCAAGCAGGCGGCGCATGCGTTACTAGAAAAGTGCCTCGCATTGCACCCGCTGTGGAGGGGGAGAGGAGATGCAGGCAGGGTGTAGGTAGACCAAGAGAGGGGAAGTAGAAGAGTGGAGAGTGCAAGAGCCCAAGCTCGTGTACATTACCCAACCCAATCGCTGCTTCCCTTTGTGCAACTTGTTTAGAACTTTCTTAAGTCACTTCTACTTCGCTACGCACACTACATTGAGAAAAACGGGGAACAACTTTTAAGACTTTTATTAAAAAGTTTCTTCTGATTAATTAAAAAAAACTAAAATTGAATTTCCAACATAACAATACACTGAGAAAAAGAGGGACAAATTTTTTAATAGTTATGCGTGCAGTTGTATCTTTCTTTTTATCTCATAACAAATTTAAGAATTTCTATACTTTTGCCTAAAATCCCTTCAAACTATATGATTGGTTTGCATTTAGTTATCGTCTACTGCAGTTTACTTGTAACTCATTCAAATTATTATCAAGTTTTCTGTAAGATTTATATTCTGTTAACTGAAATTCACTTTTACCACCCATTTCCATAGTGTGTTTGTTACGAAATCTGCGTAGTTTGTGAAAACTCGCAAACTTTATGATTTTTTTATTTTCAGATCTACCCTAAGGTATCCTTTTTCTCTAAGTGTAACAGTTACATTATAAACTTTTTTAATAATCACAGAAAACACTAAAAACTTGTATACTTTATTTAATTTATTGCAAGCTCTACCTTAAAAACCTTCCTATTGCTCTCAGTGTATCAATTTACTACTCAAATTGAAACCTCAGATATATCTTTTTATACAATTTCAACTATAACTCACTTCTTACTCTTAGATTTTTCTCTCAGTGCAGCTGTCTTCTACTGCTGCGCTACCCATATCATTTCTATTCTCGCCACATCACGCCCATTCTCTCCGCTGCCTTCAACTATTGGTTTCGTATTCCCCTTTGTCTCGTGCTTCGCCTCGTTTCGTTGCATTGCGTTCGTTTCGTTTTGTTTCATTTCGTTTTGTTTTGCGTTTCGTTTTGCAGCGTCTCGTCTCGCCCGCACTATCAAGCGAGCTGCGCCTGCGCACTGCACTCGGCGTAGAAGAATCAGAAGAAGAAGAAGAAGCAGAAGTAGAAGCAGAGCAGGCAGAACACAATGGAAAAACTCGTATCTCGTATCTCGCAAGTGGTGAATGACTCGACCAGGGCGACGTGCTTCCAAGAAGTAGTCACCAAGATAGGTTGGGGCGACAGGGGGCAGGGGGAGAGAGGGAGGCTCTCTTTGAGCACGAATCGGACTACGACCGGGAGTCGCCAGTTGAAACCGGTTTCTCTCTGCTGCTGCAAGTCGATGTCGAAGTCAAAGTCTTGGTAACTTACACGCTCACTTCCTTTCCGGTTCTTGCTGCTGCTGCTGCAGTGCAGCACCACCTCCCCCGCTGCCGCACCCTGCCCCGCTCCCCGCCTCGCCTGCACCTCACTTAGTCAGCTGCAATTTCAAGTTTTTTGTTGTTTCTTTTTGATATTTGATTTCTTGTAATTACGTCTTGGCAGCGAACGAATCGAGCGAATCGCGAAACTGAAAATATTTCTGCCTGACACAGCCTGCTTGCACTTGCCACAAGCTGCTGCAAGCCTCCCCCCCCTCGCCAGCTTGTCTTTCTTCTCTCATATTATGCAAGCTGCAAAAAATAAAAACGAAACTGGTCGACAATTTCGTTTGGTTTGCTTTGCCTTTTGGTTTGTTTTTTTTTGTGTTTTTTTCATGGAAAATTGCGCACATTTTTTTGAAAAACTTTTCGGCAATGCGGAAAACTTGAAAGCGAAAATTGCTTAGCTTCGATTGTGGTTGTTGTTGATCTTTCTCGCATTTTAACTGCCAGATAAACAACAATTATGCGCGATATGAGGCGCTGCTGCCGATGATGATGATGGCCGCAAACCGCCGCAACTTGCCACAGCTGTGCCAGCTGGGTTCTCGCTGCCTCTCTTTCCCTCTCCCTCTCTCTCTCTCTCTACCTTACGCATCTCTCTGTCTCGCTCACGCATTGCTGTCCCATGCTCAGCGTCTGGTTGCCTGGCATCAATCTTGTTTTCGATTTCAAAGCTAAAACTAACAAAAGGCAACATGTTGCAGAGTCCGAGCAAAAAGAGGGAGGGAGAGAGAGAGCAAGCTAGGGAGAGTAAGAGGGAGCAGGAGTGAGTTCTCAGTAGAGAACCTTCCTGCTGGATTCCTTTGTGGCGATCTGTGATCGCGGACAGTGCAGTCCGAGAGACTGACAGCCAAATGGGGCTTTGTCTCGGCAATGTCGCTTTGGCTTTTATATTTATGAGCAGACGGGCCAGACAGCCTGCAACAACAACAACAACAACAGCAGCAATAGCAACAGCAGTGCGGGCAACTGCGGCAGGTCGATGCAAACGCTTTTTTTTGCCTGCCTGCTTGCCAGAATGTATCTATAAGATACACGCTATGCGCGTATGTGTTACGCGCCTATAAATAGCGGCGCGGCGACTGAGCAGCATTCTCTCTACGCCCCCCTCTGGCACAAATACATGCCACACACACACACACACCTACAGCTGCCCAGCTAGACGGACAGACAGACGAACAGACAGATGGATGGATGGATAGATACTCTTTACCTATACACAGAGAAATAAATCTTTTTGTGAAATAAAAGTTTCAGTCGACCAGAAAAATTTGGGAAATATTTCGCTAGCAAGTATCTCAAAGATACACCACATACACACACACGCGAGACACACGACTAGAACGTGTGTGCTGTCTGCCTTTGGGTTCTTACTTAGATCGTTAGTTACAACCTTGAAAGTTCAGTTCGGGTTAGTTCGATCACAAAGTGCTTAGCATAAGTCGTGAGGCCCCTACAGCTTTTCCAGCTGCAGCAAAATGCCACCAAAGATTTTAATAAACAGCGCCCCGACAAAGATCCAACAATACGAATGCGCAGCACAAAGCATAGAGCAAGAGAATATTAATGATCGCAGCAGACCGACTCTGGTCAGTTATCAGCAATTTTGTCATTGCACTCAGCTTTAGCGTTGATTATATTAGCTACCCATGGGTTCATGCGCAGCATACTGCATCTGTATCTGGAGCTGGCGCTGTTGCCATGTTGTATCTGGCAGATGCATCTGAAGGGGCACACACTGCACACTGTTTCATATAGGTAAAGCAGCTGCATGGCACATTTCACAATGCTGCGCTTTGTTGTTGCTGTCGTTGTTTGCCATAATAAATATAAAAATAATAAACACAACGAACTGACCGTCGCTTTTGGCACACAATTTTCTTATATACAGCAGAAATGGACGGCGAAAAAAAGTATCTAGAACGCGTCGCGTAATCAGTTTTCTCTGCGCAAACTTTGGAAATTATGCGGAACTTTCAATTTCTATGCGGGCAACATTTTTTTCTTTCTTTCTTGCTTTCTTGGCGTGGGCAGCTCGATCAGTTGCTTCTTACCTCGCTGCAGTTGGGAAGTATCTTGTTGGGAAGTATCTTGTTACACAGTTATCTCACACACACGCACTCGCATTACTTGGTCAACACAAACACACACACACACACACACTTTCAGCTGTTGCTGTCTTTGGCTTTGCGGTTTTTTTCCTAGTTGGTGATTTTTTTTGTTTTATTTTCAAAAATTAACTGCCAATTCTTGGAAGCCCTCGACGCGTTATTCGCGTCTCTTTTTGTTTTTGTTTTCGGCTTAGCTGAATGTTAATAAATATTCCTGAGAGCGTCGTCGTGTGTGTGTAGAGTCTCTGAGCTGAGTTGACCAACTGGCGCCGTTGCCGACTTGTTGCTATGTTTGTGGACTAACTCGCGGGTTTGTCTCGTCGTCTTTCGCGAATCTTTTATGAATATTTAATAATTTCGCAAGTTAAATTTCTGCATACGAATTATTCCGTTGCTTTGGGGCGTGTGAAACGGAAGTGTTTGACTTTTACACTGTTTTTTTTTTGTCCATTAATTTACTTCTTCATTTCTTTTCTGGAGCCAGAGAAGAACCCAACTTTTCAACACAAACCATTTGCTAATGGCCACGACACGAGCAGAGGCAGCAGACTATACACGAGTCGCATACAAATTTGCATGCACAAGATACTTAGATACTTTGCCACTTATGTGAGTAGCTACCTTTTGGATGATGTCGCCGTTTTAATGCTGTCCTGAAAGGGAAGCGGAATCAAAATTTTAACGGCTTGCGATGGGCTTGCGTTGGTGTGTGCGTTGCTGTTGGGGGAACCGGTATGCAAACAATTTCCGAACTGAATTTTCGTAACGCGCGTGTGGAACCGTTTGAGCGACGCTGCGTCGTTGCGTATACGCCTCGCCTGCACACAAAGAACGCCGAACAACAACTGAATCGAGTCGTGTCGCCTCGCAGACGATTTGCCTCACAAAACAAGAACAGCCAACGTCGCCATACAGGGTGTCGCAAACCAGTTTCCAGCTCATGCATCGTGACTCTCTTAGGGCTGTTAAGAGAGAGCACGATACGCTTCGTTCGACACGCTCTCGCTCGCTTGCTCTCGTTGCTCTCTCGTTCTCTCTCTCCCTCTCTCTTTTGACGCTGTACGAAAAGCGAAAGCCGCTGACCAATCAGCGTGCAGCAACTACACGTGCTTTGCCCGCTGGGTCTCTGTTTTGGTTTGGCTTGGCGCGAGAGTTGCTCGGTCGCTTGCCTTGTGCTTGCTCTGTGTTCTCTATTGTTTATGCATTTATATAGCGATATGTTGTTTATAAATTGCATAAGCGGTCAACGAGTTAAGATAATAATGAAGATCTTAGAATAGAAACTGATTTTTGCGTGCATAAATTAACTGTTTATAGCACCAGCCTTGGCATTCACAGACAGTGAGTGCTCTTCCGGGCTTAGTTTCATAACTTTGCAAACATTTTGCACACTTCCAGTTTATATCTTCACTCAAATAAGCTGACAAACATCGAAGCTAAAAGCAGATTAGGTTGAGCGGGGGTGCAAGGATTCTGCATACTCCAACTGTGTACAATGATGATGTACCATACCTGGGCTGACATTCCGGAAATAACTGGAATAATAAAGTGTGTAACGGCTTTACGCTTGCCACAAACTGTACACAGCTTTGCTGTGGCTTAGGCAGGTGGAAGGGGGGAGAGCGAGAAAGGGAGTGAGAGAACGCCAGAGACAACTCAACTCAACCCGCAGGTATTCACGAATATAGAAGTATTCACGCATAACTCAATGTGGTCTATGCCCACTTCATATCTATGCTAGGGGGAGGGGGGCGTGGCTGAGGGCGGAGGGACGCACACGGCAAATAGTATTCATGAGAAATATGCAAAGCGAAACGAGAGCGGACCGCAAAAAGGATGACAAACCGTGCAAAACTCGACAAGGATGCGACTGTCGCCTCGATGTGCTGACAAATGAAAGACAGCTCAACTTACGTGTGTGCGGGTGTGTGTGTGTGTGTGTGTGCGGGTATAGACAACGGTCAAGGTTGAGCTGCCAATCGAATATTTGTTGTACTAGTTTAATTGCGCTTTCGGTTCG
This sequence comes from Zaprionus indianus, assembly GCA_018904595.1. Taxonomy (NCBI): domain Eukaryota; kingdom Metazoa; phylum Arthropoda; class Insecta; order Diptera; family Drosophilidae; genus Zaprionus; species Zaprionus indianus. The sequence goes on from JAEIHA010000140.1 coordinate 6,155,941, forward strand.
ACAAACAACTGCAAAACTTTCACTGCGAAAAATGAAAACTGAAAAGTGAAAAACTTTTGCCTTTGAGAACTGTCGCGACGCGTCGCCAAAATGGTGTTACACAAACTTTTCCTGGTCACTTTTTTAATTAAAAAGCAACGCAAACAGCTTAGAGGAAAAGGCTTTAAGCCGCACCGCACACACACAAAAGCTTTAAGCCGCTGTACAAAAAAGGAATCCCAGCAGGAGTAAAAAATCTCTTGGTCTGCCTCAAAATCCGTTCAATCATCGAGTTCTCTCTCTAACGAGTGCGTGATGCGGCCCGGCAGGCAAAACTTTAGCTGCTTTGTCATTTTTACTTAACACATTGTCAAAACGTGGGGAAAGGCAGCAGGAATATCTTAAAAGAAGCTCACTTAGCGCCAGCTAAAGAGAGCTGCTAAGAAGGGCGCAGCCCATCAACATACACGGGCTGCCTGCCAAGTGGCTGCTGCCTGGCAAAAACTTTTTCGCTTACCTCAGGCGAACTTTTGTCAATGGTGTGCGTGTGTGTGTGTGTGCCTGGCTATGCTTAGGATAAGCTGCCACTCAGCACTCGATGGGGCTTTAAAGCCTTAGCCTAAATCAATTAATATGCTGGCGCCTAAAAGCAGGCAGCAAAGTCATTATTCCAAGCATGAATTATATGAAACTCATTTGACATAAGCATTTACGCATACACACGCACACTGTCGCACACACACAGACATACAGCTGTGCATGGCAGACATATTTGATAAGCCAAGTCTCAGGCCCACACACACATACACACACACAGTCTGCGCTGCTGATAAAAACCCAATAAATTTATTGTCAGAGTTTTTGCAGCCTCCTCCAGCGTCGCGCTTCGTTAAATCAGCGTTAATTTATGGGGGCGTGGCAGCTTAGCCCTGAGGCAGCTAAATGACTTTGATAAACGCAATTGTCTAGCAAATGGAAATGGAGACAGTTGGCTAGGAGAGAGGGAGAGAAAGAAGAGAGCAGATCAGGGTGGGCAACTTAAGAGCTTGTGCCAAATTAAAATGTGCGCTGCAAGGCAGGCATGGCAGCTCGCAGCAGTCGCTCGGCAAAATCAATCAACAAAGCAAATAAATACAATTAATGTTACGTTACGCATACGCCACGTTGCGCACAACAGCCACATCAACGAGCCAAGAGTGCTGCCTTTCCCCCTCCCCGCACTGTTGTGTGCCGGCATAAATTATGCTCGGCAACAATTCTTTGCAATTTTATGCATGTCAACGCGGCAACGGCAGCCGCAGCAGCAGCAGCAGCAGTGGCAGCTGTAGCAGAAGAGGCAGCAAAGGTATTATGTAAATGCAAAGAACTGTAAGCAGGGTATGCACGACTAGACAATGCTCTGTAGAAAGTGAAGGGAGGAGCAAGAAAATAAGGTTCATTCAGCCGTAAAAAAAATTATTGCATGCACACACAACATTGACATACCCTGCAAAAAAATACTCTACACCTCCTACTCATACTCTACAGCCCTGCATACCCCACTGGAATACCCCTTCCCATGTCAGCACTTTCAGCTCGAAGCACAGGAACTCCACGCTTGCATCGTCCCATGGCGACAGAATTATGAATAAAATAAAATCAAAAATGCACTCACGTGTAAATTGAAGCGTGAATTGGCAGTGAGTGTGTGAATGAGTGAGTGCGAATGTGAGTCCGCGCATAAATACTCGAGTACTGGGTGCACTCATTCCGCTTATTAAAACATGTTTTTTTTTCCATTTTCCCGCTTTAACTTCTTTAATTGAAACAGCTGCCAAAATGGATGGCAAAAAAGGCGGAAGCGCCAACGTGGCAAACATCAAGAGTCGACTCCCAGAGAAGTTAAGGGAAACTTCCGGAAGTGCCACAAACTTGTTGAAAACTTTGTGCAGAAACTGAAAAAAAGCCAACGTTGCACACAACTTAATAATTTATGAGTGCAATTAAATATGCAACAACGATTAGCAGCTTTAAATATGCATAAAGTTTTAAATGGCAGTTGAAATAAAATAAAACTCGAATTACTGATGATTCAATCAGGGAACTATCGAGCGAAAAGGGGAGGCGGGGGTTATCTTGTCATAAATAATGAGATTCTAATTAACATATATGAATTATCTGAACGTCAATCAAATGGGTAAATGATTTTAAATAGCGCAATTAAAGCTGTCAATGAGCATTAGCTATGAAATGAGAAAGTAATTAACCCAGATTAGGGGTTAGAGGAAAGTGTAGTGGGAAGTCTTGGAGAGCAGACTGCACCTAATGTTTGGCATTGAGGTATGCTGAACTGTTTCCAGATGTTGAGGAATATATTGAGTGCAGTTCTTCAGCAGAAGCCCAAGTCGTCAAGGTAGAAGACCTGATTAGGATGCTCATTAATTAAGCTCACTTATTGTATTCTTTATGACAATTAAAGCTCTACTATAATTTATCCATTATTGATAACATCTATGAATAGTTTGCTACCCTTACTAATTATCCTTGAAGCAGAAACTTTCTTTAAGGCCTGAGTAAAATGGGTATATAGCAAATAGACTGCCTCAACATGTGGCAAGGTGTGGTTCTATTAATTATTATACTACTCGCTCCTTCGAGCTGGACACTCAGCATGAAGGAAGCTCTTAATCATGCTTACCAAGAACAACACTTCAATACGTTGCTGTTGCTACAACACCCAGAGCAAGCTGAATGTAGCCAGCTGGAGCAAGTGACAGCAAGTTGGCCCATGCTGCGATTCGGTACCCAAGCGAACTATCAGCTTAGGCGTATTCACAATACGAAATTGCTGGCATTGATTTGTCTAAGTGGAAATTGGAAAATCAACATGGAACTATGGCAGGCGCTGGCAAGGAATCTCTACAACATGCGGCATGTGAGGGTGCTCATGTGGCAGGAGCAACTTCAGTCAAATATGCTCAAGAACTTGGCTGAGCTGGCACAGCAACTACAATTTCACCACGTGGTGCTGCTTTCGTACTCAGGTGAGGCCTATCGACTGCAGCCCTATGCAAAGCAAAACTGGCTAAGGATTGACCAACAAGAGCACAGTTCCATCTTCGCCAGGAAGTACAACTTCAACATGCTGAGCTCAAGCACATTACCCGATCAAATTACATCGATGTCACTGGTCTACAGGGATAAGAGAACAAATGAGCTGCGTATGACGGGCTTTGTGGCCATATTGATACAGGAATTTGCTCGACTCTATAACGTTTCTTTGCACTGGCAACGCCCAGTTATCGCTGGCGAACAATTGTCTTCGATCCTGCTACGTAACATGACACTGAATGGAACTCTCAACTTACCCATAACACTTTGTGGCTACGAGCTGCCCAATGAGCGGGGAATCTATTCATATCCCTATGATATTGCATCGTGGTTTATAACGGTTCCATGTGCCCGAGAGGTGCCCACGGCCAAGGTGTATGTGTTGCTGTTTGGACCAAGAATGTTGGCTCTACTTCTCGCCTCCTATGGCATCTTTGTGCTATTGGATGCCTGTTTAAGTTTTCTGTTGATGAAAAAGAAGTTCGATTGGACCTACCTGTTGTTCAATGAACGGATGATCTCTGGAATTATTGGCCAATCTTCTAATCTGAGCACCCAAACAACACTTAGCTCACATTTCACTCAGGCTCAACTCTTTGTTGTCGGCTTGATGATCAGCACGCTCTTCTCGGCCCACCTGAACACTATGTTGACTAAGCGACCGAGAGATAGTGAAATCTCTAACCTTCAAGAACTTAAAGAATCGAAAATCGACATTGTCTTCGAGGCAGGCGAACGATTGTATATGGATCGGATAGGAATCAATCATCCCATCTTTTACCTAAAATCAACTATAAAATATTTGGATGCCCGCAAGTTCTACACAGAACGATCGAATCTAAATACATCAAAGGGATTCTCAATTACCTCCACCGAGTGGAATATCATACAGAGACAACAGGAACTGTTTCATCAACCCGCGTATTGTTATCATCCCGATCTGGTGTTTCGCATGAATCTACTCATGTCGGTTCCACTGCAGGCAAATTCCATCTTTGTCGAACCTCTCAATCAACTTATTCATCAGGTTCATGCATCAGGGCTACTGATACGTTGGAAACAAGAATCATTGAGAGATCTAATTGCACTGGGACAAATCAGCCTGAAGGATCCGTATCCGTATGAGCCCTTTCAGGAGTTTAAGGTGGGCGACTTGTTTTGGGTCTGGTTGATGCTTGTCTTCGGCTTATTGCTTGGATTAACAACGTTTATATTAGAACTAATTGTATACCGTGTGCACGGAAAAGCTTTGCAAAAGATAACAAATTCAACCAACTGAAACCTAAAGCTTTTGCGCAATCTGTAATCCCTTAATTGTTTAAACTGTGCGCAAAGCCTTTGTTGAATAATGTAAATCCTGTCGGAGAATCTCATAAATACCTTATCTGCTAAACATGTAGAATACTTCTTTGCTCGACTGTGTAATACCCTGCATGAACTGATGAAAGTGTAATAAAGTACTTGAATGATTTTGGGCTTAGAAATGAGTGTTAAATGTTCAGCTTTTGCTTTCAGTAACTCAGAAAGTCTTTTAATATTTGCACAAAGTTAATGCACCCCTTTTTCACGAAAGTTCACATTGTGGGTGGCAAAATGCTTCGTGTGATTACATTAGATATTGATATGCATAATAAATCCAAAAGCTTTGCATAACAAATCAAAGTTAGCTGACCCAAGGGAAGTTGCATGATAAACATGAGTGAACATATCAAATTTTGATAAATGAACAGAAATTAAATAAATTTTCCCACCGATTGCCACAATTTGAATAATAAATAGTTCATTAGCAGCTCATGAGCCAGACAATTGCACTTCAGAGCAGTCTTAATGGTTGAGTTGTTGTCTGATTTATTGTGTAAACCTCAACTATGAAAAGCGATTTTAGCTTAGAATAAGTTCCTTCAAACTTTAATTGGCAATTGAACAAGATGTGGAATAGACAATGAAGAAGAGTTGAAACCTCTAGTTGACATGCTTACTCATGATAAACACAAAGTTTTTTGTTTTCGTTTCAATATCAAAACACATACTCACCAAAGTGTTGACTGGCTGTGCTGAGAGGACACTCCGCAATACGTCATTCTCCCTGGCGATGTATAACGTTGACATAAATCAAACATTTTGCCCGCGGATTACTTTCAAAGTGTCAACTGATGGCGCTGACAAGGTTTAAATGTTGTCGAAGCGTTTTGTTTGTTCAGTTTTTCGTTTCCCCAGTTAGGATCATTCAATCATTGGTATACCCGAGGACCCAGATAATTGACGTTTTCGTTGTCAGCGCAACGTTTTATGAAGATAAAAGCAGAATGTCGATGCAGACAGACTGTGCCACGCAGACAGGCTGGTAGACAAGAAAAGTTGGCTGGATTTGCTGCTTTGCTGCAATTTAACGAGTATTTTATGGAACCTGCTGCCGCCATGGCACATCACATCACACGAACAGCTGTGTGGCACCACCACCACTCTAGGCCAAGTGATGGGCGTTTATGGCAAATCGATGCGCCAATTGGCACTTTAAGCGCATTTTGTTGTCCTCCGGGCCCAAAGGGAAATTCAATTTCATTTACCCTGCAGTAAAATGCAAGAGGAAATGCTTCACAGTTAGTGCAGACAGAGCTGGAGAACTCGATAATCTGTGGGCAAGTACCTCTTCTGGTTGCCACTTCATTTAAACTTTTAATCAGTCTGCCAAATCTGGTCAGAAATTAACTGTTAATTATTATTCAATTGAAGCCCTTACTTACGTAGGATTGATCGAAGTAAAATTTAAATTAAATCGTTGGGTATTCACAATGCTGCTTGCAATGCTGTCGCATTATTAACGTAGTACGAAATTAATATTAAAAGTAAAGTTATTCGAGCATTACAATTGATAGTGTAACGATTATTTTAATCTTTTTGCGAGTTACATTTCTCATTAGTTTTTCATTGCGGGCTTTTTTCTAACAGATAAAATGAGTTTTTTCATCGCTTATCGATTATTCAAGTCGATTCAGCATGACAAAGCACATTTACGCAGCTTAAATAAAGTTTGCCTGATCTATGTCCTCGTTGTTGTTTTTCTCAGTTGTTCGAGATAATTCCCGGTTAATACAATAGTAAATATGTATTATTTTCAAAAATCGGATATTAAATAACAGTTTAATGTAACCCAATACTCATTCCACAATCCGACGCATAAACATACTGACAATCGCTTTCCAATCATTGTCAGTTGATGCCATAAGTTGAAATTTGTATTCGCCAGGGGGCATAGGAAAGTATTTTAAATACTCTTCCTTGAACAGCATGTTTTGTACAATAATTGCATTCTGAAAATAGAAAATAAACAGAAATGAAATGAAGATGGAATTGAAGAACAAAAACTCGACTTACTGAATAGGGACAACTGTGATTTAAATTAGAGCCCCGTCGCAAAGCATCGAAGAACACATTCTCAAAGGATAATTTCGTATTACTCCTTGCCATGTAATTGCAAAAATCCAAAGTAGAGTTAAACAGAAATGGTCGAAAGACATTATATTTACGCCAAAGACTTAAATTAACCTGTTGAAAAAGCAACAAAGTATTGATAATGATGCTTAACGAGCTACCTCCTCGGAAATACCTTGGCGTTCTTAAAGGGTCCCCTTAGCAGGTTGGCATGGACATTTATAGACACAATTCCTGCGCTCATTGGCTTCAGATCACACTGCATATAGGCACAATAGGCAGGATCTAATACTACACACTCTAAATTTGAAAAACGTATCGAGGTCCCCAACAGTTCTCTTGATCCAAGAAGAAGTAGCGCGCAGATGTACCACATATTTTGCACATCAATAGAATAAAACTGCGTTCAAAAATGAGATCGACTTTTAAAGATCTCTCTATTGACTGTATTTTAAACGGTTACGGGCTATTAACGAAAGTCAATAAGAGTTCAATCACATCAAATTTATCAACGAAATTGTGAAACTTTTTTAATAGCAATCTAATTACCCGTATGCTCCATTTTTTACCGAAACATTATTTATAATGTTATACAGAGTTTATAATGATGATAAAAAATGATTAGAAATTCGGACTTTAAACCTTTTAATGAACAAACTGTCTATCTAAAGCAATGTCTACCCTTCCTTTCGTACAAAATATACACTAACAATCGCTTTCCAATCGTTATTTGTCGATGCCATAAGTCGAATTTTGTAGTCGCCAGTGGGTAGTGGGTAGTACTTTAAAAATTCCTCCTTGAAGATCACATCGTGGACAATGAATGCATCCTAAAATTGCAGAGAGAAGTTTAAGTTTATAGCGTATAATACCTATCTTTGAGTCTCACTTTGAAGGGACAAGTGTGATTGATATTGGAAGACTGTCGAATCGCATCGAAAAACATACGATCAAATGATACTTTCATATTTTTCATCGCCATTATTTTGCAAAAATCCAAAGTGGAATTAAACAGAAATGGACGATATTCATTGTATTTACGCCAAAGACTGAGATTTACCTTTAAAAAAAATAAATTAGTCTTGAATTTATGTTCTGAATTCACTTATTTTGAAATACTTTGCCGTTTCTCACGGGTCCTTTAAGTACGTTAACATGCACGTTTATAGCGGCATTTCCATGCTCCAACACCTTTAGATCACAGCGCTTAGTGACACAATAGGTAGGATCTAGAACTTCACACTCGATGTTCGTAAAGCGTGTGAAAGACCCCAAAACTTGTCCAGATGACAAAAGAATAAATGCGTAAACGAACCACATCATCTGTCTGCCTGGAAAAGAACTAACAAATAATTGAAACTGTTTCTATACGAAAGTCGAGAAACACTATAATAATAGTAATACACGTACATTATAAACGGTTACAAACTATTATACAATTTTGTTGGCTTCCAATTCAATTTTCCATCAATATTTAATTGGAAATAATCGCCAGTATTCAGGAATGTTGAATTTACATTAAACGGTGTTGCTCATTCGGTTTAATTTCATCGTAAATCGCTTTATACGATTGCTTTACTATAATGATTTTTCATCCATATTGAACATATTGTATTTAACACAAATACTTTTCATACAAATCTTTTTATGGTAATTTAAAACTAACTCAACATCAAGTCCTCAGTTCTTAGTATGTAAGCATTCACAATCGTTTTCCACTGGTTGTCAGTTGCGGCCATAACACGGAATTTGTACTCGCCAGAGGGAAGTGGTAAATACTTGAGAAACTCCTCCTTGAAAACCATGTTTTTTACAATAATTGCTTCCTTAAAATAGAAAAATAAAACAGAAAACTAATATAGGCAAATACAGAATTGATACCCAGCTTACATAATAGGGACAACTGTGATTGACATTAGAGCCCTGCCGCATAGCATCTATAAATATACTCTCAAAAGAGATTTTGACATTTTTTTTGGCCATGAAATTGCAAAAATCCATAGTAGTATTAATCATAAATGGCCGATAGCCATTATATTTACGCCAAAGACTAAGATTCACCTGCAGAAAATGCGAACTAGTTTTAGTATTGATTTTTGTTAGGTGAATTAAGCGGAAATATGTTACCTTGGCGTTGTTAAAGGGTCCCTTTAACAGAGTGGCATGTACGTTTAAGGCCACAATTCCACGTCCCAACAGCTTAAGGTCGCAACGCTTATAGGCGCAATAGGTAGGATCTAGAACTTCACATTCGATGTTTGTAAAGCGTGTGAAAGACCCCAAAACTTGTCCAGATGTAAAAAGAACTAATGCGTAAACGAACCACATCATGCCTGGAATAGAGCTAACAAATAAATGAAACTGTTTCTATACGAAAATCGAAAAACACTATAATAATAGTAATACACGTACATTATAAACGGTTACAAAATATTATAACATTTGTTGGCTTCCAATTCCATTTCCCATTAACATTTAATTGCAAATAATCGCCAGCATTCAGGAGTGTTTAATTTACACTTAACGGCGTTGCTGTTGGGTTTAATTTCATCATTAAATTATGTTTACGATTGCTTTACTATAAAGATTTTTCATCAATATTGAACATATTGTATTTAACATTTATATTTTGCAGCAATTCTTTTTTATAGTAATTTAAAACTAACTCAACATCAAGTCCTCAGTTCTTAATATGTAAGCAGTTGCAATCGTTTTCCACTCGTTATCAGTTGCGGCCATAACACGGAATTTGTACTCGCCAGAGGGAAGTGGTAAATACTTGAGAAACTCCTCCTTGAAAACCAGGTTTTTTATAATAATTGCATCCTTAAAACAGAAAAAAACCGAAAAACTTATAGGCAAATACAGAATTGATGCCAAGCTTACATAATAGGGACAACTGTGATTGATATTAGAGCCCTGCCGTAAAGCATCTGCAAATAGACTCTCAAAAGACAGTTTGACATTTTTTTTGGCCATAAAATTGCAAAAATCCACAGTAGTATTATACATGAATGGCCGATAGCCATTATATTTACGCCAAAGACTAAGATTCACCTGCAGAAAATGCGAACTAGTTTTAGTATTGATTGTTGTTAGGTGAATTAAGCGGTAATATGTTACCTTGGCGTTGTTAAAGGGTCCCTTTAACAGAGTGGCATGTACGTTTAAGGCCACAATTCCACGTCCCAACAGCTTAAGGTCGCAACGCTTATAGGCGCAATAGGTAGGATCTAGAACTTCACATTCGACGTTTGTAAAGCGTGTGAAAGACCCCAAAACTTGTCCACATGTAAAAAGAACAAATGCGTAAACGAACCACATCATGCCTGGAATAAAGCTAACAAATAAATGAAACTGTTTCTATACGAAAGTCGAGAAACACTATAATAATAGTAGTACATTATAAACAGTTACAAACTATTATAAAATTGGTGGGATTCCATTTCCCATTAACATTTAATTGCAAATAATCGCCAGCATTCAGGAGTGTTTAATTTACACTTAACGGCGTTGCTGTTGGGTTTAATTTCATCATTAAATTGGGTTGTACGATTGCTTTACTATAATGATTTTTCATCCATATTGAACATATTGTATTTAACAGTTATACTTTGCAGCAAATCTTTTTCATAGTAATTTAAAACTAGCTCAACATCAAGTCCTCAGTTCTTAGTATGTTAGCATTCACAATCGTTTTCCACTGGTTGTCAGTTGCGGCCATAACACGGAATTTGTACTCGCCAGAAGGAAGTGGAAAATACTTGAGAAACTCCTCCTTGAAAACCATGTTTTTTACAATAATTGCATCCTTAAAACAGAAAAAAAACAGAAAACTAATATAGGCAATTACAGAATTGATACCCAGCTTACATAATAGGGACAACTGTGATTGACATTGGACCCCTGACGCATAGCATCTTGAAATAGACTCACAAAAGACATTTTGACATTTTTTTTGGCCATAAAATTGCAAAAATCCATAGTAGTATTATACATAAATGGCCGATAGCCATTATATTTACGCCAAAGACTAAGATTCACCTGCAGAGAAAGCGAATGAGTTTCAGTATTGATTCTTGTTTGGTAAATTAAGAGAATATGTTTAACCTTGGCGTTGTAAAAGGGTCCCTTTAATAGAAGGGCATGTACGTTTAAGGCCACAATTCCACGTCCCAACAACTTTAGGTCGCAGCGCTTATAGGCGCAACAGGTGGGATCTAGAACTTCACATTCAATGTTTGTAAAGCGTGTGAATGTCCCTAAAGCTTCTCTGGATATAGGAAAAAGTAACAGTAAAACAAGCCACATTGTTTGTCCGTCTACATAAGAGCTACCTAACTAAATGAAAATTGATTTTTGCACGAAAACACACAACAGTCTCGATTAGTTTAAGGATTTAATAACTGGTTATGAAACATTAGCTTTCGGAGCGCATTTGTAGAATACATTCATCTTCCAATTAAATATAATTCAGTTTTTAGTATATTCACCTAATTGCCTACAATATAATTTTTTAGAAGGTATAACCTAACTACAGTCATATCAGATTAGAAAAAGAGTGACAGAATGAATAAAAACATTTCACTGATTTTAGTTGCTGCGCCTGTTCAGTTTAGAATGACCAATTAAGACTCGTTTTCGAAATCTCCGTTTGGACAATCCGTAATTCCACATTGACCACCGAACTCACAGAACTGCGTGCAAATTGCCGAGGCTCAATATGCAAATTAGTGAGTTTAATGGACAGTTGTTGCACTAATTGAACTGCCGGCACTGCTAATTGGCAGCCAAATGTGGCCGGGAGGATTTTGCGGCAGCGCGATGCACTCTCAGTTATGGGACTCTCAGCTCATATATTTGTGTTGCCTACTTTGTTGCGTTCCGAAGAATTCATAAGGTGTTTCCCAGCATCATCTGGCGAGTACGACTTACAGGTTTCGCTTGCCAAGGACAACAAGTGGAGAGCATGGATGCCTTTGCTCTTCATAGAATGGAAGATTTGATCTGAAAAAAAAAGATATTGTGTTCTGACAAATAAGTTTGTTTATTAAATTGT